>OX411307.1:154789645-155389645 GCA_948150685.1 Rhaphigaster nebulosa
TTGATATATCGCAAAATCAAATATCGATATCCACTGATAATCGTTAGAAAAATATCGATATATCGAAAGGAAATGGATGAAAAAGCAAAGAAAGTGCATCAAATGAGTATAATGTTAAACTTTGAAGAAGATTATGAAATAATATAATGATTATTATTTATAAAACAATATTTTATTAGCCATGAATCATTATAAAAAAAGATAGAAAAGAATTATACTTCAAAGAAAAAAAAATGTTATAAAATATTTTAATTTTGAAGAAGACCATATTTGATATATTATAGTCTTCTAGAAGTTTTTCAATAATAGAACCTTCAAACTGCTCAAATTTGTATTTATCTTATAACTCTTCCGACTATATTGTGCATTCTCAAAACATTCATCTAAAAGCATGTAATTTATTTGATATACATCTCTTTTATACATACAGTACCATCATCATTTATATAAATCATCAATTTTTCTTTATATAGGATTAATCAACATTATTTATATGTAAATCTTATCTACTAATTATGTTTTGGTAATTAAATATTATTTATTGTTATATTTACTGGTAAAACTCCAGAATGGTAACCCCGACATGGAGGACATCTACATTTTTAGGACCTGGCTGATCTTAAAAATCTAGACCTCCACCATTTTGCGGTTACGATTCTGAAATTTTACCAAATAAAGAAAATATTTAAAATAAAATACAGTAGAATCTCGATAATTCGTATGGTCAAGGGTTCGAAAGATAAATATGAATTATCGAGATATCCAAATTATCGGGATTTCCAATAATCGGAAATAGGAAATAACAAAATTAATACAAAATTGTATTAATATGAATGGAAATACAAATGATATGGTTAGATCAACAAAAAAATTTGGTTATTTTTTTATGGTGCTTGAATGGACCTTGAAGACGGATCTCATCGATGGCTTCGTTAAGCATGTTAAGAGCAGAAAATACGTTTACACAAACATCCGATTTTGCTAAGAAATGACACACATTGTAGATGCATTATTTCGCCATTTTAGAACTAATCGTCGGCACATCAATTTCTTCTTCATCTCCTTTTTTTACGGAGTCAAAATTTCCTCGTCAGTTAGGATCCAAGCTACTGCTAAACCTTTGTCAAATAGACGAAATCTTGAAAAGTCATGGGAATTCATAATTTTGAGGAAGGCGATTCTCATCCTTGATGCTTACTAAGAGTTGAATCACTACTTCCTTGCGTTAAATGTCTAAAATCGTTTAATTATGGCCAAGTTTAGAGATTGCAGCCTAGAGGTTGTGCTGGGATGAAAAAACAGAAGATAAACATCGCTGAGTGATGTGGTACTGTTGTGGGCCGTACAATTCTCAATAAACAGTTGAAAATTTTCGCTGTTTTTTATTCCATATCTGTACCCATTCGTTGAAAATTTCACTTGTGATACATGCTTTTGTGTTTGCACGATAGGCGTTCGGTAAAGTTTTTGTTTATTAAGCACCTTGCATTCACGGAATTGCCAGTCATGAGCGAACTTAATTTATCTGATCAATCTATGTTGTCGGCTAACAGTATGATTACAGGTTTTTTTACAATTTCATTTAAAGATAACTGAATAGAAAAAAAAAATATCGGTTTTTCAATTTATCACGTGTCGATATTCCAACCCTACGTTCAACTTTGAAAGGAATCATTATGAGTTTAATCGTATACCTCTTGGGTTAAAAAACATACCCATAACATTCCAGAAATTAATGGATAAGTTCTTGCAGGGCCTAGACGAAGATAGGTGCTAGGTTTATATGGATGACCTCCTGGTTTTCAGTAAGACCGAATCACAACATGTGGAGGATTTAAGGTGTGTATTCGAACGAATTAGGCAGTTTGGCATGAAAAACTCGGACATACAATATCCGCAGAAAAAGCACTCCCGGATATACGGTAAGTGGCGGCGATTGCGAGGATGACAGTTCCCAACAACATAAAGGGAACCTGGAGGCTCTTGGAAACTTTTAACTATTATCGCCGGTTCGTTTCGGAGATGGCCGAGAAGTTAGTACCATTGAGCAGAATGCTAAAAAAGGGACGAACAGTTTGCATCACTCCCGAAAATGGAAGAGAATGTTAGGGAGTGCATGCAGAAAACTGGTCCTCGCATTCTCAGATTTCGCCAGACCATTCTCAGTCACCACAGATGTGAGTGAGTATGCATTGGGTGCAGTGCTGTCAAGGGGTGAAGGGAGAACGGCCATATGCCAGTAGAAGACTCACAGATGCAGAAGTCCGTTATGGTGCAATCGAGTGAGAATTACTGGGAATCGTGTGGGCGGTCGAACACTTCCGACCGTACGTGTTTAAGAGTAGGTTCAAAGTCCATACGGACCATCGCCCTCTATTATGGGTGGGGAAATTGAAAGAGTCCTAGGCCAGGGTCACGTGCTGGAAAGAGATACTGAGCCAGTATAACCTGGAAGTAGTATATAAACCAGGAAAAGACGTCGTGGCAGACTGGTTATCCCGCGCATTGCACGTAAATGCAATCGAACCAGATGCAGGGGTACTTTCCAGGGAGTTGCAACGTTTCGTCCGGGAATGGACACTGGAGGGAGAGGGGAAACGAGAAGCGCAGGGAACGGAAGAGGCACGAGAGTCCTCGGGTACGGAAAATTTGTTGGGAAACGGCCAACAGTTCGAAGAAAGGGAGGAAATTGTTAATAATAAACCCCCGCAAATAATTTGGAAAGCGAGGGCATCCGGAATAATGAAAATGGACTATTCGGCACTAGAACGATGTAAGATCATCACCATTTGGTCGACACCGGGGGTGCAAGAAGAGATGTGCAGAGCATTAAAAGGCGCATCGAGGCCGGGAGGTACTTACTACCTATATGTGGGGAATGCCACGGTGTGGAAGAAAATTTGGCATTTATGGCGGACGGTAAAAATTGGCACAGATAGGACATTCATTCAGTACACGCTGATGGTGGAAACCATTCGGGATCCCGGCACAACAGAGGGAGGTAACGGTCGCCCACCACCACCATAAGACTAATCATAGAGGAATAAACCAAACGTTGACAACCCTGAAGCGTAAGTATTTCTGGCAGAGTATGCTGCAAACTATTGAGGGTGTAATCAGAGATCGCAAGATGTGCCATCAGACGAAATATGACAGACACCCTCCAATAAGTAGACAAGAGAAGACAATAAAACCTGCACACTTACTGCAGGAGCGGACGCCGGTGGTGGTTATCAGGGCTCTTTGTCTCTGATTTCGATTCTACAGGATACTAGAGAGAATAGCATCAGACAGGGGGCGAGAATTTGATAATACCCAGATACGCACAAAAACGAAAGCACTAGGAATCATGTGGCATTGGAACACACCAGGACACCCTAAAAGTAGGGGCTATATAGAGAGGCTCCATAGCACATGGGGGGGGGGGTCACCTACATGTGAAACACATATCGATAAGGGTCTGGATGAGGATGATGCAATGCAGCAATTGCAGCATTCGATACACATGGCGACAGGATTTGATGGGGGACGCCAAGCAACCTCAATGACGAAGTCCTATTTTCTAACAGTATGTTTAAAGTTTAGTTCAGTTGCTGAAGATGTATTTTTTATTATTATCTATATCGGTGTTCGTTTTGTATATTATTTTTAGAGACAGTTAGACCAGTTAGCATATTAGTCAATTTTGGTACTGCATAGAGATAAGGCATTTTTGTTTGTACTGTTTTTTGGTTTTGTTTCATTTGCTATGTGTTACAGAGTATGCTTTGCGTAAGTTTATAGATAACACCATAGATAACAAGATAGATAACACCATATGACATATTTAAAATAATAAAAATATATATAGAAGGTAAGGAATAATAGGAAGAGTGGCATAAACAGATATTATTCTTAAAGACTGCAGTGATGTCAAAGGAGTGTTATAATTAACAAATATTATAAATTAAAATAAGTTGTAATTGAAATTTTTAATATCATTGACATGAGCCATAATTTGATGTAATATAAAAAAAAAATATTAATTTTAGTTCTGAAGATTGGGATCAATTCCCCAAAATGTTAACTAATGCATTAAATTTGGAAAATAAAGTTATCAATTTGGAAGTATAATTGCCAAAATTTCCAACTAAATTAGAGCAAATTCCTACAAAATTTAAAAAATATTAATTTTATTTATAGAATGATTTCTCATAACAAAATCAACTTCAAGTATATGAAAAAAACTATCTTTAAGTAATCTTTGGTGACCAGCACCATATTCATCTTTAGTTCATTTCTCCATCTTAGGTGAGTCATTTTTCAAATATACATTCATCATTTAGAATTTTTAATTTTGAGAGACTGCCGTGGGATGAGACATCTGGAAATATGACTCTTCCAATAATAGCCTATTATTAATCAACTTTGAGTTAATGTGACTGATGAAAGAATATAATTTTAAAAAATCTTTTTGAAGCAACATACAAATATAAACATTTCTTGAAAAAACAGAACAGTAAAATATCCATAGGTAATTTGATTTAATGTGACCGATGAAAGAATATAATTTTTAAAAATCTTTTTGAATCAACATACAAATTTAAACATTTCTTGAAAAACAGAACAGTAAAATATCCTAATTCATAACTCCTGAATGTTAATTTTTTTTAAAGTTAAAAGATTTTATTCTTACTAAAACAGCACTCAGTGTTTTAATAAATACTTATAACAGGAATAAATATCAATATATATCTTTGTCATTTTTTTTTTAATAGACAATAATTAAATGCACAACCACAAAGCAGATTATTCCATAGAAAAGAGGGGAAAAAACCTGGATTTATTTGCATTTATAGATCCCAATACAAATTATTAAGTATTAAAGTTCACATCCATATGCATAAAACACACAATCGTGGGCACATACGTGTGCACACCAACACACACATCTAGGTAAAAAATCATAAAATAAAATAATAATAAAACTATAAATTAAAATTTTATTGCTACCTACTTGGATTTTCAAGCCGAAAATGTGATTCTGGTTCAGGATGTCGTGTATACAATATTTGCTGGCTAATGTGTTCAGTCATAATCTACAACATCATACCGTAGTCAATAAACAGAGAAACCAACTAAGGAATATAAACTATAATACTTCAAAATATCAGATATATTAACTAAAAATAAAATGATTACTAAAGACAATGATGAACCACTTCTTGATTTCTAAAATAATTTTTAGTGACAGTTTAAACTTTAATTACAACTTTTTTCATATAATTTGAATGCATAAAACTGCTGACAATAAGCTAAAAAATGGCCAACTTTTATTTAGTAAAGACTCAAAATGTTAAGTAGCAATCCATTAGTACTAACAGAGCAAACATGAAGGTCACTTGTGAGGAATAAGTTCAGAATAAAATTCCAGATTTTTTTATATATTATAAGAATATTGAAAACACCAAAGGAAACATCTTTTTAATGCAAGTAAAGTATGGTTAAAGGTAAAGACTTGTATAAGGAGTACGCACTAATAAATAATGAGTAGGTTACAGAAATTTTAGTGATTTAGATTTAAATAGCAAAGCCATTATTAAAATATTGATACAAACCTCATAGAGAACATTATATGTAGGTAATGTTAGTGTTTCCTCATTCAGTAAAATTCTTTCTGCTAAGAGAGTATAAAGATTGTGAGGACTCATTACATCATACTTCCGCCTGTTAAATGATAAAAAAAAAAACTTACACATGAAAAAATCTAACTACGATAAATTGAAAAAGAAAATACACAAAAAAAATCAAGAAAATGAATGATGTAATGCAACTTTCAAGTTACAGCATAAATAATACAAAATAATAAAACTATACCAAATTATATATTTTAAAAAAATAAAACTCAGAACAATCATTTTAATTTTTATCTTTCACTCAGAGGTGGTGTTTATAATTCCTAAGGGTAAGCATTTAATTTCAACCAATTTTCAAGAAAAAAAATTAATTGATATTTTTAAATGCAAAAATATTTACACAAACAAATTGATGTAATAAAGGGGAATGTTTGTTAAAAATAATTTACAATTAGAAATTCAGAACAAATATTGTGAGTGTGTGTATATGTATATATATACAAATATATTAAGATAACTTACTTGTGTGTAGATCTACTTAAGAAAAACCCGAGTAACTTCAATGCTTGTAGTCGGATTAAATGGCTTTGTGATGCCAGGAGCTTAAACACGCAGCGTACTCCATGTTTAGCATCAAAAGCTGGTACCATTGCAGCAGGGTGCTCAGATAAAAGAGATATTAATGTCTGAACTACGTCATGCAAATTCTCATCTTCGTGAACAGTAGAGATATAATTCAGTACACTTTGTAACTCATCTTCACGAACCACACCTGAACCTCCCATCATCAACTGTTTCAAAAGAATCAATATGTATGCCCGTACCCCAAGAATATCCTTTTGGGCTGGTCTAGGTCCATCTAAACAGAAGTTAAATATGTTGATCAAATATCTTATAAATACATATTCATGAACTCATTGAGAAAATTTATTATTACAATGGAATAATAAGTTTGCATTGCTTACTTGCATTCTGATTGATTTAAATCGTAAAAAATATAGATCAAAATAATAATTCATTGAAAATATAATATTTCCATTATATAAAAACTAATTTACAAACAAATAATGTTAGCTAAGAAATTAATATGTATAATTCACAATTACACATTAGTAATAAATATTTACCTAAACCTTTAGGTGTTATTCCGCTCTTTGCTCTAGGATTAACCACCCAGTAATAATATTTGAGTGTATGTATAGTTTGCAAAACGGTTGAAACCCTTCGTACATTTGAGTAGATTTGAGTATCAGCAAGAAATTCAGTAGCAAGATAAGAATACAATCTTGTATGTACTGCAGCAGGAGTATATATCCACAGTGCTGGATTAAACAGTATATGATCCAATAACTAAAAAAATGTCATTAAAAAAAAATACAATTAGTAGGATTAAATAAGGAAATTTATTAGCTTCCAAAAAGTAAAATAAACTTGAAAAAAAATATTAATCCAATATGTTATTAAAAAGCAAAGCTTTTTAATGAAAATTAAATTAATTATGAGGATAAGAAAAGAGGTCTTCCTGCATATTTTTATTTTTGTAGCCATGAGTTTCAGTCTACCTTCATCAGGCTAAAACAAGATTTACTATCAACAAATGATATTGATGCTATAGGCAGACCTGGGCTCACCATGAGCTGTAGCGCCGGAAAGAAACTATAAACTATATTACTAATTTTTATTTTAACCTAATGAACAAAAAAAAAGCCAAAACCAATACCTACAAACATAAATATATTATATAGGAAGACCTCTTCCCAATTTCAGGCTTCTATAAAATTGACAGTGGTCTAAAATAATTTATTTAAACTTTAAACACTGGATTGAAAAACATTAATTAACATATAAATATGAAACATACCATTGAAATTAAGAAAATAAAATGTAAATGATATGTGTTAAGCTTTTTAGACAAATCTGACATTCCTATTTGTCCAAAATTAGGTTTAACCAAAAATGTATTCAACTTAATAGGACATTGTTCAGGAAGTTGAAATTTTTTAACCCCATTAATCTTTTTCTTTTTTCAAGTTTCAAGCAAAATTATTTAAGATTCATGAGTTTCAAACTTGATTTGAAATTTTTGTTGCCATATAAAAACTCCCATTTTGAATATACAAAACGTACACAGATAATATACACAAGGTTATAAACTGCAAAACTTCATTTTTTATTAAAATTGAGATAGCGATAGTTATAATTATTCATATGTATTTACTGTCAGAATGAAGAATCTAAATTGGTCTAAACTGATCCCATACTTCATTTTCTTGCATTTAAAAATCAACAGTTGTTGCAAAACTCCTTTCATCCAGCAACAGGTAGGTGGACTGCAAAACTATTCACGTCACAATATGAAAAAATGGAAGTAAGGAGTTTTGCGGCCACCCTTCATACACATAAAAACCTAACAAGAAACTAGCCAAATGTAAATTGTAGTTTCCATAAAAACCAATTAACCATTAGAAACAAATATCATAATATCTAAGCAAGAGTAGCACAAAATTGATTGTATTAATAACGTTTTCAAGTATATTCACAATAGAACTGATAAACTTACTTGTTTAAGCAATAGTTCACTATTTGCACAAAGACAAGTGACTAAATATTTTGTCAATCCCAAAAAGGAACTTAATACTTCAAGAGTAAGATGGTCTCGAGATGATCGTTGGAGCATGTAACTAATTACAAGAAAGCCACGGTTCTGTATCATATGTTGTTGAACAGTGGGTGAACTTTCTACAAGTTCACAAATAAAACCAAGCAGTTTGGAACTGAAACAATATAATTATAATGATAATGAGGAAACAAACATGAAAATATTCTGCAAGTCCCAATGTTAATTCAAACAAAAAATATCATTTGAAATTTACTCTAAAATGCCAAAACTTTTAATCTAAATATTATACATACTAAAGTAATATTTATTAATATAAATCGGGAGAAACTAGTAATAATTAAGATCTTCCCATCAAAGAGATTTTTAAGAACTTCAGGGACAGAGTAATATTATAAATAAATAAAACGAAATTATAATATTCAATTTTCTATAATCAAATAATTTTGCAGTGAAATTACTATAAAAATATCAAACAAACTTTTGTCGAGAAAAATTATGAATAACAGACAATTACATAATGGCTGCTCAAATATTGTCAAAAAATTCTATATCAGACACCTAATTTACAAGACTAGTAAGAATGATTGCGATACTGATAGCTAGGAACAAAAATTTTCCTAATGCTGATTGGCTAAATAAATCTCATGCAATACAGTAAATAGGACTTGTTTCAAATACAGTTTGTGGCTGTAGGGACTAAAAATAGATTCTTTCTCTATGCATGCACTTAAACTTAAGCAAATCAATTTCCAAGAAAAAAACAACATATTATTAAGTACAAGGTTTCAGCAGAATGGTAAACAAGGTGTACACTCTAGAAAACACTCTCATTCTTAGGTGGAATGACTGAAATATTAAATAAAATATTTTCGGAAGCAGCTTTGAGTCCCACACTTCTGGGATGAAGCTGAAAATTTATAAGATATTCCTAGAATAATTAGTAGTGGTCCACAGCCGAAGGAATGCAGCTGGGCAGAGTTTGTTAAAAATTATATCCACTAACTGACAACAGAAAAGAGACAAGAAACATGAGGAGTACAGCTGTGATAAGCTAAAAGGCCCTAACTTCAAATCATTTTTTTTATACATCTTTATATTATCGCTCTAAAAATTCCATCTTTTTAAGACACTAGGAAGCCCAAAATCAAATGGTTAGATCCTAATCATTGGTTTTAGGGCTTTTAATGTCATAAAAAGATTTAGCTTTTAGAGCAATTCTTATGACGACAGAGTAGGAGAGGAAAGGAGAGATATATATCATTGGGACAATAAATAAGGAGAACTTAAAAGTTTTGGCTTGGTGAAACCAAGTAAGTTGATGTAGATTTTTTATTTTACATCCTTTCTAAAATTCAGAAAATAGCACTTCAATGTGTTATTGTTTACTGTTGCTCTGTTCATTTTTTTGACTTATGCTTTTTTGAATTTCTTACCTAGTATATATTGTATAAAAGTTTTTGCATAATAGATGCTATAAGATATATTATTATACAATAATTACATTAGGCTTGATATATATAATCATATTAAATTGGAATTATTTTGGATACTATAAGATCTAATTTTGTTGTCATAGTTTTATATTTTATTTTTGCTTTTATATAATCAATTTCATTAATTTCTTATACAATTTATGTTCTAGTAATTTGAATATTTATTGTAAGTTCAACTTTATGTAAGTCCACCTTATCTATATATGTTTTTGTTTTTTTCTGCACATAAAACACAAGCTTGAAACCTGTTTTCATAATGAATAAACTGAAATAAATACGATCTCCGCATAGTACAGAAGTAATATAAATAGATCAATAAGCATGTCTTAAATCAGGTTATAGTAAAAGACATTAAATTTGAAACAGTAATCAAATTAAAAGAAAAGAAAAATTCCAATACTTTCTCAATATATTTGACTAACCATAATGTAGGGTCTCTCCTATTATCAACAGAATCATATGGCATATCCAACTGAGAAAATAACGGAAACAGCACTTGTATTCCACCAACAGAATTTAGTGTACTATGAATAGAATGAGTTATAACAGCTTTAACATCCTGGAAAACAAAAAATACAACTTACAGACTTGAAATATAATTTTAAACAACATTGTATGGTTATGATAAGCCAGAAAAATTAAAATGAAACTTTTGAATTCAGCTACAGCCTATTCACTTTGTCCAGTAATGTTAATGTATTTCCAAATATGATCAAAACACCTGTTTGATTTTTAAATTTATTATGATCATACTGAATTGTGGTTAAAAGTTTAATTTTTTTCTAAATGTAAGACATTAATATTATATTGTATTTGGTAAAAACTGTCTGTGGACAACAGACTTTCCTCCTCCAGACTTCTCATTTGACTTCCGGAGCTGACTTCCTACACCAATTCCTGGAGAAGTTATATTAGTATGACTATTAATTTTCAACCATGTGCACACTATATTGAAAGGTTAGTCTCCTTTTTTCTAAGACATACCAGGCCTAAGAGACCTATGATGTACCTGTGACATAAATTTTTGTAGAGGCTTGACAGCCTATCATGTTCTTTAACACTTTCACTGCTGGGCAAAGCAAATACAGCAATGAGTGTTCCACCCTGTGTGCCGGGGCCTTAGCACCTACAGCTCTCGGAATTTCAACTTCAAAGAGCCCTCCCTACCCCTGTACCAATCATCCGATTGTTCCCTTTCTATATGCACTCCTTAAGACCTCAACCTTTGTATTAGTAATGTTGGTTCGTGTTATCATTTTCTTTAGATACTGTAGCTATAACAGCAAAACCAAAGGACTAGTAATTATAAACCAAACTAGTAATTATAATTTTTTATACACATTAATATTTTATATTCAATCTTTCTATTTGTAGAAAGGTTTATTTTAAAATAAAAAAATCGTACTTGTGAAATCGATGTTAAATAAAAATAAAAATATTAAAATAAGAATATTTTAAAGTTGAACATTAATTAAATATTGGGATTCATATTTTATATGTTTATTTATTTTTTTTATTTATTAAAAACCCAATTTTCTTAAGAGCCATATAGCTCATGGCCGCGGTAGATAACAGGCAATCAGGCATTTTTCCATACAGAGGTGCTAGCTGTATATGGCACTAATAATAGATTGAATTTCTTGCAATTAATTCACATAAGATTTTATAATATATGTTTTGCTTAAACCCAAAATACACATAAAAAAGTTTAAAAAAATAAAGTGGCACATGACGCCAATTTTGACAATCAGGTGGCAGCCAAGGTGTTAAGAGTGTTCTAGGTCTCAAAATCCAAGAATATTTATTTTTGTTTTTGTGTGTTACCAACTTTCCAAATTTACTTGGTTACTTAACATGAGAGTGGAAACATGCCTAACTAATTACGTAAATACCAGAAATAAAAATATTTAAAGTAACAAAGTGTTTAATATTTTTTTATACAATTACTGAAAGACCTACTGCTCATTTTTCAGTTACAAAAAACAGAGAAAATCTAAATTGGCATGGGACAGTTGTGGAAAACTGTGTCCAAATTATTCATAAAATTATAATTAGATCTGTTTACGACTGAAAAAATTTTACTCTTTTTTATTAATGAAAATATTTTTTAAGCATAAATAATTATTTTTCGAATAAATTGTAATAAGTTACATCATACAAGTACCAAAAGAATCAAAATTTTTATGTACAATAAATGTTTCTTTCTGAACTTTTTATACTTACTTTTCTTATTCGATAACAATTAAAAAAAAGTGAGATATTATATTATAATGTGAGAAAAAATTAAGCATTGTTTGAAGTATAAAAACTTTTTAATTTTTGAATCTTATACTCAATAGGCCTAAAAAGCCTAGCATTTCTAATAGCGATTGAAATTGAGAGTGTTACTGTCAGGTCTAATACAATATTTGAACTTAACGGAACTATATGGTCAAGAAGTGCCAAATTATGAGAACAAATACACAAGCATGAGGTTCTATTTTGGTGTTTATTGGTCACTCTCACTTACACGCTAGTGTAAAATCAGTTGAGGATTTAGTTCTTAATGAAGCTAATGTTTCTATTTTTGATTATTGATAATACTGTTGTGGAAGTGGACAGCGACCTCTAGCTCAGGTTGTGTTGACTCCCACATACCTCAACAGTCCGTATATAAGGATTTAATGGGAACAACATCATTAGAACTTTTGAAGTTCATATAAATATTCATATAATGTTAAGTAAGCCTATAAATATAAGACTGACATAAAAGCATAAAATGGTCACAGTTTATGATGTAGGTACAGTAAATAGTTAAAAAACTAAAAGATGTTGTATGAGCGCCCAGTATTCATGTCAAATATGAGATAGTAAAAACAAATTGTCTTGAGATTAAAAAAGTGACATAAGAAACTTAGATCTTAATTTTAATTTCAAAAAGCTGTAGTTAAATAAATTATAAATTTTACTTCTGGGGTAATGCCAAATGATGCCATAAGCAAGTGGTCTTCTCAACTTCATGCATCAGGAATTGTTGTTCAAGAAATCAAAATTCAAGCATATGCCATAAGACGGGTCTAAACAGTTATGAATTTCAAATGGAGCTATAATTTTATATTAACATTTCAAGGAATAGGATTTTTGAAAAAATTCCTAATACCAACTACTTTTAAGTTTTTGGGCCGCTTAAAGAAAAAAATGATTTGATTAAGCTTGATAGTAGCACAACTACAATTTATTAAATTTGATAAGTTTACTTGTAGTATAAATAAGTTAAATTAAACATGACAAAACAGGCATCAATTTGAGAATTTCGTAAGGAATTTCTAAAGTGCATCTTTTAGTAAAAAAGATTTTGTAAAAGGAAACAATGCCCAAAGAATGGAAAGAATACTGATTCCAATTCACCAAAAACAGACCAAGGATGGATTGCAATAATTATAAAGGAATATCACTCCTTCCAACGTGTTATTTTTTATTAAGTGCATCTAGGAAACCATAGTCCGCATTCTGACAAATCCCACTAATTTGCTGTCAAAAGAAAATTTAGAGTGTCAATCTGCGATTTGAACCAACTTTTTTTTATAGGCCTCAGAGTAATGAAGCATCACTTTCTATTAGCCAGTTAATTTATCTTAGTTACCACCTTAATGAATTGTGGGTAAAAGAGATGAATAACAAACAATTCTAAAAAAAAAAAAATATAGTAACACATTTAAACCAGTTAACAAATTAATATAAGCCCTTCTTGTTCAAGAGAATAATACATTCAGTCCCATACAATCATGAAATATTATTTCATCTCTATGTGTGATTTTTTAAAATAAATACTTATGTTAGAATTACAGCTTTAATAATCAATAAACTTTAAATTGTATTTCCAACTATTTTTATCTACAGTTTAAATTTTAAACTTCAAGATTACCTGTAACATCAATGAATGAGGAGTATGGACAAAATATGAAGTGTTTCCTTTAGGAGCTGACTGCAGACATAGCTGGCTGTCAGTAGCCACAGGATTATACATGAAAACGATAGCACTTGAAAGTTTACCATCATAAAGTACCTGAAAATTTATATCATTTGTATGGTTAATATTTGAAAATGAAATTTTAGAAAATTAATTTTTTATAAACAATACTTTGAGACAGATTCTTTTGAACATATTTAAAAACAATAATAATAAATAGCCTCTTTTTGTGGAGCTACCAAATAAAAGAAAACAACAATTTAGGATCAATAAACTATTTACTAACTCTTTATCAGGCTCCTGCTTATCCAAGTCCTAGTTAACAAAACCTTCTTTCACCAAACCTTAACTAATATTATTCACTTCAGAATACAGCAGAGGATAGAAAACCTATAAGTTCCAGTGAACTCCTTCATGACCTCGGTCAAGCAAGCTGTTTGGACTGCATCCTCAACCTGTCATTCCCAATAAAATCCTAAGATGGAGATTGACTATCTACTGGTGTAACTATGGTGGATTAAACTAAATGAAATAAGATAAATGGGTGACTTTTCATCCTTGCCAAAGTTCCTATATACTAGTCATATGCAGGAGGACCTCTCTTCTTTAAACTGACAAGCTTCCCAATTACAAGGCTTTTCTCAAACCTACCTTTGGACTGAAACAGGGGGGGGGGGACTAAATATTCTACAATTAAACATAGATGTCAAATGTTCAATCTTTCCAATCCAAAATCCTGAGAACTATTGCCAATATTACATACTAAGTTTTCAGTAACATCTTGCCCTACACTATGACCTCAATATTTCTCATTACCTACGCCCCATTTCGCTGATCCCTGCCTTGTACTTCCTTACTGGATTCACATTGACTAAAAATACAGGCTGATAGCATTATTACTTGTAGATCTTTATGAAGACAGATTATAATAATTAATAATAAAATAAGATATGAGTATCCAAAGCATCGTCCATTTCAAGTTTCTAAATGAAGAATTAAAGCCCAAAGAAGGTTCAATTTACTACTAAAAGACCTTGTTTGCCATTTGTCCATGATTCAGGTTTCACTTTTTCTTTTACTTTTAACTCTTAAAAAATCTTAATCTTTTCTTTTTTTTTCTTTTGGGTTGGAGTTTGTCTATATATATATATATATATATATATATATATATATATATATATATATATATATATATATATATACAAAAAAGAAAAATATCAATTTAAATTAGTTCAATCATCAATTTCTACACATCAGTTCAGAAGTTAAAACTTTTAAAATACATTATATTTGAAAACAGTATTAAATATATGTAAAAATATTAACATTTTTCAGGATGGCGGTTGGGGGGAGAAGTCAGAAATGAAACACACAGTAATGCAATATACTGTGTAGTGCATTAAATAACTGTGTCTTTCGTTTCTGACTGCACCCCTAGCCATCATCTCCTTGATTTCATCTACAATCAACTTAATCTTCATTATTAACATTTTTCAATCGTATTTAAGAAACATCAGTGAATTAGAACTATTTGTAAAGGCATTCCATGTGGAAATAATTTAAGACCATGCACTTAATAAAATAAAACCACATTAAATACATAAAAAAAAAAAAGAAAAACAACTACAATTAAAAATATACTAACAAAAAGTTATCATACAAACGACTAATTGATTTTGAAAAACAACAATAACAAGCAAACACTAAAAGGGGCTCATGCTAAATCCCAATTATTACAAATAATTGTAAAATACAAAAACATCAAAATAAAGTGCTTAATTTGCAGTAATAAAAAAATAACTAAACAAACTACAATTAAAGAATAATAAACATAACCAGCATATAACTATGAGGCAATTCAGCGCAATTTATCACCAGGCTACCTTTTTGATACATTTATATTTATATTTCTCAAGGATTCCTAATGTTATAAGTGAAACAGCAGGTTATAATAAAAAAAAAGTGATTCCATTAACAGTTGATACTGAAAAACAAGAAAAATAATTATTATTTTATAGTAAAGGATTTTTTTTGCAAACCTACTGTCATGTTTTTATATTATGCTCCTCAATATCTATCAAAATTAGAAGAGCATAGACGATATTAACAACGTTAATTGCAAACAAACATTTATCAAAAAAAAGGAATAGAACACAAAACTTATGATACGTTCAATTTATATAATTGATATACGATAATAGTAATCAGTATAGTTTAAAAAAAAAACACCTAATTTAATTCCTGTTGGAAAAACAGGTTGGCTAGACGGAAAATTATAATATTAATTATTATATTTTATATTAAAGGTTTAAAAAACTATTCTGAAACACAATGACTTTAGTAACAACCTTGCATGACTAGAAATTCAAATTTGTTAAATATTAATACAAAAATACCCACAATTTAATACCTTAACATAATTTAAACATAAAGTATATAACACCTGAAGGGCATTAAAATATTTAAATAACTAATAAGATAATATAATAATTTAAGAAAGAACATAATAAATTTAATTTCCATAAGTTCTTACTGTCTATTAAGAAATACGTGAAAGCTATGAATAACTAATTCAAAACAGGAAATAATTGAAATTATTCCACCAGATATATAGCTAATAAGATGAACCTCACACAATATATTTGAAAAACAAAAGTAATTATTTTAAAAACTACTAAAGCTGATTATCAGAATCATCCAACTTGAAGAGACATATAAGTTAAATATTATTCTCAAATTTTAATCTTGCATAGCACTCTTAAGATATAATAGTTCTGGATGTAAACTACTTCTATCATAGTGATAAAAAATGTGTATGGAGTTAATTAAATTATTAAAAAATACACAGAACATCATCTAAAAATTATACTAAACACGAGAAAGCTTTTTTAATAAAAGAACAAATATTTCTCTATTTCTATTTTAATTATGTGTTATTATGTTCCATCATTACCTAATATGACCTATTATAATCAAATATGTTTTATTTTCAATTATGTAACATTAAAAAAAAAACACAACATAAAAAAAATCATAAAACAAGACTATAATGTTAGAATAATCATACCGTAGATGATTTAAAATGTAATTTTAATAAGATTGTTAGAAAAAAAATATAGCAGTAAAGCTAAAAACTCTAAGTATAGTAAATAAGATGACAACCAGAATGGATAAACATGTCATCCATTAATTAGTAGGATAAAATCACTTTAGAAAATTGTTAGTCTGAATACATTTTTAATTAGATTACAGATATTTATAAAATTTTACACACCAAAAATATCATAAGATCCAACAACAGTAATATTATGAGAGAAAGAACTGGTTTTTAATCATTGTTAATTTATTAGTTCATATGATAAATAAATAAAAGAAAGGCAGCTTGGTGATCAAAAAAATATCTTACAGAAATCACAGGTGACGTGCTTTGTTGATCAGAAGACTCATCACTCACCCTCTTGTGGTTTTCAGGCAAACTTAGATGACACTCATTATCAAATCGAAACTGACTCTAGAAATAAACTTATAATCAGAAAAACATAATAATAGATGAAAATCTGTTAGAACATACGTAGTACATAAAAATAGAATATGATAATAATGATTTATAAAATAAATATTGTTAATAACAATTTGAACATGATCAGCACTACATACTTTATACCCAGGACCAAGTCTGTGCATAGCACAAATTTGATGTGTTGATAATGCTTCACTGAAGAGATACACTGCAGACATTTGACCACAAAACACCCTCTCTTCATCAAGCTCTGGTGTAGCTCCAATATAACACTTATCAAAAGGCTACAATAAAATCATTAAACAGATAACCATAGGATTCCTGAAGATCATAATTTTAAAAAATCTGAATTGATACCTCATTAGCAGAAACAAACCAAGCCATTTCAGTACTGGAAGCTAGTTGTCCATTAACAAGGCACTTAATTTCACTTTTTGTCCACCGGTTGTAAATGTACACAATAGCTATCATGTACCACTAAAATGCAATATTAAACAATTACATAAGCAATTAAACAGATGAAAAATAGTTTTTAAAATATAAATAAATCAAAATATACATAATTTTTTATATTTAAAAATGAAAAAAATTACAAAAAAATACTAAACTTTGTTAAGATTATTTTGAAAATAATCATTTTAACATAATTTAAAATTAAAGAGAGATATCAATTATTACCTTTCTAGGTTGAAACTCATATTTAACACAATGTTGAAAGCCCTTTCCTTTAATTTTCATGGATGTCAAAACTAAACAGTTTCCTACAAAATGTGCCGAATAGCCAATACCTTTACTAGTTTTAAAGCTGAAATGAATGTAAAATTCTAAATATATGTTCTTCAATTATTTTTAAAACATAAATATGAAGAGAGATATACAGTGATACATACCAATACAGATAAGGTTTCTCTCTTTCTATGTTTACTGAATTTATTGGATCTAATCTAAACCAGGTAGTAAAAGTAAAACCGTTTTCATAAGGCCACCTAGCAAGCGGAGGTAGAACAAGAGCCTGGAAAACATAGAAAACAATATAATAACTCTAATCATGTAAGATCAAATTTCTTATACATTTAAAACAGTAGGATTTTATATATTTTTTAAACTGAAATATATGATTAAAATTTATAAGGAAACACATTTTTTGAAATTTTTGTTGTTATAACACTTACAATAGAAATAATTTGGTTCACCACACAAAAAAAATTCTCTCAGAGGCAAATATTTTATTTTAAAAAAAATATTTATATATTTTCAAATTTAGGAATTAATTTATCCTGGATAAAAATGATGAATAAAATAAAATTTGAATCCTATACTCTAATAAAATATTCTAGTTACTAAACACCAGAAAATTTCGCCCATGCTCATACAATAAGACACTTCTAGGAGTCAAAAGAGGCATTTAAATTTTGTGTCACTATTAAAATATTCTAATTACTTATCCTATTAAATAATTATGTTGAAAGACACTTTTATAAATAAATCAATATCTAATATTTTTTAAATATAAATATGTGAAATTTGAAATAAAACTTACTGATCCTTTTTTGCCTGGAAAACTAAAAAATACATCTGGACCATTTCTGTGAGGCATTTGTCGAATAACACTTAGAAGTTTAGTGGAATGTCTTGGCTGGAAAAAAAATAAATAAATAAATGATTGACTGAACTAATAGGAATTTTTTTTTTTCTTTTAATCCCATAAAATAAGAATGAAGTGGTTTGAGTCATTTATAAGTTTTTTTTAAATATAGAAATATGTAAGACTTAATTGCCTCTTGCCATCTATTACTAAGCTTCAACATCGTAAATACAAAAAAAGAATATCATGAAGAAAAAGTACAATTCCTACAAAAGAGGCAAAAAGATTTAAATTCTCAAACAATATTTATCAAATTCTACAAAAAATTCAACTAGAAAAAACAAAAGCTGAATACCTAAGCAGTGTCATACTGAAATAATTGTGTCATAGAAAAAGAGAACAGATTTTTCATATCATTGCTTTTTTTTTGTTTGACTGTTCAATCTAAGCAGATTTCTATATATCTCTCCGAATTACTGCATTTAGAGACAATTAAACCTATTTTATTTTGTATATTTTTTTGTATTTGTGGATATAAAAATATGCAATGACTATTTTTAATAACCATTTAATAAAATAAAATTTAATAAAATATAAAATACTATCACACTATGGCTCCAACATGGCAATCGCACCTGAATTAACTTTTCAGGAATCAAGACAGTTTACCAACTGCTATCGATGTATTTCAATGTTTTGGTTATATTATGCGCCTTTGAAGGAGGAAATAGTTTATTAGGCGTAGTTCCAACCATATTCACTTCTTGCAAAGTTTTAAAACATGAAATAAGAGATGTGTTCCTTTAAGTCATGTGCAAATTTGTTTTTATCAAAAACATTTAGTTACATTTAGCCATTACCCATCGACAACCCTCCATCGTTGACATCTAAAAGCCATTAAGGCCTCACCGACTTTTAGTAAGATTATTTTTAATAGAGTGTGACTAAATTCGTGTGAAATTTACTTCCCTGTTTGCTTAAAAACAGCTGAATGAAACTAAATATTTTCTGCTGATTCAATAATTTCATTATAGTAGAATATTTAATAACTATTTTTGATCAAATTTAATTAATGGGCTTTTAATTTTTATTTTGCAAACTATAAGTTTAAAATAAAATCATATACAATGATGGAAAATCATCTATTTATTAAGGGTACAACAAAAAAGTTTCAATTTTTGATTTTTACATACCCTAAAAACCAAATTTAAGTTGATTCAAGGTCATGTGATTTGCCACGAAACAAGTAGAACTTGACTACTAGTTCAGGTCATGGGGGTTTCTACCTGGGGAGCTTTGAGGGATTTTTTTTGTATTTTTTGTCCATGTTTCTGAGGATGCTGAACACGAATTTGAGGCTTGACACCTCATTTTTTTTTCCAGAAAAATAAGAAGCAAAAAGCTCAAAAAATTATTATTATTTTATTTTCTTCCCATAGCATGGAAACCGTGCGTTTTTTAGCAACATCAACCTATAGTAAATTGAACCATTCCTTAAATTTTTATACTGTATAATCTTTTTCCTGCAGTGCATCGTTTAGGAGTATCCTCTCTTAGTCTAATTGGGTTCATTCAAATAGGGAACAGAAAGAGGTCTTGGAAAGTTTTGGAGAAGTTTTGAAAATTTGCTCATTTACGTTATTTAGAGCGCTGATTACGAATTTCAACTTTTACACCTTAATTTTTTTTGGAAATATAAAATAAAAAGCTTGAAAAATTAACTTCGATATTCTTTCTCATAATTTTGATTCACGCTCGATTTAAAATGGAGCAGCCAAAAAAATTAGAATCAAAATTGATTATGATAATTAATTCTTGATATCCCTGGCGTAGGGCCATTATGAATGTTCGCCATCTGCCTCTGTCCGCAGCCAGCTCTCCTATTTCTGTCCATTGGATTCCAGCACGTTCTGCATCAGCCTCTGTGGATCTCCTCCAAGTTATCCTGGGTCGACCAACTCTACAGTATATCTAAGGGTTTCAGTAGTGGGCTTCTCTTGGAATATTGTCCCTTGGACGGCATAAGATGTGCCCTATCCATTTCCATTTCCTTCAGCAGATTTCGGCATCAACCTTCCTCTGTCCTGTTCTTCACCAGAGCTCTTCATTACTAAACAATCTAGGCCAGCACACTCTTAAAATATTCCTCAAACAATTATTAAAAAAGGCTTACAACTTCCTCGTTATAGTTTTGGTGACCTTCCAGGTTTCAGATCCATACAGTAGGATGGCTTTAACATTTGTATTAAAAATGCAGATTTTTGTCCCTAGGCAGATTTCACTTGTTTGCAAGATCCTCTTCAGCTGTGCAAATGACCCTCTGGCTTTACGGATTCGACTTACAACATCCTGTTCTGTGTGCGCCACTATGCTACCCAGGCACTGGAATGACTTGACTGTCTCTAATTCTTCATTCCCAAGTAATATAGGGTTAGCGGATCTCGAGTTAACCTTCATCACTTTGTTTTATTTATTTCCAGGTCTGCCAACTTCCCCGAAATATCTGTATACCTGTGTGCTAAGAGACAGATGTCATCTGCATAATCTATGTCTTCCATGCGTCCAGTGAGCTCCCATTGGATGCCTCTGTGTCTTCCCCAGCTTGCTGCTTTCATTACTTTGTCCAGAACCAAGAGAAACAATAGTGGGGAGAGCAGACAACCTGCTGCACTCCCAGCCTTGTAGTAAACAGCTCAGATAACTTGCCCTCATGTGCCACACTAACGATTCGTACATGGCCTGAATAGATATTATTTTGCCTGGTACTCCTTTTTTGGCAAGGGTTTCTCACATCTTGGTCCTGTCAACACTGTCAAATGCTTTCAGGAAGTCGATAAAAACAAGCCAAAGTGGACTCTGGAATTCTCCAGACTGTTCCACAATAATCCGTAGTGAGTTAATCAGGTCGACACAAGATCTTCCAGTTCTGAATCCGTGCTGCTCTCTTCATATGTCTCTCTATTAAGAACAATCATTGACAAGATTTTACTGGCGATTGAGAGCAATGTAATTTTCCTCAAATTACCAGTAGGCAAGTTCTCCCTTCTTTGGCATCTGCACTTTCAAAATTACTGGTAATTAACTCTTCTTTAAATAGTATAAAATGAAAAGTAGAGTTTATTCAAATAATACATGGTTTTCAAGCTATATGCAAAATATAAATTAAAATATTTAAAGGGAGAAGTTGGTCGGGGGGTGCGGTCAAAGAATTAGACTACTATAAGCGAACTTATATAATTGTGCCGACGTTTCGGCGTAAGTTTTAGGCAGAATTAAATTTAAATTACCCAATTTTTTTTGTTTTCCCCGTGACAACTCCTTATACAAAGTATTTATTTAAATTTTTTCCGTAGTAAATTAAACCCCTATTATTATTATTTAACTTATACTTATTGTTTACTTAACTTTAATTTTATTATTATATTATTTTATTTTTTACAAGATTTTACTGGCGATTGAGAGCAATGTAATTTTCCTCAAATTACCAGTAGGCAAGTTCTCCCTTCTTTGGCATCTGCACTTTCAAAATTACTGGTAATTAACTCTTCTTTAAATAGTATAAAATGAAAAGTAGAGTTTATTCAAATAATACATGGTTTTCAAGCTATATGCAAAATATAAATTAAAATATTTAAAGGGAGAAGTTGGTCGGGGGGTGCGGTCAAAGAATTAGACTACTATAAGCGAACTTATATAATTGTGCCGACGTTTCGGCGTAAGTTTTAGGCAGAATTAAATTTAAATTACCCAATTTATTTTGTTTTCCCCGTGACAACTCCTTATACAAAGTATTTATTTACATTTTTTCCGTAGTAAATTAAACCCCTATTATTATTATTTAACTTATACTTATTGTTTACTTAACTTTAATTTTATTATTATATTATTTTATTTTTTAACTCGGCACCCGCAACGACTCCTTATACAAAGTATTTATTTATTTTATTTTTTTCCTTAGTAAATTTAACCCATAATATTATTATTTAACTTATACTTACATTTAACTTAACTTTAATTTTATTATTATATTATTTTATTTTTTAACTTGTAACCTGTATTTATTTCCATTGCCATTTTTTGCACCAGTTGGAGTGAACGGTTTTTTTTTTTTTTTTTTTTTTTTTTTGGGTGAGATATTAATTTCAAATTTAATTTTTTTATATATATATTTTTCTAAATATACTTATATCAATACGTTTTTACAGTTTTCAAACCAATTATGTCTTTTGATCACACAACATTTAAATTTAGTGTTAGTTTTATTTCAAATCAGTGAGTTGGTAACATTGTTTTAACGGTTTTCCTAATTCCCGGTAATCCATTATTAATATTCATAATATTCAGTTGGCGCTTGACCACACGCCTCGCTGGTATGTAATTATCACGTTTTCTTTACATTTCCTCCTCCTCATTGTTTTCTATCCTTCTTCTTTCTTCACCACATAGGATTTTTATCTATTTTTGTTTTTGGGGCTTACATTATTTTATATTTTACTCCTTCATCTCATAATTACAACAATTAATTACAATAATGTCAACTTCTTTAACATCATAGTCATCTTTTGCATAACTTACAACTATCTCTGTATGCTTTACACATTACCAAACCTTCATACTATTTGTCTTTTTAATTAATAGATTTCATATATTTCACTATTCCCTGTGTAAATATCGCATTATTTTTATTTTCAATTAATTTTTAATTTTTACATTGTTATTTCATTTATTTTATTTTATTTTTTCATTTGTCTTTTGTATTATGTAATTTAGTGTTATCTTTTTCTTTTTATACTTCATACTTTTTTTATCTTACTTGTATTTTCTGTTTTTTATCATTTTTACTGTTACTGGTACTGCCTCTTTCTCTTTTTTCATTGCTGTTATTTTGTTTTCCTTTTAGCCCTGAAGATGGCCTAAAACTTAGGCCGAAACGTCGGCACAATTATATAAGTTCGCTTATAGTAGTCTAATTCTTTGACTGCACCCCCCGACCAACTTCTCCCTTTAAATATAAATATACGGTCAACAATATCTCCCTCCATTATAAATTAAAATAGTTTTTTTTATACTTCCAGACAAAATTCAAGGTGGCAAAGTTTAGGAGTTCTGACAATTTGCTCATTTATGTTATTTAGGATGCTGATTACGAATTTTAACATAATCAGCATCTTGAATAACATAAATGAGCAGATTTTCATAACTCCAAAACTTTTGACTAAGACCCTCTTCTGGTCTCCATTTGTCTGGACCCCAATAGACTAAGAGTGGGTGCTCCTAAACGATGCTACGGACAAAAAAAGAGAACATAAATGTAAAAAGTAATTTACTCTTGTTTAATTTAGTATAGGTTGATGCTGCTAAAAAAAAAATCCATGGTTTTCATACTGTGGAGGAAAACACGAAAAAAGAATTTTTTGAGTTTTTTGAATTTTTTTTTTTAAAAAGGTACCAGAAGGGAAGGCAATTCAACGATTCAGAACTGCAAACTAATTACATGAATATACATATTTTGTGCACTGATAGTTGACCTATGAGGAATAGGATAAGACTCAGTCCTATCCTATTCCTCATAGGATGTACAGCCCTGATGAAGATCTACAATGCGGGTCGAAATGGCATTAAATAAATAGTTACTACTATTTTATTTTATTCTTGACCACCACCCATTTCCTTCATTATAAATGTAAATATTTTGAATTAAATACTTAATATTTATAAGAATATATTATTATTCATTATTATATTATATATCATATTATTTATATAATACTTTTTATCATTAATTAATTATGAATATAAATATTTTGTAAAAAGATCTTTATTATTTATATCTATTATAGATCGATCTTATCCTAAGTCATTGGATAAAATGAACACTAATGTGGCTTTTTTTTGACGGAACAAATTTTCTCCTTTTCGCTGACAGTCGTAGTCTGAATGAAGATTTTGTTGAAAATCTTTTATTCACTCATTTTTCTAACAAAATAAAAAACACCAACACGCGAGAGGAACTTTTTGATTTCAAAAACAATAATGGAAGAATTTAGTACATGAGGACAAGGCGCGGATGAGTTACCGCCAAAAATAATGGGAGGGAATGGTATGGTAGATGTTTATACAGACCAGGGGGGTCAAACCCACAGCTCATGAGCCACATGTGGTTCAGGGAAACTTTTGATATGACTCATTTTATCAACTCGAGCATGAAATGTCTAATTGCTTCATTATGTTGATACTAATATTTCTGAAGTATCTCAACAAATTGAAATAATTGATTTTCAATTTGACCTACAATTAAAAACAAAAATTTCACAAACAGATTTTTGGACGTTCGTAGATGCGAAAAAATATACTCTCTTAAAAGAAATTTTTTAAAGGCTACACACCAACTTTGCATCAACTTCACTTTGCGAAAGTGATTTTTCAACAAGTGATTTTTCAATGAACTAGTTAAAATCAAAATTTAGATCCAGATTAACTAATGAACATCTAAATGACTGCATGAATTTTGCTCTAACATCCAGAGTACAAAAAACTGCTAGAAGAAATGCAGCATCAGGTTTCACATTAAAATATGTTTTTCTTATATTTAATGTATATTTCATAATATTCCTATATTTTCAAGTGTAATCTAATCCTTATTTTCGCATTTCTTCTTTCATATCATCTTCCTTGGTCAATGTTTCTATACTACAATATAAATACAAAATTATAAGAATAAGTAAGAATATATCTATTAATTAATTTTATTTTTTTCTCATTTTAGTATAATTTTAATGTTTTAAAAGAAAACTTTGTAATATTGTCGTCCCCATGGTAAATTAACGAATATGAAAATCACTACTTTTTAGGAATGCAAATAAACTGTTTTTTCCTTCTGTACATAAGGGACACCTTCGATAATTTAAATTTTTTCTGTTGGTAAATGCAAAACCAATAGACAAAAAATAAAATTATCAGTGGTGTCCTTTATAGAAAGAAGGATACAACAGTTTTTTAAAGTTGTGATTTTCATATTCGTAAGTTTATCATGGGAACGACATAACAATAGACAGTGATATATTAATACAATTATTTTGATTTGAAGAATGTAAAAGATTTGATAATTATGACATTAATTACAAATGAATTTTAGATTAAAATGAAGGTCTTGAAAATGGACAAAATGTCCAAAATATGGACCAATGAAGATGATATGAAAGAAGAAATGTATAAATAAGGGTTAAAATATACTTGAAAATATATGATTATTATGAAATTCATTTTATTCATGAAAAGCTCATGACTTATTAAACAATAATTTATATTTGATTTTGACATTTTTTTAACACATTCCAATTTTTTTGAGCATTATGCATGTATTAAATTGAAACATTAGAAGCAAAATATATATATGGCTCTCCAAAATAATTTAAAGTCTTAATTGGCTCAAGCCAGATTAAAGGCTGGGCACCACTGCAACAGACCAAAACTTTCCTGCCCCTTTAGCAAAGGGCACCCTGCCCGTCCATCCCTAAAGCTTTATAACACTTCTTTTTTTTTTTAATTCAAATTCTAAAGCCTATTTTTTTCTAATTAAAAATTTTAACTACCCTCATTTATATACTACAACTTTTAAACATAGGCATTGGCAATTCTATGTTAAAAAGGACTAAGTTGCAATTTACAGAATGAAAATCGGACATACCATTTCAAAGAAAATTTGGAAGTAAATTTTCCTAATTTTGAAGCACGACATGGTTGCCATAAAATGAACTATAATGGTGAGGTTTAGCCTTAAGCAGTTTAATACGTTTATAGAGATGAAATAATGAATTTTAATAAATTATACCATACTTTTCTAGTACTTAAACAACATCTGGGCCCCTAATTGCTGGCTAAGTTCCCCATAAGCATGCTAATTCATGGTACTTTTTAAAACCTCCATGGATTTGTAAATTTTAAAGATAGTCTGGGGGATTTTCTATTTTATCATAAAAATTCAACACATTGATCTGAGACCCATCAAAATTTATTTTGAACGAAACATCAAGCATGGAAACAACAGTTTACACAACAATGATGGTTGAGACTCAAAGATGGCAGTTAGGAGGGAAAGTCACCATTGGAATTTTACAGAAATGAAGGAATGGTGAAGAGATGCAGGATTTTTTTAAATTATAAATAAACAGAGCAAAAGTGGCAAGACTAAGTTTGTTAGACAACAAAACATCTAAAACAGCAGTCCAGAATTCGTATCGTGAGGGTTAGTGTGTTGTGGGTCCAGGTGCCATGTTGGAGCCATTATGAGATATTATTACCATAGCTCTTTTCTTATCATACTTTTATCTTCTTATAGTAGCACCAAAGGAGGCTGAAATGTCAGCACAAATTAAACAATAAATACGTGTTTTATTTTGAATAAATATGTTATGTTTTATTTTATGACTGCACCCCAAACCTAGGTAGATTTGCATGGCTTAAAAGAGCAAGCAAAAATAAAATAACGCAGAGACAGTTAATAAGTACTTACCCATTTACCATTTGTAGCCTTCATTGATCCAAATAACAGTTTCAATTCTTTAACAGTAATACTATAGCTAGCCAAAACTCCCAGCATATCAATGAGTAAATCTAAAACATAATTCAATAATAGTATTACATTTTCAATTCCCCATAAAAAATGTGGTTTTATGATAATCATTGTACTAGACTAATGAAAAACTTTTACTTATTTGATCCAATTAATGAACTTTTTTTAAAAACTTTATTCTGGGGTTGAAACCCTCTAAAATAATAACAATTTATAAAAGTAACAATAACGATGTATAAAATACTATGCACAAAATACGAGAGGGGAGACAGTTGTACCTACAACTACTGGTCATAAAAAATTGGGTTAACTCAGTAAAGAGTGGGTAGGAATGTCACACATCACACTGTAAGAGACATATGCATGACACTCCTGCCGGATATTTACCAAGTTAACCCAATTTTTTACGAGCAGTGTTCATAGGTACAGAGATTTCCCCAACAACAAAAATAAAATAAATAAAAAATATTCAAAATAAAACAAATAAATATACTGTACAAAATAAAAACAATGCTTAAAAAATAATGTTTTCATTCAAACAAAATAAATCAAAACTGCTTATAAATTTATCAGCATTTTTTGAAGGAGAGAAGGTGATAGAAAAAGAGGGATTTGAATGTCTTAAAAGAGGTAACATGACAAATGAATCCTGAGATGGAGAAAATTCAATAGAATTAAGGAAGAAATTAAAAACGATTTATCATATGCAGTAGTTCTGTGGGAAGGGGAATGTAGGTTGGAAGGTCAGGATGTAGTGATTCTAGAGTTTATTAATGATTTGCATTAGAGTAGATCAAAGAGAAAAAGAGGAGTGAGGAAATAGTCTGGGACAGGAAGGAGTCTAGAAAATGTTATCTGTGAAAGGAAGGACAGAGCTACTTCAACTGAATGAGCACAACTGAATGAGTCTTTCCCCGTTATCGTTTCACTCAGATTGTCCATGATTCCCAATTATCTCACTGTTACTATCTTTATCGACTCTTGCATTCATGTCCCCGAACAGTACAATTTCCTAATCAGAAAAACAACAAGAAAGAGATGAAAAAAGGAAAGAGGAAGATGTATTCAAGATGGAGCTGTTACAGGAAAAGGGCATCAGAAAGTTGTTTCAGCAAAGAATAAAGGAATTGGTACACAAATTTAATGGAGATAGCACCCAAGAAATCTATGATTTCCTGACAAGCTCATTAAAAAGAATTGCCTTGAATTTCTGGGAGCAAAAGAAAGTTATGTAAAAAGGACAGTATGGCTAACAGAAGGCACGGAAAACAGAGCCAAGGAAAAAAAGCAAGCATGGCTTAGCACAAAAAAAAGTAGTGACATGGAAATTTACAGAAAAAAGAGAAGAGAACTTGTGCGGATCATGAGATCGGAGAAGAACGAGTGGTGGAAAAGGACGTATGCAAGGATTAAGAGCAGGTTGGGATTTGGACAAGCAACAAAGGCATGGACAGTGCTCAAGGAACTGAGGAAGGAGGATAAACACAAAACAACTGAATATAATAAAAATGCAGGACTGGACTAGTTATTATGAGATGCTTCTGAATGAAACTAGAAATAAATTTACAGAGGAAGAGAGAGAATTATACAATGATACATCCTTATCTGTCACTCAAGAGGAAGTGTGGCCCAGGAGGAGTGTGTGTGGAGCTGTTAAGTATGGTGGCGTTGAGGTGACCGAAATGCTCCCAGACTTTATTAATAAAATCCTAAAATGTGAAAGCATACCACAAGAAATGAAGACGGGGTAAAAAGTGACAGGAAAAAGTATGAAAATTATAGAGGCATCTGCATAACAAGTCCATTCATGAAACTTCTTGGAAGAATAGTAAAAGCACAATTAGAAAAGTAGTATGTTCAGGCTGAGGAGCAATGTGGATTCACACCAGAGAGGTTCTGTATTGGTCACATTTTTACCCTGAGACAACTTTTAGAAAAACAAGCAGATAAAGGGAAAAGACTAGACATGATCTTTGTAGACCTGGAAAAAGCATAGGATAGCGTACCACACAAACTGTTATGGGAATCCTTAAGGAAGGCTTATGATATTCTGAGCATCATTAGAGAAATATACAGAAATAACAGATACCAGATAAAAATAGGTCCATTATATCGAGAGAATTCCAAAACGGAAAAGGACTATTAGTCCGGGAGCTGAGGCCAAAAAGCGTGTCTGATTTCAAGAAATTGTTTTATCGTCTAGGACGAAAGTACTCTGATCTAGGGTGATACCAAGATTTTCTACTGTTGAACCAAAATATATTGATAGTTGACCAATTGTTAAACTAGGGATCAGAGGAAGGGAACTACAACCAAGCATGATTAGCAATTATAAGTAATTAACCAAGCTTAATTACTTTAAAAATTAATTTGCTATTATTTTTAATAACCCATAATATAAAAATAACTAACAAGAATGAAACAATCTCGATGATGTATTACTAGAATTTCATTACCTGCAACAACAGCATCAGCCAAAGGCAGCCTTTGGAGAACATGCTCAATTAATCCCACTTCAGTACACGCTTGTAGATTTCTAACACTTTTTCTCAAAATTGCTATAAAAACACTCCAAATTTCAGCCTGAAAAAAATATCCTTTCTGATTAACTACATTATTATTTGAAATGTTGAGAAAGTTTTATTATTTTAGTTGAACTCTCATAAGAAAATATCAAATTTGTGCCTCATTTAGGTCTGTCTATAACAGGTGATATATTCATATTAATCATTTATTTAACTAAATTAGATAGAAAAATTAAAATAACTATAACCTGTTAAATTGCTAATAACCTCCAATCAACAAACAAACAATTTTTGTTTTGGAAGTAGATAAAAAAAATATTAAAAAATCAATATTTATCTCCCAACAAATATCAGTTAAATGAGAGGCTGATGAATTCAGAGATTTAACATATTAATATCACATAAATACAAATGTATGTACTCATGCGTAAATAAATACATACTTGCAGATTAGGTGGACAGTGGTCAAGCAATTCCAACATATATTTAATATTGTCTGCTTCTTGAATGACAAAATTCAATTCCATATCAAATTCACCACCAACCAACTGAAAGATAAAAAACAATCAATAATTATTAAATTAATATTATAAAACATAACAATAATAATATGACTCAGTAATTAAATGACACTCAATTTAAAGCACTAATTTTGCAGTGAAAAAACTTCCCAATGAATTTTCTGAATAAAGTACTATTACAATTTTTATAATTCAATTAGGAAAATATATTAAATTTGAGTTCATTTATTTTTAAAAATAGAATAATTCTTTTTCACTGTGGTATTATGGTCCAAAAGCAGAATAAATATGACTTTTAAGAATTATCTGTGAAAACTAAAGGTGTAATACTATAATTTGAGAAATAAAATCATATCCGACCAAATTCTAGTTGGAACGTAAGTTCCCTTGAATGGGTCGAAGACAATGTCCAAAAAAGTATGGAAAAAAATTAGAAGAAACAACTTCTGACTGTACAGCAAATCAACAAATATTGTTCCCCTCCATCTGCAGACAACATTTGCAAGATCATATCTTGTCTCAATTATGAACACACTCAAATCTGCAATATCCTTCAATCCAGGTCCTTGTGTCTATTCACAGCACACAAGATCCTATTTATCCTGACCCATCCCATAGACTAAAGCAATCATTCTTGCCCGTTACACCATTATCTGGATGCTCTCCATCATAGTATCTGCTCATAGGTTTCTTCCCTTATTTGTTATTCATGAATAACGAATTATAAATTCATTCATTATTCTTTATTTTGAAAATCATATAAGGTAAATGTACCGGTAGTGGACCCTTCTCCAATAGTGGCCACTTGGATAGTTAACTGTGAAAATGAGGCAACTAGCTAGGCTTCGATTCAGCTTCAAACTTAGAGTAAATGTAGCTGATAACATCTAATAGTGGTTTAAGTACTTTTATAAATATATGTTTTTATGTTCTGAAGTTATAACTTTTTATTTGATGTAACCTTCCTTGTTTTTCTCTTTATTTTTCATTTATGAGACCCTAGGCATTGTAAAATAAGAAAAAGACTGCATTAATGTGTTTCAAACAATACAAAATCTAAGAAAAAGTTGTTCAAATATTTGTCCACCACTAATCCAATGAGGCGATTTCCAAGTTTTCACTACTAGTGCAAGAATGATTAGGAAAAGCGAGAAAAAAATATACTAACTAACATAAATTAAAATTTTATAAGTTATGAATTCAAAGAGGGATAGCTGGTGCAATCACTGGATACCTTTTAAATCTTGAAAGTACTTAGAGAAGCCATAGGGTCAGAAACAACAATGAAAATTTCTTTAACTGTGCCCGCTTATAGATTTAGCTCATATAATATATATATATATATATATATATATATATATATATATATATATATATATATATATATATATATATATATATATATATATATACACACACACACATACATACATACACAACACATTTACATACATATATAAGTGTCAATCATTCTTGAAGGAGTTTCCTAATGCTAAGTTGTATGGAGATAAGTGAAATATGTAATGCAGTAATCATTGCCCAATTTTTTTTTCGAATATGCGATTTTTAAAATGACTGATAAATATCAAGCCAAAAAATAAATATCTAGTCTAATAAATAGGATACAATTTTTTAAAATGTAAAATCTATTAGAAATAATTGCACAATCATCTACCTGCGTTTGTCCGACAAAATCTTCAGACTGGGAGGAGCCCGTCCGATGGATCAAAATCATTAAAATCGTGTTATTTGATATGAAGGATTCCATAATCAATGTAAAGTTAATTCGTGGAATGTACAAAGAAAACTGAAGATCTCTTAAGGAACCTAAAAACCCTTTTACCGACAATATAGGCGGAGCAGGACTGTACGAAGCTCAAATCGTTTTTGCTGACGTCACAGTGATTACTAATTTTGTACAGAGATAAATATTCTTGTAGGACCTGTTATTATAACGCTTTCCAAAAAGTTTTAGTTTCATATTATTAATAAATGAAATATTTACTCCTGCTTCAGCAATGGCAGTGTAAGATGGTGCTACATTAAGCCATATTTTTTAAAAGTTCATTGTGATTAAGATGCTCCTGAATATCGAGAAAAAATAATCCCTAAGGCCTTTATTCTGGCGAGGACTTGCATAAAACTGATTTGTAATCTAAACTTAGACTTAAGCTTTATAAGTTAATGTTAATTTTTCTAAAACATTTAGCATTCCAGCGGTATATTACACAACTACATTACGACTCTTATTTACGGAAATTGGTTTTCAATGTGAGAAAATATTTCCCCCTTTAGTTAATTATAAAATTCTTTCATAGTTTATATTTATCCCTTTTTCATTACGGTTAAATAGAAACGGTTAATTAATTCAAATTATTCAAAATCCGGCCTTTTATTGTACATTAATATAAGGAGTTTATCTCTTTATTTATTTAAGGTGGCCCTACATGATCGTTTTTTTCATACATCCGAACCGTCGGTTTGAACGATGGAAAATGGAGGGGGAAAACCGTCGGCTTGGAACGAAGAACAATACTCTCTTACACCATAGTTTTTTTTTATCAATCCGAACCTCCCATCCCTTTTTTAATTAATTTCACTCATTTATTTTATTGATTTTTTTTTAATTCATATAGAATAATCAAAAACAATTACATTAAAATCTAATTACGATTTATTTGAATTTCCGCCCCGACCAATGATCATATGTTGAGGAAAGTAATTAATAAGTATTGCTTAGATAATTAATAAGTTGGTGAATACAGAGATGGATTTGGTGTGGTGGGAACATAATAGTTTCAATTTCGATAAAAATTGATCACAATTGAATCAGTATCAATAGAATTGAAACGGCAGAGAAAAACCGACATTGGAAAAAAAAATCTATACATTGGAATTTATACATATATTGTAACGCTCTACAAATAATACTATTTTTGACGAGGATGGAGGTCCTTCGAGAGGTCCTTATAACAAAAATAGTCGGTTTTAACATTGATACAGGCTCCGATAGATCCTGCCTTGTTATTAAATCGGAACGCACTATGTTAGCGAGTAGAGGGACATCCTTCCAAACGGCCAGATTTTTTTCTGTCCTAGGTCTGTTGGAACGCCAGTAAAACCGACGGTTTTCGCCCACACACGGTCGGTTTTTAACGACGTTTCGACACGTCGTTTAAAACCGATCGTGTAGGGCCACAATTAGAGCCTTTTCGAGAAAATTTTAAAGATGTCTAAAATCGATGATATAACGTGGCATTTCTGGTAAGTCGATTTTCGCGAAAAAGTTGCTGTAACATCACAGGCTTACACTTACCTTAAATATGCAATTTCAGTTTCATACAACTTTTCCTTTTCAAGCTAGCCTTGGTTGTTTGCCCTGAATTACTTGCTAATCACTAATTCTCAGACTCTCCACAAGGCTGAAGAGATTAAATTTGACACAGGTTTTCCTTATAAGGCAATTAAATAAAAAAAAAAAAAAAAGATGTTTCATCCCGATGGTTTGTGGCTAACAGGATGAAAGTATCATTGGCTCTCAAAGTGGGTGCCCCAAGTAAGCCACAAGGGAGCTTTAGAATAAAATAAATTAACAATTAAATAAGTTAATAAAGCAATTATTAAAAAATAATTATTTTCGAGGACGCGATGTTTTAGGAAGTAAAGGAATTATAATAAAAACAATGAATAAAGATAATTAAAATAATATTTTAATTATCTTTATTCATTGTTTGTGTGTTGCATATTTACATGAGATTATATATTATATAATTTCATTTAAATAAACAAAAAAGAGAGGGATAGAAGATCCCCGCTAGCTCTCAGGATTAACATGCGGTAAAAAAAAAAAAAAAAAAAAAAAAAAAAAAAAAAAAAAAAAAAAAAAAAAAAACTGCAAAGGATGCCGTTTTCTTGAGGCCGCGAGAAACTGAAAAATCCCTTATCTTTTGGTCTTGAGGCCGGATTTCTCATAAATCAAGCATGAGTAAGTGTAACTAGTGAATTAGTTGTTAAAGTTAGGTAATAATTATTGTTGTGGTTTTAATACCCATTTAAACGGGTATTAAACATCCGGCCATAAGTTCAGTAAAACAGAGAAAAAACAACTGACTTTGTGACAAATATTAAAAACTGAATTATACGAAGTGCACTTAAATAATCGTGTATCTAAAGACATTTTTATTGAAAGTTATAAAAAATTGGTTCAATAAATTTAACATCAACAAACATTAATATGCATCTGACCTGTAGAATAAATTTTATATTGTATTTTAATTGTTACCTAATTTACGAGTTTTTTTACTTTCCCTTACCTATATATGAAAAATATAGTATGCGGAAGTATTGCGATCGTCAAAAATTTCGAATTCGAGTTATCAACGGAAATACACGTTTTAAGGTCCCATGATTCCAAATAAACAAGTCTCGCCAAAAGGTATGTGGGTTTGTGAACAGCCTAGCTCAAAAATGAGAATTACGAAACTAAAACAACGTATTTAAAGAAGGTATATTCATGGGATATAACAGCAACTTTTTCGTCAAAATCAACTAACCGGAAGTGTCACTTTACATAATAGATTTTACACTTCTTTTTTTTTCTTCAATTTTCTCGAAAACGGCTCTAACGATTTTGATAAAACTTGCTGAACGTCTTCTCCTTAAAACCCTTGAACTTTTCATACATGTAGTACATCACCGAGGAGATGCAAGGAAAAAAGTTATGATGAAAAGAATATTTTATTTGCGCATAACGTAAAAAGTATGCATTTTATGGTACATTATGTAGAGAATTGTATGAAAGATAATTAAATTACCTAAAAAACAAAACAAGGATCATCAAAATCGGAACAGTATTAGAAAAGGTACAGCACATCGGACTAAGCGAAAGTGACAATTATATAAAATCGATTTTACACTTTTTTTTACAATTTTCTCGTAAACGGCTCTAACAATTTTGATGAAACTTGGCTAACGTATTCTTCTTAATGCCTTTTAACTTTTCATGTACGTCTTATATCAACGAGAAAATAGAGGAGAAAATGTTATAACTCAATAAGCATTTTATAGTAAATTGCGTATAAAATCATAGGGTAATTAGAAAGAAAATATCTAAATTGGGCCTATATTAGATAAGACAGCGTATCTCACAGGGACAACAAGACCCTATATGGAAAGCCGAGAGCGTCGGGAAGGAGACAGATGCGGCCGAACCTCCTCCAACCAAGCCGCCAACCTGTTGATAATAATTCGCTCTATAACAATGTATTATAATAATAAAAGTATCAATTGACTTAATAATTTCAAGATGGAATTTACATGAAAACTAAACCGAAACTTTTAAAATATATTTTCAGCTTGACAAACCAAAAATATTTAGTGTACAGAATTGTCGAACTAAAGTTGTTTAAAAAAACAATTTATTATACTTTAGTAAGACTTGAAGATGTGCATTCTGCTGAGTTTATTTCGAGTAGCGCTTATGTGAACTCTTTGAAATTATATTAAAATGATTAATATTATAGAGTGGTAAGGGAAAGTAGCGTGATGCGCGCACCGGCACTAGATTTTTTCTTTTATATACTTCGCATTAACTTAGCGCATAACCAGCGATGTCTTGGTCCCGACAAGGAGGGATAAGCGGGAGTGCACTGTAGTTTATATTCTGCTAATTGTATCTGCGTGAATGGTTGGGTTAGTCTGAGGTGGAATTGACTCATTTTTAAAAAAAAATAAATAACAGGATATTCAGTACAAAGGGCAGGCATTCATGAGTGTATATATACACAAAAAACAAACGGGGTATTTATGTGTAATAAATCATAATGACAATTTTAAAACGAAATACACTCATTCACTACAGTTTTATTATTCATAATCTTCAATCCCCATATTAATATATATATATATATATATATATATATATATATATATAGAGAGAGAGAGAGAGAGAGAAAGAGAGAGAGTATGCGTGTAACAAATCTGTGACATTTACAAAAGGAACAATAAACAGCCTGATAAGTGTAAAATTAGAGGCATAATAAATGAAGTGTAATTTCCAAAGATTACATGTTCGATACTCACTTATCTTGATTAAGAACCGATACAGGTTTACTTTATTTTTTTTTTCAATTTAATAGAGTATGTAATTTGATGAAGCTGTTTTTACGTCGGTCTACATCAACCCGCCAAAACATTTTCTTAAGCTGCTTATTTTATTCAATCCGTGTTCTCCAAAAAGGTTCGGTATTTCCAGATGATAAAATGGTAGAATCACTACTATATATTATTACGGTAGTATAGATCCCTTTTCCGGCTCTCAGGAGCGATGGATTTTGACGAGTGAGGTATCAAAAGAAAAGGAATTTCACGGAGATGTGACGAATTTCAATTTTATTTCTTAAAATCTTACAAGGGCTTAAATAAAAGTGATGAAAAAACTGGAAGGTTTCAAAACTTTGACCACTCAGAGTCGGCGGATCGAGACGGGATAAGTAGGGTTTTAAAGATTTTGACGCGGGCGTCAAGATCATATACGCTCCTACGGAGCGTATTGGTCTAGCGTTTTAAAGCTTAAAAACCTACCATTTTTGAGATAAAGCATGATATAGGTCCGCCCGGGTCTCATAAACTTTTAATGAGTGGAAAATTGTATATTGCTTCTCATGTTCAACCCTAAAGGGCACTGTTAAATATGAATACTACACATAGAAAATGGTATAGCTGAATCTAATTGGCTAACTGCTAAATTGAAGAGATGTTTTCCAGTGGGGTAAGCTAATTACTTATTAAGTATGAACTGGAACTTCAACATAGTTATTACAAGCTATGTAGCTTCACCAAATGTGTGTTAAATAAACTTTTTGGTTTATTATTTTCAATAATAGACCTTTGGAATCGACCAAAGAAAATTTTTTTGTAACCCCACCTCAAAATTTGAGGTTTTACGTTTCAAGATACGTAGAATCCAAATATCGAATAAAAAAAAATCGGTCCGTCCGCCGTCCGCGGCTTTTCTCCGAGACTACTGGACCGATTTTCTTGAGATTCGGTACCAAAGTCACAGGTCACCCCGGGATGATCCTCGGAACTCGACATTATAATCCGTCTGTTTGTTTCAAAATGGCGGCCGATTAGAGATCTCATAAGTCCATAACTCGGTCAATTATAAAGATAGAGAGAAAATGTAAGGTGTTTTGGAATCAGCATAACGAGACATGAAAAAAAAAAAAAAAAAAAAATTGAAAAACAAAAAATCTATAATAATTGCCGATTAAAGATCTTATATACCCATAACTTGGCCATTTATAAACATAGAGGAGAAATGTAAGGTGTTTTGGAATCAGCATAACAAGGCATTAAAATAACAAAAAAGAAAAAAGAAAAAAAACGAAAAATAAAAAAATCTCTATCTGCAAATGCTTTTGGTTTATTATTTTCAATAATAGACCTTTGGAATCGACCAAAGAAAATTTTTTTGTAAGCCCCCTCAAAATTTGAGGTTTTACGTTTCAAGATACGTAGAATCCAAATATCGAATAAAAAAAAATCCGTCCGCAAAAACGAAAGCTAACGAAAATCCCTACAATACGAACTAGAAATCACCTAAATCGGATCATTATTAGCTGAGATATAGCTTTATGAATTTCGTTTTTATTTTTTCCTAGTGAAGTGCACATCAAATATTCCTCCTGTATCATTTTACATCACAGCCTACTTGCATTGACGCAGTTTTTTTAATTACCACAGTTCGGCACTCTCATGGCGGACATCTTGTGACAAGCTTCAAATTTCTTTTCCTTTGGTACCTACTGCTTCATATTTTTTACTTTGACAGAATAGATATTTTTGTGGAATAATAAACAAGTGGAATAAATAAGTGGAAATAATAAACCATTGTGTAATAATTTGCAGCGTTTTTGGTAATATAATATTGTGTACACGAATAAAAATGTTTCCCTAATATCGCTTATACTTTTAATGTATAAGGGATTATGCGAGAGTTCTCGCTTGGGTATACTTGTTTGTTACAAATTATCACTACTATATATTATTACGGTAGTATAGATCCCTTTTCCGGCTCTCAGGAGCGATGGATTTTGACGTGTGAGGTGTCAAAAGAAATAGAATTTCACGGAGAAGTGACGAATCCTGATTTTGTTTCTTAAAATCTTACAAGGGCTTAAATAAAAGTGATGAAAAAACTGGAAGGTTTCAAAACTTTGATGACTGAGAGTCGACGGATCGAGATGGGATTAGTTGGGTTTTAAAGATTTTGACGCGGGCATCAATATCACATACGCTCCATTGGAGCGTATTGGTCCAGCGTTTTAAAGCATAAAAACCTACCGTTTTTGAGATAACGCACGATATAGGTCCGCACGGGCCTCATGCCATCTTGCGTACGTGCCGTTGTCATGGCAACTTTATATCAATTTGAGTCTGTTTACAAACACTTTTAATGAGTGGGAAATTATATATTGTTTCCCATGTCCAATTCTAAAGGGCACTGTTAAATATGAATACTACATATAGAAAATGTTATAGCTAGATCTCATTGCCTAACTGCTAAATTGAAGAGATGATTTCCAGAGGGGTAAGCTAATTATTTATTAAGTATGAGTTGTAACTTCAACATAGTCACTACAAACTATGTAGCTTCCCCAAATGTGTGTGTTAAATATTTTTTTTTAGTAATATTATATTGTTTATAAGAATAAATATGTTTTCCTAATATCGCTTTTACTTCTAATGTATTAGGATCTAATGCGAGAGTTCTCGCTCGGGTATACTAGTAATTAATTATTGCCGATCCCAAATAAATCATTTTGCTTAGCTAGCATTAGGATTGATACGGTGTATTCGTTAAACTTCAGTCATGTTTACTTGATTTAAAAACTTAACTTTAAAATTAAAAAAAGTATATATTAGTATGATTCTTAAAATTTCTAAAATTTAGGCCCAAGATGTCTATGATATCCATCAATGCAAAGTGGGACGAAATAACAAAAACCGGTCATAATTCTTCAAACATCCAAACGGAACAGCCTAGAACCTTCAAATTTTGTGCATGCAACAGTCTTCCTTTGTGAATTCGACCTGTCAATGGCAATATTAATAATTTAAATAAATAAATTACAGAACCAAATTATAAACCAAAGAAACAAATAATAATAATGTTTGTTTGTATAACAGGCAGTGTATTTCATTTCAGTTTTCAGATTTTTTTTCTCCCTAGGTATACTAGAAGAGTTCTTTCTTTTTTGTCACTCTATTTTTTCATCTACGAGTTCTTCTTTACAAAACTATAATACATTATTTTAAAAAATATTTTTATATAACAGTTGAATTTTTTTCTTCTCTTTTCTATGGTTGTCTTTTTCTTTTTTTTTCTTATTAGATGATTTTTTTTTCTTTTTCTACCCGTTTCATCTTTGTATAGAATATATTTATTTAAAATGTTAATATATTATACAACATAATATATTATGTTATATTAATATATTATGAATATATATTATTTTATTTATTTCAGTATAGAATTTATACCACCATCCTTCATTTGTTCTTATGTATTTATTTATTTTATTTTTTAAACTATGTATATGTTTGATTTTTTTTTTTATTTTATTACTTATCTAATAGGTCTTTTTACCAGATATAGTATATATTATTTTATACATATTTGTTATTTTAAAGGAACTTTGTCCCAGAATAAAATTGTTTTTTCTATTTCTATTTCTAACACAAGCAAAAAAACGTATTCCCGCAGAATTTACAAGAATCATAAACTACACTTATATATTGCATAGATAATGGGTTATAGATGATATTGCATTCAGAAATACTATTTCAATATTTCTTAGCGTCTCACAGTGGGCCAATGTCCCGATTTACATAGACAAAAATTTACGATCGCTACTTAAAAAAAATTGTATGGGGGCCTGTTTCTAAGTTTTTTTCCACACTATTTCTAATAAACTAATGAAGATATAAAATATTAGACATCAAAGTAATATTAAGATTAACAGTAGGATCAGTCTTTCTAAAGACAAAGTATTTTTCGTTATTGATATGCAGTTCTTTCACTTCACTTACCAATCAAGTTAGCACAGTCCCAATTCACAGTTCGTTTTTCTTCTTTTTTTTTTTTACTGGTCAACACTGAGAGTAATTAACATGAAATATATTGCGAACTCAAAGTAAACGGAACTTAAATCAGATTAGGGTGTTAATGTTATTAGACAAAAAAAAAAAATACAACATTAAAGATCAAAACGAATTATTGGTTATGGAACTAACCAATAACAAGAGAAAAAGATGGAATTGATTTTTTAAATTTAAAAATAATATAAGCTGCCGCAGTCAAGGGCAATAGGGTATTAGGGCTGTAAATATCCATTACTACCATATACGCAGACTTAAGAAAAATAAATGCAATTATATGAATAATGATAAAAAAAAAAGTAAAATAATATATGAATATCACAAATAAATATGGATAAATTATGTATACCTATAAAAAAAAATAGCAACATAAGTAAACAACCAAGATAAAAAAAATTAAAGTTTAGTAAAAAATAAAATAAATAATATCGAACAAATTCATTCCTGTGTAAAGTATATACATTCTGCCCTAGAGAACTCCAAACCAAGCTCTGCCCACTACGGGTGGAATGCAATAAATTTTATACCCACAATCTTATGAGAAGAAAACAATATGCTGAAGGTTTAGAATACATGCAGAAATGAAATCCACTATAAACAGGAGATGTTGATAGTAACGACAGAGAACATCTGAAAGTGAGAAAGGGGCTCGCCGAATTCGCAGCACTGTATAAACGCGTTTTGTTAACAACGCTCTGCGATTATTGAAGGTCTTAGTCGAGCACATGACTCTTTTCAAGGTCCGTAACCCCTAAAATGATTATTCGGTGCGAAAAATGCATTTATTTTGATGTGAGTTTGGTCGAGCTAAATCGGAATTTTTTTCCATCTTGCGTCGGTTCAGAGTAACTACTAATATTTTGTATGAATCTTGTAGGAAATTTAAGGCAATACAAGATTGGTCATGAGGAATTTGGCACTCAAAATATTTATTAAGTCGAGACCACTGACATATCTATCTTTTTGCATTTCTTTGCAGATATTCATGGCCACGTATATCAGTAGTTCTTCGGAATATTACAACATGTTTCAATAAAACTTGCAGGAAATGTAATGTTCTTTCATATTGGTAATTGCAACATTTTGCCTAAAATGCTCTAGAAGCGAATTGCTGATGAAAGACTGAAAAAAGTGCTTGTTCATAATGGTTTTTCAAGATGGCGGAAAACGCACTAAGTGTAGGATGTTTAAAACTTGGATTTTTCATGAGAGGGGAAATACATACATCATACCTGAAAATCAAAATGACTCCACCTTTTGCAATCCAAAATGATATCTCCACCGGGATGAGTAGGAAAATATTTACAAACATGTTTTATAGTATATAGTATTATATTTAGCTCGTTCCAAAGTTCGCAGATTCACGTAGCTAAATATTCTTTTGATCGCTCATCCACATCTTTACTGATATATTCTTGTTAATTTAAAAGGGACAAGTAGAGACACAAAGTGATCATTTAAATGATTTCAAACTTTATTGATTTCGATCTGGCACTTGAGTGCCAATAAAAATTGTGAAAAAAATAACGTATACTCATTTACTAATGATAAAAAGATTCCGTGAGTATGGATATGTATGGATTAATTATAAGGATTTTAGAATGAAAAAAAAAAACAATTTATTTTAGTGCGATTTATCATCAATTTTCACAATTTGTTAAGCTTTTAAAAATTTGGGACAATTTGCCTTAAAAATATATACATTTAGGTGTAAATTTTCATTTGCCTAGAAAAAATGATAAAAAAATGGTTTTGACCGTTTTTTTTTTGCGGTTTCGTCCCGCTTTGTGTTGGTAGGATGGCGAAGCAAGGGCATACTCAGGCTTTTTTTTAGGGAAGGGGAGCGGCCTAGGACTAATATAGCTGACATGTCTAAAATAAAGATAATTTACATAATTTCGCCTTTATTCAAGACAATTTTTGAGTATCACAACCAAATTTGAATGCGTTGCGGCTTTTTAGAGGAGAATTCCAACGGTTTCAGGAAAAAATTCAAATTCGGACTAGAACTTGTGTTTTGAGGATTTCTGGAGCAGAATTCAGATCTCCATATTTTCACCCGTTTCAAGAAATGTTTTTAAAATCGGACGAAAATTTTGACTTTTTGAACATAATTCGTCTGGTTGTAATTTCGCTCTTTCCAAGAAAAATGAAAAACGAACGGAATTTGACGTATTCTGAAGATTTCTAGATTAGAATATTTAGCTCTTAATGTTGCCGTTTCAAGAAAATTTTAAAAAATCGGATGAAAATGTGGCTGTTTTGAGGAATTCTGGACCAGTTAATTCTCACGATGTCATCCTACGTTTTTGATTATTGTGATCTCAGCACACGTTACTTAAGCAGATCGGGTCTGCCGAGATAAAAATTGCATTTAACGCATAATATTCCTGTTCGTTAAAATTGTTGATTTTAGCTTTTTAAAATCGTTGAAAAAGCTTACACTTAGTGAGAAGTTAATTTTAGAATAATGAACACAATTATCGATGTATAAAAAATGTATTATCAAATTGTGGATTTACATTGAAACATGTGAGGTAGAAGGTTTTATTCTTTTAAATTGTTGATATGAATGGTAAGATGGTGAAAACAAGCTTTTCCCCACAAAATATATCATGACTAAATTTTCTGTAGCCTAAAAACCACGAAATGTTCAAAATGGTGAGGGTTAGTGGGCAGCCACCTAATTGGAACCTTCTTTATTGACGGAGGTGCTCTTAATTGCGAGAGGTGTATACTATTCCTCAGGGAAAATGATCCTTCGTTGCTTGAAGACGTTCCTCTCGCCCACATAGCATGGATGTGGTTTCAGCACGATGGCTGCCCTTCTCACCGTAGGGTGAACCCCGTATCTCAATCCTCAATTTTCCGGAAAATGGACTAGCAAACAAAGTGATGACCACGCACTCCACACTTTACCCCTCTAGGTTTTTATCTATGAGGCTATCTGAAGGACAAGGCTTACGCAGCTCATCTGCCACCCATCACCAGCAACGACCAACTGCGGGGAAAGATAGTTGACGCGTGCAGGTCAGTCTCTACACAATCAATACGAGGAGTCACAGAAGAATGGATAATAAGAGCAGAATAATGCATGATGGAGGGTGGTGCTCATTTAGAGCACGTGAAGTTGTTAATCCAGTCAAATTGTAGGAAAAAATAGCTTTACCATACGAAAGGAGGGGTAGAAGCAGGGATCTAGGGGAGGAGGCCAAGGAGGCACTTGCCCCGGGCGGCGGATTTTAGGGAGCGGTATTTCGAGCGAATTTTTTTTTTTTAATATTTGTTTATGCACAATTTTAATTAATGCAAAAGAAAAAAGCTCAAACTCACAGACGTACGGCTTTGTGTTGGGAATCTTCCAAAATTGCAACATTCTAAATTCTAATAATAATAATTATTCTAGATCTAAATACATGTAAGACAAGTGCAATCAAAAAGCGATACTATTCAATATTTCCCGTTTAAAATGGAATACACGAAACAATGAGAAAATTGTTAGACAATGTTGAGCTTTGTTTTGAAGTGTGGACATCTCAGAAGGCGAGCTTTCCAGCTATTCTCTTCGAGCTTCCTCCACCCAATTTATTTTTTTATTATTATGACGTGAGCTACAGGTAAATTCTTGTTGAAGATTTTCACATTGCACCTCTTTTTGTGGGAAGTGACTAATCCCAAATATTAAATCGTATCAAAAACAATTTTTTTTCGAATAGATGGCCCAAAATAAAAATTGTTCGTAGTTATGATATAACTGAAACCATAACATAGACCCTTCGAAAAAATGTCATGCATCGACCAACGCCTCTTTCTCTTCTTTTCAAACCACAATTAGAACTGCGCAAGCAATGATCTGTAAAAGATGAGCCAAATATAGCAACCTATAGCTATAACAAAATTTTATTTATCCTTTGCTTATCCGGTATCACATTTAAAAACGTCACAGAACCAATTTTAATCGTAATAAAAATATCGATTTTTTTATACTCGAACGTTACAATTGTTTTTTTCGTTTATGACCAAAGTGACGTTCCAATTGATAGATGGAAATCGACTTAAAGCCCCCCATAGAAGCCGAATTGGCAGATGGCAATGTAGAAAACCTTAATAAGGAAGAAATTCTTTTTGAAATCGAAAGTTTCATACACCACGCGCTGGCAATAGAGAGGATTTAGACCAGGAGCTGAAGCCAAGAAAATGTTTGATCGCGTATGCCGAAAGTACAATACTTTCATTATAGACTGGAAATACGAACGCCTGCCTCCCTAGATCGGTTGCTATCAAATTGTATAGGTCAACGAATTCGTTATTTTCATCACTTTTTTCAGATCTTCCTCAGTAACTTTTATTTTATTTTAGGTAACACTTGAAAATAACCAATTTGAAATTTTCTACAAGTTTTATCTGTAATATTTTTTTAAATTCGGAATAGGTACTGAGATACGGGACTGTAAAATGTCAATATAAAATATTTATAATCGCTCTCAACAAACACCAAGAAATATTGAAATAACAATTTTAGGGAAAGTGGACTATTTTAAGATGTTTCTCAGTAACTCGATTCCAGTGAATTGTAGGTAAAACTTTGTTATAACCAATTTTAAAGAACGTTAAATTATCGACAAGTTTTATTATTGATATATTTTAAAATTTGGAACAGCTACTGAGATACGGGACCGTAAACATCAACAAAATGTCAAGAAAACGCAAAAATTGAGATATTCTTTGGTTTCGCCTTAATAACTATTTATTTAAAATAGTCCAATTTAGGGCAGATGCATAATAATCAATCTTGTAGAGCATTAAATTTCCTACAAGATTCATACAAAATATTTGTAATTTACTCTCAACAGAAAATCTAAAAAAAATTACGAAAACGATTTCGTTGACCTTTAAAATTTGATTACAACCGATATAGGGTGGCATATGTTAATCTCTAGTCTATGGTTAGAGTACTTTCGGCATACACGATAAAAAAAAAAATTGAAATCATACACGTTTTTTGGCCTCAGCTCCCGGTCTACTTGGAAGATGCCACTGCATCATCCACATTAATTTTAATTTATAAAAATAAACTGGAAGAGGTGTATGCCGATGTTACTACAGCCTTAGGAATATTCCTTACCATCCCAGTTTCTGTTTCTTTTGGAGAAAGGAGTTTCAGCAAGCTGAAACTGATTAAAAGCTATTTGAGGAGCAGGATTGCTCAACAAATGTTAACAAATTTAAGTGTAAACGAGCTGCTTCCATAAACTATGAGATCATAAACATTTTTGCAGCAAAAAACGTAGGAAAGTGAAATTTTAATGTCATTATTTCTGCATATTCATCATTTTAACATTTAATTTGTTAGTATTTTTGTTTGTTTGATTGTGTTTTTTATTTATTTAGACATTAATTCAGTGAATAAAATGTGTTAATGCTATAATATGACATTTATTTCTACACAAATTACATAAAATACAATTATAAAACTGTTGAATTTTTTAATGGGGAGCGGCAAAATTACGTTTGCCCCCCTGGAAAAAATCCTAGATCCGGCCCTGGGTAGAAGATTTAATTGTCTTAATTTGTTTATATGGATGGTAAGATGGTGAAAACAAGCTTTTACTAGGGTTGGAATATCGACACGCGATATATCGATATATCGTAGTTGAAAAACCGATATATTATATCGATATCTTAACATCCGATATATCGATGATATCGATATTTTACAACGATATATCGATCACACCATATGCTAAACTATATTACAGTAGAATCTCGGCAATTCATATCCCAGTAATCCGTATAGATTTTCTGGTCTCTTGAAAGTCTCCCTTTATTTCGTATAAAAACACTGCAATCCGGTTCCCCCGATAATTCGTATTTATTTTCGTCTTCCAAGTAATGTAAACGCCTCATAATTCGAATTTCCAAATAGCAAATCTAATAAATTCTTAATCTTTTCAAGAGGTGGGGTGAGTGAGTGAGAGAGGAATCGTTCCTATGAATTTCGGTCGGTTTACCCTTTTTTTTTTCTATTCAGTTATCTTTAAATAAAATTGTAAAAAAGCTGTAACCATACTGTTAGCCGACATCATAGATTGATCTGAAAAATTAAGTTCGCTCATGACTGGCAAATCCGCGAATGCAAGGTGCTTTATAAACAAAAACTTTACCGAACGCCTATCGTGCAAACACAAAAGCATTTATCATAAGTGAAATTTTCAACGAATGGGTATAGATATGGAATAAAAAACAGCGAACATTTTCAACTATTTATTGATAATTGTACGGCCCACAATAGTACCACATCACTCAGCGATGTTTATCTTCTGTTTTTGCCTCCCAGCACAACCTCTAAGCTGCAATCTCTAAACTTGGCCATAATTAAACGATTTTAGGCATTTAACGCAAGGAAGTTGTGATTCAACTCTTAGATAGCATCAAGGATGAGAATCACCTACCTCAAAATTAAGAATTTCCATGACTTTTCGAGATTTCGCCTATGGCGGAGGTCTAGATCTTTAAGATCAGCCAGGTTCTAAAAATCTAGATGTCCTCCATATTGGGGTTACCATTCTGGAGTTTTACTAGTAAATATAACAATAAACAATATTTAATTACGAAACAATAATTAGTAGATATACATAATAATGTTGATTAATCCTATATAAAGAAAAATTGATGATTTATATAAATGATGATGGTACTGAGATGTATATCAAATAAATTACATGTTTTTTGATGAATGTTTTGAGAATGCACAATATAGTCGGAAGAGTTGTACAAATTTGAGAAGTTTGAAGGTTTCTAAAGTATAAAAATGACTATATGACTATAATATATCAAATGTGGCTAAAAGTCTTCAAAATAAAAATATGTTATAATATTTTTTTTTCTTTGAAGTATAATTCTTTTCTATCTGTTTTTATAATGATTCATGGGTAATAAAAATATTGTTTTATAATTAATAATCATTATGTTATTTTATAACCTTATTCACAGTTTAATAATATTAATAGTATTTAATAATACTCATTTGATGCACATTCTTTGCTTTTTCATCTATTTCCTTTCGATATATCGATATTTTTCTAGTGATTATCGGTGGATATCGACATTTGGGTTTGCGATATATCAAAATATCGAATATCGATATTTTCCTTTCGATATTCAAACCCTAGTTTACCCACAAAATTTATCATGACTAAATTTTCTGTAGTCTAAATACCACGAAATGTCGTTACAAAAAAATAATATTACAGCCGTGAACGTCAAGTGCAGAGGTGGTTTGGAAAATTTCGAGCGAGAAACCGCAAACTTGAAGACTCGGACAGATCGACCAATAGAGCTTGAAGATGAACTCCTACAGGCAAACTGTTGGAGAAAATCGTATTGTAAAAGTCGAAGAATTAGCAGAAAAATTGGATTGACACATTCAACTGTCCACTCTCATTTGCCATCAGATCCATTTTAATTGAAATTTCAGCACAGACCAACATTAATATGTTAATGTTATTAATAACTAACTAAAACTCCCTCCAAATTATGCACCTATCACGACAAGTGTTAGCATTGTAGAGTTAATTTTATCATAAAGAATAATAATAATGTGATATTCTATATAATGTATAAACCACCAAACTTCATTCATTCTTTATTTACTTAATTCACACATACAGTTGTTTCGGACTTGGTTGTCCATTTTCAAGTCATCTTCTCTCAACAAAAACTTCTTTTGTATATGTTGCCCTTCTTATCATCGTGGATTTTTCTCCAATAAATGTTTCATTTTCTTATATAACGCATAAACTAAATTGTTTATTTGTCAAATGTCTTATTATCGTTATTTTTATATAAAATTGTCATAAACTTTAATTATTTCTCGAATGATGTTCATTAACCCATTTCAGTTTTTATAAAGAAATGGACAATTAAGTCCGAAACTGACTCGGTAGGTGTAGACACGCGACATTGTATGGCGACAGTTAATCGCGTCTTTCTCGCTAGGTGTGTACTAGGCTTAAGTATAATCCGACACTCTATTGAATTTTGTTCATTTTTAATTTTAAATTAACACCACCTTACCAGATCAACTTATATATACTGCTTTATTACAACTGAAATTTCTTTAACTAAGTAAATAAGTCTGGAGTTGAGGAAGACGTAGATCTATTGTATTGTAAAATATAAATGTGCAGGTTTTTTAAAAATATTTTCCTACTGTTTTTAAAACTACATTTAAGTAAAATACAAACAAATCACCATTACTGTTGGCCCTATTGTGTCATGCAAAAGGTCATTGCACAATATGTAAATATATCTATTATAGCCTAGTGGCAATTCGTGAATAACAATTAATAAAAATGTTCTATTCCATATTCTTGTAAAAATATGGTGAACACAACTCCATTATTTGAACAGCCTATGAATTCATGAATAAATAATTTTGGGGAAAGGAAATCGCCCAATTTTAAAGTTGGAAATAAAATTTATTGAAACAAAAATTACCGATTCGGAATCTATGTTCCGAGCCTGCACATGTTTATCAAATTAATTTATTTCTTTAGTATCCCCTGTTCTATTAAAACTTATGCAACATAAGCGATCAATAGAGTTATGAGTCTGTTGAAATCGAGACAAAGCTGTTGAACTATACCTTTGTATTTTTCATGGCCATTGGTAGGTTAATGGTAAGTTGAATGATTCTAGTACCGCATTTGCAGCAAACTGTAGCGATAACATTTAAATATCTTTTCCTAGCGCGGGTCTGGTTAACAGGTAGGGCAGGGGAGTCAAGCACGCGGCCCGCGAGGTGATTTTTTGTGGTACATAATGTTCTGAAATAAACTGGAAAAAAAAGACAATTATAAAGCAATTATAGATTTATTATCCTAAATTCGCTTAATTGTATAATATGTTTTAATATCCTATCCATATTCCTAAATCCTCACATTAAAATATCATTTTTAGAAAATATGTAAATGTGATGCCATCCGCGGTTTAATTGAGTTTGACATGCCTGACGTAGAGGAACGTTCTACTGGGGGTGGATGTAGAGATGGTATAATGGCAAACTGTATTCCGTGGGATTTTTAGTGGAGGGAAGGTGCGACTATGTGGAATATCTCTGTTGTATACTACATAATGGTGTAGTAGCGGGTGTTTACCTTCTAATTCCGCTATTTGGTTTTATGACGTCACGAATCCAAGATGGCAGCGAAATGTGACATCTACTCATTAGATTAAGAATAACACGTTCCAGATCGCTCATACGCAAAAACGCATAGAACATTTTCTGTTGTGCATGAGCTGAATAAAAAGTTTAGACCTCATCATTTTTTTCATATCGACGTCGATTTTTGCAAAAGGCGTAAGCGCCATTTAACAAAGTTTACAGGAAACACATGAAATGATTTTTCCCCAAATAACAATATTTTTTTTTTTTTTTTTTTACTCTTTACTGTATAGAATAGGAATTTATTAACCTGGCAAAACCTTTATATTTACAATATATTTTAAAGGATTATAGCTCTGGTTTATGGCCAGAGTGACGACTGAGAGTCGTTAGTATTTGGTGCTTACGTCATCAATATTAGATTTTTAGATCATTTCCAATTTTTTTTTCGATATATCGTGAGCAGGAATCGATAGATGTGGTGTTAACGTCCCAAAATCAATTGAAACCTAAATTTCGAATTTTTGGGGCTTAAGCGTTTTTCAATAAACGACGTCGATAGATTCTACTGTGAATTATGGTAGATTAAATATGTGAGCATCAGTTTAGAACATATGTCACCACAGCAAATATAAAAAGCTGAACAAAAAAGCTGTTATGAACATGGGTCAGTAAATAAAATCGACCAGTTTTCAAGACAAAAATATGAAAAAATACGTTTTTCGAGATTTTTGGCCATTGAAGAAGAAATGGCTCATTGCATCAAAAATGGATCCAATCCAACGTCATGGAGAATTAGATTTGACCTCGGATGAGGCCAAACCTCATATCGGCTCGAAAGATCAAAATCTTTGGTGAATTGTCGGAGTTGACATCCTCTATGCAACGCACATGGTGACTACACGAAGTATTATTACTGCTGGGGGTGGGAATAAACATTTCTGTAAAATAACTTTTGATTATTGAAGCAACAATCCAAGATCAGCAACAAAAAAATTAATTGTAAAACACAGAAATATATATATACACACAAATACATACATGTATATAAGTGATTTTTAAATAAAAAAATGGTTTTTGGCCAGTAGTGATTTTTATAACAATAATATTATTTATAAAGTTTTTGTATGGTAAATTTTTTATAGCCGCCGCGATGCTGTTATTCCAATTATATTAATAGGGTGCATTTCCGTCCTAAATTAAATTCCGTCCTAAATCTCCAGCGGATTCATCTTTCTTCGGGACAAGTGCGCCTACACAATACGTTATATTCGTAGAATTCAAGGACGGTTCTTCCTATGATGTAACTAGTCAAATTTTTTACCATTAAAGCCAACCATTCACGGTCCTACATGCAGGACTACACTAGACATCGGACTACAGTTGGACTGTGAATGGGGGTGCAGGACTGACAGAGAGCGTGTAGGATCTTTGTAGGCTTCTCCGATCGTCCTGCAAGCTCCACTTGTTTATAACTATGTCATTAATTGTTATCAATATTTATTAAGAATAGGTCATCCCCTAAGTAATGTAATTTTTGTTGGAGAAAGTTGGTTAGTCTGTGCTGAAATTTCAATTAAAATGGATCTCCCCAAAAACTACTTACGCCATATTAAGCTTTGGGATTACGAAAAAGGAGAAGATGCTGCTTCAACATATATAAAACTTGCAGAAATATATGGAGAACGCGTCATTAGTGAATGGCATGTGCACAGAGGTGGTTTGAAAAGTTTTGAGCAGGAAACCGCAAACTTGAAGACGAGCCTGGAACAAGTCGACCAATACAGCTTGACCATGTACTCCTGCAGGCTACTGAAAATCCTGTTGTAACAAGATAGCAGAAAAACTTGGATCGACACATCCAAGTGTCCACCATCATTTGCCATCAGTTCCATTATAATAGAAATTTCAGCACTGACTAACTTTCTTTAATAAAACATGATAAATAGAAGAGTACGTAATGATATAATAGACAAAGTATGTGAACGCAATTCAATTGTAAAGGAGGGATTAATATTTTCAACATAAACAGACAGATTTGTAAAAACCGACATTACTTATGGGATGACCTGATAACAGCCAACACTTGCCCAGGTTGGGTTATTATTATTTTTGTATGAAATATGTATTGGACGCAGGCATTACTAAAAGCCACAATTTAGTTTCACAGAAATGTTCCTGAAACAATTACAAAACCTGTAATTAAATGTCCAAAAATGGAAAAATTACGCGGTTTTTAATTTAATTTTTTACTTTTGCGAAGAGCTGTAGGCTGACTTCAATTGTTTTAAACTCATCTTTTAACACTATTACGTACTATTTTTTTTTCAAACAATATTTGGCACGTTTATTTATTTATTTTATTTTTCATCAGGTTGCTACACACATATTTCCTCTAAAGCTTGTACAACTGGTTTCTAATATTTTTCTTCTATCACGTTGAGAAATTCCATTGAAAATTTATTTCAAAAAATCAATATTTTTCCCTATCGCGCCTGGAGTAACCCAACTTATTTGGGCAGTACCAGCAGGCAAATAAACTGTTTTTTTTTTCTCTATAATTCTAAAAATGACCATAACATACAATAATATGGTATATTTAATTATATCAAAAGAATCTTAATAACGTAATACAGTAGATTGAAAATCTGGTGCGGTGCGCGGATTTCACAACTTTCACTTGTCACCCAACTTAATTAAATTCTAAAAGTTTCCATTTAGTTTCTATTAAAATAGAAATTATCAACTACTCAAGTTTATGCGTTTTTCGTCACTCTCCATCACTTTCTATGACTTCATAGGCATGTTAGATATTAATTCTTTTTCAAATCTTAAGCTTTCCAACGGTTTATTATTATTATTATTATACGGTATATTAGACATATAATACAGCTCTGATTTCCGGAAATTTGTTTTAAACCTGGGAAGATATCTATCCTTTAGTTAATTATCAAATTCTTTCATAGTTTATATTTATCGATTATTTATTACAAATGACAATGAGAGAAGGATAATTATTTCGAACAAACAAAATTAAAGATACTTTAGAGGAAGCCATTTTGAAAATTCGGTATTTAAGCCCTGTCAGACTATTTCCAAGAGGATAAGACCTAGCTGATATTAAAGAGCATTTAATTGGACATTGATATAAGCATTGGTGGATTTATGGGTGGCTATAGGGGCTTCAGCCCAGAGCAGCAAGTATTCATAGGCGGCAAATTTTCAGTAAAATGAAGAGGTTCTATTCCAAAAAAACCCTGTAATAAATAGAAAGTACAGAGACAACGCTACTCTCACCAATATAACTTCACAAGGTTCTTCGTTCCCACGAGGTTTAAGGTAATTTTCCCCTAATAATAAATATCACGTTTATAATGCGTCCCAGGTCCTTAGATATTATTATAAAACTTGTAGAAAATAAAATTCCTACAAGTTTATAACACGGAGGAAGAAGGTTTGAATGTGGATTGCGAAAATAAAGGACATTCTAAGCAAAATGAGCTACTAACTTAAAAAATTGTGACATTTTATTCAAGAAGAATCGTAAAAATTCGGCTCATTTTTCATTCCAGTAGTGCTCAATATCTTGAAGATTATAACCACGCGAAAAACATTATGACACCTTTTTTTTTTTTTTTTTAAAGACAATTAAATTTGAGCCCTAGTAGAGCTCTTTACGTTTACTAGTTCCCGAGATATAGAATAGTATTTTTTTTCCAAAAAGCGAGAAATCAATATTTTGTGAATTTATTTTGGTGAGTATCATGGAAACTGTTCTTCGCTCTTAGTATGGTCCCGATACAAGGTCCGGAATTTGTACTTAAATCAAACAATTGATATTTTTTCTAAATCAATTGAATTTACAATAATAGGTCCACGCACTTGCTGCATCTTATAGAATATACCCAAATTCACGGCACATCTAGGCTAATAGGACAAGAAAAATTATATTTTCATAATAAAATATATAATGTTAGAAACATACCATAAATTATATACATTATTTTGGCCTGTTTATTGCTAAATAATGATGCAATATTTTGCAGTCAAAAATTGCTTGTCATTTGTCCTAAATTACAGTTTTATGAAGGTAATTGCAGGTGATGATGTAAAATCATGGCCCAGTTACCCCAGAGCACCTTAACCAGTTCAATCAAAATAGTTAGGGCCGTCTAGAAAATTGTAAAATCAATGATATTAATTGGCACTTCCGGTAAGTCGATTTTGGCGAAAAAGTTGCTGTAACATCTCAGGCATACGAGCATACCTAACTTAAATATATAATTTCAGTTTCGTACAACTTTTATTTTTGAGCTAGGCTGATCACATACACACATTGACCATTTTGGGAGACTTGGTTATTTGGATTCAGAGGACCTTAAAATGTGCCCGTCGAGAACTCGGATTCGAAAGTTTTCGCAATCTCAATAAATTTCCCTTACTATATATTCCATATATAGGTAAGTGAAAGTAAAAAAATGATAATACTATTTTTATTAACTTACAATGGCATAATTTGTCCAGAATGAGCAAATAGAATCATTTCCCAATAATGTCTACAACGAAATGTTGTCGTATTAAATTTTTATGAAATCAGGGCTCGGGATAAAAAGTCCTTAAAATTTCTATTTTAAGAAATTAACAAGAAGAGTCCCAGAAATTAAGTATGGAGGAAAAGTATACAAATAGAAAATAAAAAAGCTTCTCACAGAATAATTATATGATAATGCGTAATCTTTCTAATAAATAATGACTAAAATATAAAAATCCCTTGCGCCACCATAATGAGCTGGAATAATCAGTAATCGATGAGTTGGCAACAGTAAGTTGATCTAAAATGACGGATATAATTAATGATAGAGATTATGCATGAGTAACAGTCGATAGCGATCGTTCAAAATATGATATAATGTTAATGTTGATAATTAAGAAATTATTATTATTATTTTTTTTTAAGCATAGCTTTGTAGACCATTTAATTATCTCTCAAAAGAGTATCTTGAAGCTTCCGGGAGATGAATAGTTTTCAAGTTATTCTGAAAACTAAAAAAAAAAGTAAACGAGTTTTCAAAGGAACATGCACAGATAGCTTTAAAAACGCGGCTAGTCCAATACGCTGTATCTAATTATTTTTTTAAGCATAGCTTTGGAGACCATTTAATTATCTCTCAAAAGAGCATCCTGAAGGTTTCGGGAGATGTATAGTTTTCAAGTTATTCTAAAAAAAAGTAAACGAGTTTTCAAAGGAGCATGCACACAATGCTTTAAAAACGCGGCTAGCCCAATACGCTGTATCTTTGCTAATACTGGTCAGATTTAGATTTTATTATTGAGAATTTAATTACCTTTCAAATGATCATAACCCTAATGCACCAATAAATGCATACTTTTAGAGTTATGCGAAAATAATTTTATTCAAGAAAAAACCTAAAAATTTCACTCATTTTTCATTCTGTACTCAATATCTTGAAGACTACCGACCGCACGAAAAACATTATGGAATACTTTTTTAAAGAAAATTAAATTTGCTAAAACTTGAGCACAAATACAGCTCTTTATGTTTTCTAGTTCTCGATATATAGTACTTAAAAAAAAAACAATTTTTTTTTCTAAAAACGAGATATCACTATTTTATGAATTTATTTTGGCAAATATCATGGAAACTGTTCCTCCTACGCGGTTAGTCATTTTAAACTACTTAATGGTGCATGTAACTAGCTCTTATTTGAGTGGTAATAGACATCTGTACGCCAAATAATTTCGAGAATATCAAACTTTTCTCATGATATGACTGCGTTGCATAATACCAAAACCGTGTACAATGTATTTTTTTAAATACTTTCTCTCGGGAACTATTAGGCGTGCAAATGTCTATTACCCCTCAAACTGGAGCTAGTAAAATGTATTGCAAAGTAGTTCATGATTATTATATTCGTAGAAAGAATATTATCTATGATATTTGCCCCCTTCCCTCCCATCATCCGCGTTTTATCTAGAGAACGGTTGATAGTGCAAAAAAAAAAAAAAAAAAAACGAGTGAGACCAAACTTGTAGATAAAAAAAAAATGTTTAAAAGTATGTGAGTTATAAAAGCAAATGCTTGAATTACTTATCACTAAATTAATTAAATTGTACATATTGTAAAGAAATAATAATAAAAAAAGGACATTTTTGTCACCTTAGACCTTTAATAACTTGAGACGCCGACATAAGATTTAATGAGACTTTTTAGCAAACATCTAGAAAGTCATCATAAAGGTTCATGAAAATTTTCAGATAAGTAGTTAAGCCTATTTTTCATCTTATTTGACTGGGCTATATACGTACATTATGAGATCACATCAGGATCATAAAATGTTATATATAAATTAACCTTTATCATGCAAATTTTCAGCTAAGTAGTTAAGCCTATTTTCCATCTTATTTGACTGGGCTATATACCTACATTATGAGATCATATCAGGATCATAAAATGTTATATACAAATTACGAAAATAATGTTTGATATAATCTTTCAATTTCAGTAATGTAATTTTTTTTTATTCTACTCTTTTACGCAACCCCTACCTTTGGGGGATCTCCAAGAGCCCTACTTTACCCCCCACAAGGGCGCACAGTGGGACGAATCCTCAATCTATCTGGAAATAGTTAGCATCTAAAAAATAAATAATACATATCGCTCTCATAAAAACAACAATCTACATTAAGTATTAACATACAAATTATTAATCACTTTAAGCAAATTCTAAGAGAATAACACACGCGTAAACACTACAAATCCATCATCACGTTTAGTCTGTTTATTTCTGCACATCGTTCTGAAAGTAATAAAATCAATAAGTAAATTTAGTTCATTGTGAATTTATTTTACATCAGGCTATGGAAGACAATCCAACAAGTAAGTTTTTATCAGTGTTCGATTTTTTAAATATAGATTGGTAAGATATTATAAATATAATTTACGATTACCAAAAACTTCCACCGACTTATTTTCAAAAAATATAGTCGATATCATATGGAAATAAGTTATTCATGAAACAATTGCTAATACCTGCTAGCCTGAGAGTACGGTTTGTTTTCATGTGCGAACCTCTCAATATTGAGAGTCAATATTTTTAATATCTGGTAGGATTACGAAGTTTAAAGACATTTAAACAAATATTTTCTGACAGATTCCATTAGAAAACATTATTAAAAGTTTCGAAGTGGTAATAAAACGCGATTTAGCGGAATTTTGTTTTTTAATTATTCTGAGTTCCACCATTACCGGCTAAAATCTTCTGCATTAATTTTATCAACTTTTAAGCACAATTTCATCTGGATACGAGATTGGTATTGACAATTTTTAACATTTCATAACTGAAACTAGAGAATTATAAATTAGTTTATATTCGAGGTATAATATTCCAGTAACTATGCATAAGCTTTAGATTTATGTCTCTGAAATTATCAACTAATGTGTACTCCCTATTGGCATACTTTCCAAAGAAGCTCAAGAAGCCCGAAAATGAGATTTAAGGGGCTTTAGAGAGTTTCACACAGGAAAATATCGATCAATGAATCGGTAAATATGTAATTGCTGACATTAAATCCACTCATTAACTTTTGTTATATACCGAGAAAATCCAGGAAACCATTATCAACAAGGGTACTTCAATTGTTAGAACCTCGAGGTGTTGGCAATAGTGTGTTGATGGTGAATTCTGAAGATGAGTCCAGCATAGATCCAAGCCCTTCAGCTTTGGATGATTCAGAATGATCATCAATTAGGTTATTTCTTTTTGATAATTGACCTTAACTTTTGTAATGTTCAAATTATTTTGTAAACTTAGTACTAGGCAAAAATGATTTAAGTGGTTGAAGAGCCCCAAATACGCATGCTAATCCACCGAAAGGCTCAAAACTGAGCAATTCAAAATTTAATTCTATCTCCCAACAAGTTATTACAGAACTGAAGAATGCGGAACAAAAAGATGCCATCTACCTATTTTCCAAATTGAGGCTCAAATACGCAACAGCGAACAAAACATCTGTTACAACAAAACCTGCGTTAGAGAAAACCAGACTCCGTCTTATGTTCAAATAAGATCTGGAGTTCAAACCAGAGCAGCATCAAGAGCCATCCACCATGCAAGAAGACAATGGGTGAGACTAGAAATCAATCATTGGTACTCAGTTATGGACAGTATAAAATTATACCTTTATATCCTCCATTTTAAATTAACTTTTATCCTCCACCCACTTGAATTTGACTCTCTCGATAAACAAATTTGAACCCGGGTCCAAAACCTCATGTTGAAAAAACATGAAACTCTAGAAAAGAAACTTACAAAATTACGGTTAAACTATGTCAATTTAAATATCAGTTCTTCTGGTTCGTCAAACAATTCCCAAAGTCAAAACCAATTTTTTCAACGTGTTCTCAATCTCTCTAGCATCACCTTATCGGAAACTGAAAACAACCTTCTTAATAAAGGCTTAAAACACTCCATAAATTCGCCTGTAAACTCAAAAATGTTTGAAAATCTTGCGGTTCACACCGAAACAGGTCTAGTAAAATATAATAACGACTCTATTTCCAAATCCGTATGCGCCAATGTACTAAAAACCGAAATAGAAAAAATCAATAGGTTCAATAAAAATATATCAGCAGAACATAAAACAGCACGTGTATTGTCAGAAAAAGTACGCGAAAATAATCTCGTAATCATAAAAGCAGATAAAGGAAATACGACAGTAATTCCAGAAAGAGATAACTATAGAAAGAAAGTTTATGATTTCATAACCAAAAACGGTTTTCCTAATGTAAAAAATCCCGTGAATAAATTTGCCACCGAAGTCCGCGAGTTAATAAAAAACAGCATATTAATATTGAGGATGAATGTATAACATTCGAAACTAGTTTTCAATAAAACAAATTTATAGAAGTGGCAAATAATTTATCAATCCCTAACCAAAATACAGTTGCAAATAAGACGGTTAATATATGAATTTATTTAAAACTGTATTTTGGGCTCTTCAATCACTTGAGTCAATATATATATATAAAATATAAATTTTTAATATAATTTTTTTCTTTTCTTCTATATAACTCTATTTCATTTTGGTATTGTAACTTTATTTTTATAATACATTTTATTTTATTATTATTATTTTTATATTTTTTTTTCCAAATCCCTAAATTATAAGTTATGTTAAAAAACGTTGTGCTGACTTTTATTTATTAATTTATTTCAAAGTTTAGTATCGTATGGATTTTTTTTTTTTTTTTTTTTTTTTTTTTTATTACTTTTTTGGCTTAAGACTTCCATCGAAGTCCTATACAGCCAGTATTATTATCATGTTAGTTTATAGAGGATAATGTAGTTGGCTTTTAGAATTCTATTCCACTTTCTTCTAAGAACTGACATAAAAATTGTCTCATGTTCCCATCCAGATTTGCAACTTTTTGGAGAAATGTGTTGTGGTTTTCTATATCAGGGTATTTTGTCCGATAACTGTGGTATTTGCTGCATTTAACGATAACGTGTATTGGGTCTTCGATGGTGTTATATTTGGAGTATTTGTCATTCCCATTAACTTTAATTAGTGTTAATCCGCGATTCGTTCGGCCATGGTTGATTCTTAGTCTAGTCAATAATGATATTTCTTTTCTGTTCAGCATAGTGCTGATATGGGAGAACCATGGTCATAGATTGAAATTAGGGTGGATAATTTAATGATCCTTGCCTTTCGATCTTGATTCTCGGGTATATCTTTCTTTCCATTCGCTAATATGTTGTTTTTTAATCCCCTGGACAAGTTCAGGTAGAGGTAGCTTAGCGTTTAGCACTTTCTGTTCCTTGCTTTGCCAGCTTGTCAGCCCGTTCATTTCCATAGAGACCCCAACATACCCTGGTACCCATTGGACCTTGAATCTGTTCGGATGTTTTGAGAGTTACATACGGCGTATATAATTCAGCACTATAAATACTAAATTTTGTCGGGAGATTCAAAGATGTTTCTTGTTTAGAATGGGCATCGTATATCCCTACTGCAACCTTGTTTTTATCTTTTTTATGATGATGTTTGAACTTTTCTGACAAAGTTTCTATGTTTTTTTGTTTTAGAACTGTTGCTGGGTAGTGTGGTTTGGGCAAGTCTGTTTGATGTAGTTTGGGATTGGTTTTAATAACGATTGACTTTGGAATGGGGGTGCATAGGTCGAGTGGTCCGGCAGAGGTAGCAAGCGAGTTAAATGAGTGTCTCATTTGTTGAACTATGATTCCTGCTTTTGGGATGTATAGGGTGCCCTTCCGGATAGATTCATATAGAGGATGGGTACTGTTAGATGCTACTTTTATAAGCTTATGGATATTAAAATGAAATAAGTCTCTTCCAGAATTATTAACACCTACAAGTATATCTGCCATTCGTCTCACTGTGGGGCGTGAGAGCGGTTTAAAGGTTTTCAGAATAAGTGTAAATAGAATAAGTGTAAATATTGTAAATATGAATTTAATGTTTTTGCTATTTTATTTATTTTTGTTATATTATTATTGCATTAATTTTTAGTTTTTTTTTTTCTGTCGACCTTCCACCGAATTCTTCGAACATACAACTTATGTCCTTTCCGAACGCACCTCGAGCACGGGATGCCTCACGGAGATGAGGAGCGCCGGCTTACTTTCCTCGCACATATGGACATTTTGCGGGAGGTCCAGGCTGATTTTTCGACGAACATTTTGTGGACGGTTGAGTCGACATTCACTAATAATGAGCTCTTCAAAAGATGGAATTTCCCAGCTTGGTTGAGGAAAATCCACAAGAAAGGACACCGAGTTCCGTATACCGTCAACGTACGATGTGGGCTAGTGGGCAGCCATCTAATTGGATCCTTCTTTATTGAAGGAGGTGCTCTAAATTGCTATAGGTGTATCAAATTCCTCACGGAAAATGTTGAAGACGTTCCTCTCTCCCACATAGCATGGATGTGGTTTCAGCACGATGGCTGTCCTGCTCACCGCACAAGTAGGGTAAGTAACCCAGTATCTCAATTGCCAATTTCCCGGTTTTTCATAATACAATCGATTTTAAGACCCCTCTCTATGCTCACATATCGATATATATAAGCTTTTTTGATATCATCGATATTGGGTCCACTATAATGATTTCGGGGCCGCTCTTTTTAAAAATGAAATCGATTTTAAGGTTCCGCGCTCACTTATCGATGTATTTAAACTTTTCTGCTTTCTTCACTAATGTGTTTTAGGTGTCGCTCTTTTTAAAATACAATCGATTTTAAAGTCCCGCGTTCACATATAGATTTATTTAAACTTTTCTGATTTAATCGATATTTGGGTCCAGTATTATTTTCGGGATCGCTCTATTTTTTAAATACAATCGATTTTAAGGTCCCGCGCTCACATATCGATTAATTAAAACTTTTCTGATTTCTTCTATATTGAGGTCACCTAATACGGACCTTAAAATCGACTGTATTTTTTAAAAGAGCGGCCCCGAAAACATAATGGTAGGCCCTAATCTCGAAGAAATCAGAAAAATTTAAATAAATCGATATCTTAAATCTTATAATGTATACTATTTTTAAAAACTTTAACTCCAATAACCTAATAATAACGGACTTCGAATTATTATCGACGAAATTTGAAATGAAAAAATGTTTCCCTAAATAACGATGGAGTAGTTTAAAAATGGTAAAACACTCAACATCAGATCAATGGCTGAATACCTATTGTAATCAGAAATAAGGTACTTTTTGTACTTCACAAACGCTACGTAAGTATTTCCCTTAAAAACTACTCAAATAATTCGACTACTGCCCATCTCTAATGTAACTTTAGCGTTTGTATGTACATTCATGTTAATAAAATTTTGTATTAATTTTGTTATTTTTTACTACCGATTATTTGAAATCTCGATAATTCATATTTAACTCGGGGACCCTCGACTATAGGAATTATAGAGATTCTACTGTATGTTATTTTAATTAACAATTTCCTTCAGTCAGTAAAACTCCAGAATCGTCACCCAAACATAGCGCAGGTCTAGATTTTTAAGACCTGACAATACTTAGAGCTGCGTATGCCAGAACAAATACTCAATTAAATATTTACTCAATAAATAGACTAGCTATTTGTGTTATAGAATTTGTTTTCTATAATTCAGTATGGTTATATTTTTGTGGGTTATCATTTTTTATTTTGTTAGTATTTGTGAATATACTTTCATTGGAAGTTAGCAAATCTCTTGAGCGAGCGCAATGAGCAGAAGTCGACAGATGTAATCTAATTAAAACAGTAATAATTTAAATCACGGTCCTGACCTCAACTGATCCGTTGGTTTGCGTATTTGCTGTGGGCATGCACAGCTCGTATTACAGCCAGGTCTTAAAATTGTAATCGATCGCCATGTTGGGGTCACGATCCTGGAGTTTTACCAGTAAATACAAGAATAAACAATACTTAATTGCCACACAATAATTAGTAGATAAGATTTAAATAAAGATAAATTTAATTAATTCTATGTAAAGAAAAATAGATAATGATATAAATGGTGATTGTACTGAGATGTATATCAAATGAATTACACGCATTTAGATGAATGTTTTGAGAATGCAAAATGCAGTTGTAAAACATTATTAGATAAATAAATTTTTTAGAAGTCTTCAAGATATGTGCTATAACATATTTTTGTTTGCCAAAGTTTAATTCTTTTTCATATTTTTTTTGTAATGATTTACGGCTAATAAAAGTATTGTTTTATAAATAATAATAATAATTATTATTATTATTTCATAACCTTCTTCACAATTTAACATTATACTCATTTAATCCACATTTCTTTGTTTTATCGTCCATTTCCTTTCAATATACATTTACTTTAGATATATGGTTTCGCTCTACCTACATATCCTCAGCAGTGAGTTTTCGGTGGAATTTTCCCAGAAACTAAAGAATGTTTCCTTTATGCAGTGACTGAAAGGAGAGCTGAGACACTGCAATAGTGTATTCAGTCATCAATGCTGCCTGCAAGTATTATTTCTCATATGTGCAAGTCTAACCAAGGAATCGAAAATATATAATGAAAGGACTACAAACATCTGACTCTCAATCATTCAAAGGACTTTTTGGATTTTGCAAGTGGTGCATACACGCAAACGTTGGAGTCAATCAAAAAGACGAATTAAGGAATGTGGGACCCAGATATCAATGGTGGGCTCATATCTATCCCAGTTCGTCAGGAGGCATAAATATTACGATATTGATGTTTTTGAAAGAATATTTCAGACATGTTGGAATTTTGGCCTCCAGAGTAACACCCCTTTCATATTGTTATATATAAATGTTTCTTGTTTTATAATTTGTAAATAAAATAAATGTTTCAATTACCTATAAATATATATATATTTTTTTATCATAAGATATTTGGTAACGATCACTGTAGTTACTGATGTACCTAATATAAAAGACCCGATTCCAGTGATAGTAAGGTTAATATCTTTTTCTTTATTTTAAATTACTATCAGACTATAAATAAAATGTTTTAATAGCTTCCAACTGGGGTAGCTGGTGGATTCTGCATTATCTGAAGTACATATTTAATAGAATAGTTCTCATTGTTCAATTATTTCTATATAGACATTTTTCTTAGATATCAGTTCCCCAAAATGGTTTCAAGTAAATAGAAGCACAAAAGTGTTGGTTTTCATGGATAATTTCACATTATCCTTATACCGGCTCCACATCAGTTTGTCAAACAACTTGTCCAATGTTTTTGAAGTTTGAAAATGTGAAAATACAACTGTACAAATGGGGTATCCACAAACATGACAAACCAATTGGCGAATCGTTTGCCAAATATTTGTAAAAACATGTCAGTAATCTATTTAATCCATTACCCAGTCAGGAGCGATTATCAAGAGTATTCGATTATAAATATGAATTTTTCACATCAATATGTAAAAAATAAAAATAAAAATTCATATTTATAATCGAATACTCTTGATAATCGCTCCTGACTGGGTAATGGATCACATTACCTTTTTTACGTATTTCAGATATGATGGGGAGGGGGGGGGGGGGTCAGTTGTTAGTATATTTCGTGCGAGAGCCATCAGGGGAATATGAATTTTTTTGTCGGATTTAAGGAGGAATATGATTTTATAAGGAGCTGAGGATTAACATTTTTATTTTTTAATTCCATAACTATTTGCTCTTTGAAAGAAAAAAACTTGTTCTCCATTGTATTGAATAAAAGAGAGTGATTGTCCTTCTATATATGTATTATTTTTTTTTTTTTTACTTCCCTACCGCTACCAGGAATAGCCTTTTTATTTTTTATTTAACAATATTTTGTGAGCTTCAAAGATCAGATAAAATCAGCTGATTTTTAGAAATCTGTTTAGAAATATTGGACTTAATAACGCAGAAAAAAGTACGAATCAAAAAAATAAATCCAATTAGGGATTGATAAATTATTTGCCACTTCTATAAATTTGTTTTATTGAAAACTAGTTTCGAATGTTATACATTCATCTTCAGTTCTAAAAATACACAAAAATTCAAAAATAAGCAATTGAAAATATAGTTTGGTATTATTATACATATTAAATTAGATGTATTATAAATCAATTATAAATCTAATAAAATAAATAAATAATATAAATCTGATTTATAATATAAAACGATTTGGCACTGGTGTGGAGCCGGAGTTACGAGAGTGAGACAAGGAGGGACGACGAACGATGGCAGGTTCTTTCATAGTCCTTTAATTATTCCATTGGTTATTAGTATAATTAAATCTATATGAACAGTGTCTTCAGTTCTGTGCCATTGTCACAGAGACTTCCTTTTATTATTAATACTAACATGGCTATTCACAACAGACTAACATACAATTGCAATCTGGTGACACCAACGCGAGTAGTATCCAGCTGACCCTTACAGACGATTACGTTTTCTGTTTTACTTCCGACGTTTTAAAATATTTGAATAATTTGAATACGATAAGGTTTCATTTGTTAAGCTTTAAAGAAAAACTAAATCTTAAGTTTCATGACTACAGAGTTCTTTCTGAGTAATTCTGATGAACAGAGAATATGTTGTACTAATCACAGATAACAGTATCTTCATTCTTCCTCGGGCGCGCGGTTAGCCACATCATTCCGCAGTACAACATGTTATCAAACAAGTTTTTAGTAAAACCTAATAGTTTTTCTACTGTGCCGTTTGGTGTTGTTACTTAAATTCACACTAGTCAAGGCAGATGCCGCTGAAATTTCAATTCCGACGATAAACGGAACCTCATCGTTTTCCCATTTGCATAAAACTGAAGGACAAAACAATTAATTGTGTCATAAATAGAAATGAAATTATTCATTTTCAGTACAGATGGACCATTATACAATACTTTCAATATTTTACCTTATACACAAATTGAATGTTAATTCGGGAATCAAATTGCGAAAAGTTGATTTATTAATACCAAGTTAAAACTTTGAGGAACTTGATGATATCATGTCTCACAAGAACAGATTTTAACAATATGTACCCCAGTACTTAACAGCAGTGCATGTCATCAAACAGTAACAGTAAGATGTCATCAAAAATGATCTCTAGATGGCCGGAAGTCCGTCTTGCTCAGCAAATTTTGTTAGACAAAACGATTACTTTTAAAAAGCACAAAATATTAATCATTGGTATCAAAGAACGTAATTTTACGAAATCGATCTGTTTGTGATAGTATAATTATTCCATTAGATTGAAATTTATTTATATATATATATATATATATATATATATATATATATATATATAGAGAGAGAGAGAGAGAGAGAGAGAGAGAGAGAGGAAAGCGGGGATAAATTGGGCATTTTTTAAAAAACGTTGATTAACCGCCTTTGATTAATATATTTTAAAATCAAGAAGACGTATTTTATTAGATGCTACTCCTATCTTGGTCACGGCATGTTAATGGATATTCTTCATTGATGAGCTGAATTCGTGACAATTAAAATAAGTAGGCACTCAAAGTGTCCAACCTATCCCTAGTGGTGTGCTACATTGGACTCGAGATTTGGCTTACTTTGGACAAAACTACAAATTAAGAAAGAACATGAACAATATAAATTATTTCTTAGAATTTGAAAGAGTAAAGTGAAATAAAAGAAAATCACAATTGGTGTGGAAAAAGAACAAATTATATTAAGGAAGCCAATAAGAAGCAACATTTAGCATACAAACCACAAAATGTAGTAATATACATGTTAACGTTATTACTATGTCAATAGATGTTTCATATATTGGACACTTGAGCAAAGCAGCCCCAACCATCTCTTCAAATAAATCATAACACAAGGCCTTCAGGCAAAAGCCAAATCAAAACAATTATTATTCAAATTAATGTCAATCCATGACACAACACCGTATAATTATGTAAAATAAATTCTTGCACATTAGATATATCAATGTCTTGTTACATCAGTGCGTGATATTAGAAAGACGTGCAAGAAAAATATAAAACTGTACTTTCCTTTTCGGTTTGAAAGAGAAACTGACATGCAGTGAGCCATTGGGTGGGTCCACTTTAGTTTGGCAAACACAGACAGAAATGTTCAAGTTCCAACAGGCAATAATGCGGGAGACACTGTAGTATCCAATGTTCTCCCCTACTAGCCGCCCTGTTCCGGCTTCGCCCGTACATAGACCTAAATTACATTTCTGGACTGCAATTTTCTAACTAAACTTGCATTTTTTGGTCGTTATAATTTTTAGGCAAATGAATTTTATATTTCAATAAATGTTTTAACCACCAAAATGGTCACATTTATATTTTTAATTAATTATCAGTAATACTACAGTACACTTTAGATTATTTAGAAATGTTGGATGAAAAGTTTCATCCTTCCACTATCACGATAATGATTTGATACATAATATATCTGACGTCAATCTGATACATAACATAACACATATCACGTCTTTTTTATTTAATTAATTTGCCAGCTTAGGGTCTTCAAAAATATTTTATTGTACATCAGGATAAGGTCAACCCCAACCTAAAGCCATACGAGACGTTTCGCCATTTGCCATTTTCAATTTGAGAAAACAAATATAATAATAATGCCAACTAATCTATACAATGTTTTTCTAATTATATTCTACAGATTTTAAATCACTTACATACATGTATCTACTGACCTTTTTTTCATTTATATAATTATTAATATTCATTTGACTCTTAAATATAGTCCAATTTTGAAATATTTTTATCCTTTATCATTATTAGTTTGCCTAATTATTTTTTCTCTTTTTATATTTTATCAGCTGACATGGAGGAAAAAAGAATAGGATTTGTTAATATTTTCACTTACAATTGGTTTTAATCTTTACCATACCTATACTTGAATCGATCCATCTCCTCTTTCATTGGCAACGTGTTTTCGATTGAGGTAAGTTTTTTCCTTTTGTTTTATACAGGTTTTTTTTACATGAGATTACTTGATCTAGGAATTTATTATTTTGTTTTTATGTACACGTTAAATTATTCGGCAAATAGTCTTGTTTAATTGAAGTTTTGTTTATTACTTTCCCATTATTATATGTTAATTTATTTTAATATTGCTGCATAATGGGTATTGATTTAAATACAATCTGATTTTAAATTTGAAACATTATTATAATTTTTAGCTATGCATATTGATTCTTTTATATTCCAATGATAAGTTTTAGTCTCGGTATTTAGAATTTTTGTATTGTTTAAATTAAAAGTGTGGTTGAATTTAATTGCATGTTCAGATATACCTGTATTGTTACACGTTTTTTGGTTTTTAATATTGTATTTATGTAGTTCTATTCGTTTTTTTTTTCAATTTTGTTTGGTTTCTCCGATGCATTTTTTGTTTCAATTATTGCATTCTATTTCATAAATAAGATCTTTTCTGTCAAATTTGTTTATTTTATCCTTCATGTTACTAATATGATTGTTTAATTTATTATCGTAATATAAGCCGAATTTGATGTTAATATGGTCATAATTTAAGAAGGTGCCTTTCATACTATCTGTAAGTTTCGATATGTATTGCAATTTAAAGGAACATTGACTGTAATTGCTGTTTTAAACAAAATGTTTGCCGAATAATTTAACTTATACATAAAAATAAAATAATAAATTCATAGATCAAGTATTCAGATCTGTAAAAACCTGAATAAAACAACAGGAGAAAACTTGCCTCAGTCGAAACCAAGTTGCCAATGAAAGAGGAGATGGGTCGATTCAAGTATAGGTATAATAAAGATATAAACCAATTATAATAAGTGAAAATATTAAAGTATCTGGGGTATACAGTAACTGGAAGAAACGAAATTCAGTAGCAAATAAAAGGATGATTAAAGGATTTGTATTCACCAAATCAGCTGTAAAATTACATAGTTCGCCCCCACATTCCAAAAACCTGAAAGTTAGAATTCACAAAACTATTATCCTTGCAATTGTTCTTGACGCTTACTTTGAAGGAAGAACAACGCCTTAAGGTCTTCGAAAATTAATTATTACGTAGAATATTTGGCCTGAGGAACCAGAGCGGATTTGTTCCACTACATATTACAGGCGTGAAAATATAAACATATCCTATTCATTTTTCCTCCATGTTAGCAGATAAAATATAAAAAGAGAAAAAATAAAGGGACAAAGTAATAAAGATAAAGGATAAAATGTTTCAAAATTGGACTGTATTCAAGAGCCAAATGAGTATTAATAATTATATAAATGAAAAAAGGTCAGCAGATACATGTATGTAGTATGTAAATAGATTAAAATTTGTAGAATATAATTAGAAAAACATTGTTTAAATTAGTTGGCATTATTATTATTTTTGTTATCTCAAATTGAAAATGGCATATGGCGAAACGTCTCGTATGACTTTAGGTTGGCGTTGACCTTATCCTGATGTACAATAAAATAATTTTGAAGGCCCTAAGCTGGAAAATTAATTAAATAAATAATTAAAAACCCATAGTCTTCATATCCTATACCGCGATAACATATCACGTCAAGAATTAATGCATCCGACCAAATATGAAAGTTTCCAATGGATCAGGTGGTGGATGGATTCAATGTAGGCAATACTACTTTCCCTACTGCGCAACACATTCATTATCCATTTCACCAATAATAATTTTAGAATTTGATGAATATTCTATATCTAATTTATATTTAAATGCAAGAAGATTGAGCTACGATCGCGCCTGTGGTGGTAATTTTTGGGAAGCGGTAAAGTTTCAGTGACATAATATTTTTAGATTCAAACAAATTTGTAATTATAAAAAACAGCTCAATTAAGGACACATCAATACCAAAATTATCTCCACTTAAACTATAAAGCAATTGTTCTTTTGGGATATGAGAGGCTGGGGAAGAGCGACAGACCCACCACGCCCGCGAGTGGAACAACTCTTGTTCCTCGGGCCAAATATTCTACGTAATAATTAATTTTCGAAGACCTTAAGGAGCTGTTCATCCTTCAAAGTAAGCGTAAACGTAGAAAAATAGCACGGATAACAGTTTTGTGAATTCTAACTTCCAGGTTTTTGGAAAACTAAGTAATTTTGCAGGTGATGCGATGAATACAAATCCTTTAATCATCCTTTTAATTGCTACTGAATTTCGTTTCTTCCAGTTACTGTAGACCCTAGATACTTGAATTCATTTCTAATAACGAAACCAAAAATGATGCCAACCCGAACTCAAGCATGTTCTTAATTAAGACTTAATTTTAACAATAGCGCGTTAACAATAGCGAGAGATTGTTTCTACTTTGGGATAACTCCAAAACCAGTTTCTATCAATAGAATTCAAATTAAAAATAAAAAATGAAATTCCATACGCAATTGAATTTATCTCGTTTTCCTTATTTATTACCGGAATTCTTATAATTTATTAAAATCATTTTACATGGAAGAGTGAAGCAACATTTATCCCAGAGATTAATATTTCTTAAATTTTTACTACGAGGTTTGGACGATAGCTCATCTGTTTTCAAGATTTTTTTTTTCATATTATACTGCTATTAGTAACATACTAAATAAATATGAAAAACAAAACTGTCGTTTTACCCTTTTTAAATTCATTTTTTAAACACTGAATTTAATTTACTCTATTCAAAAATGCACGAAATTCTTTTAAAAATTAAAAATATGATGATTTCAGCTTTTAGATTTCAAATAACCAAACTAGTAGCCATAATCCTTATAAGAAATTATCATTTTTACAAACAATATAAGTATTAAAAATAGTTAAGCAATGAATAAAAATTTAATAAATTATAATAAGAGGAATAAATAGTTTCTTTACGCTTCAAAATGGTTTTATAATATGGAAATAGTTATTGAAGTTTAGAATATAATCAATAAGCTTAAAAAATAAATAATTAATATCTTCGATCGAAGTAATCAACGAATAATTCATTACGAACCCTCGTGAACAAGATTACAATGTGAACACCTAGATTTTATAGAACTTTTACTAGGCCTGAATTTTAAGTAAATAAAAAAAAAAATATAGATTATTAGCTGGTTTTAAGAAATATCGAATAACGTGCTGGTAAGAGTAAAATTAAACCAATACTTAGAAAAAAAGAAAAAAAGCTATTTTACTTAATAAAAAAATACGTTATTTTCAACTCCAATTACTATTTGTTATATCAACACAATTCAGTCAGTAAAATTAAACTTAGCCATATCAAATAAAAATTTAAGCTATTCGCATGGATTTGTAATATGGCGTACGTAATAAAACTTAATAAATTATAATCTGAGGATATGCGTTCTTTTATTTATTTATCTGATAGAGTGAAATTATAATTTATTACGAATCCTAGTGAATTACATGAAAATCTAGATCTTCTAAAACTATTATAAGGCCTCCTTTATAACCGTAAAAAAGGACCATAGAAACCCACTAGATTCTTAGTTATTATTATGAAAGGTAGAAGAAATATGGAATAAGTTGCTGGAGATTAAAATTAAAAGTATTTAAAAAAATTAAGAAAAGCTTAATACTTAATTTTAAAAAAAAAAATGCTATTTCCAATTTAAGTTATTCTTTCTCAGATCATCGCGTTTCAGTTAAAAAAAATTAACATAACCATGTTAAACGCTAGTGGCAATGCATTTGGCAGCAGACGCAAAATTTAAAATACTATAAAATAATTAAATTTAAGAAATTATGGTTTGTACGGTAGAAGTTCCTTTGCCCTTTAAAATAAAATGGATTTAAATATATAGTTATTCAAGTTTTGAATACAATCGAAATACTTACAAAATAAACCGTCAATTTATCCGAACGAACGAAATCATGCATAATTTATTACGAATCCTGATGAATAAGATTAATGAATTTTAGTTGCTGGTAAGATTAAAATTGAATAAGGATTTAAAAAAAAATTAATAAATGCTATTTTCCTTAAGAAAAAAACAATTAAAAACATGTTATTTTCAACACACATGCTAGTTTCAGTTTTAAAAAAAATTAACATAACCATCTTAACGCGAAAGGCTATGGATTTGGCGCCAGATTAAAATTTTAAATACTATAAAATAATAGAATTTAAGAAATTATTATCTCTGATACAATTTCCTTTACCCTTTAAAATAAAATGGATTTAAATACGAAATTATTCAAGTTTTATTTATATATTCCAACGAACGAAATTATGCATAATTTATCACAAATCCTGGTGAACAAGATTAATCAATTTTAGTCGCTGGTAAAAGTAAAATTGAACAAGAAATTAAGACAAATTTTTGATGGCTTTCCTTAAGACAAAATAAATAAAAAATACGTTATTTCCAACGCTAGTTTTTCTTCCTCATATCGACGCGTTTCAGCTAATGAAATTTAACATTGCCTGATCAAATAAAAATTTGTTGCTATTAGCAATGGATTTGATGCCAAGCGTCATGGTCAATATTGAGAAAACCCAAACAGCTGAATCTATACCAGGATTGGCCAGAACTAATAGATCTCCCTCGACAGGGTACATCTGGATGCCATTGATAATGGCGATATGTCAGGTAAAGGCCAGTGGTGGGGACGGTTCCAAAACCGTGCGGACCCCCTAAAATCGACTATATGGGCTAAAGAGGTGGGGGAGAAAAGGACGGCGGTGAGGAGTATAGTCCGTTGTTGAAACTTTTGGCTATATGAGGCTGAACTTGGGGGTGGAGGGAGGCGTCTGACAAAGGAACAATGTGCCAAAAATCAAACAGGGAAATAGCAGCAACGTAAATAGAGCGGTCTCAGTTAGCCGTACAACACCGCACCGGGAGCCATGGTAAGTACCCATGTACCCATACTATCTAGTCACAATAACAACAATTCCTATTTTCAATATTTTTTTTTTTTTTAAACTAACCGAATAATATCATTTCACATTAAAATGTTTTCTTCATTAGCGACATACCTGTTGGCATACGTTTACTTGGTACGATAAAACATGGCTGAATGTAACGAAGGGTTGGAACTATTGCTGACAAATGACGGAATAATAAATGTTCTGCAGATCAATGACGGAGCTATAAAAAACTTATCGAAGAAATTATTCATTGTAGGTTTTGGACTGTTGCAGTACTGTGTATAACTTGTGTTAAATAAACGAAGTTCGGGAGTATATTCAAAAATAAGAAAAAGTTAATGGGTCACCGTAATTAAACGGAAACAGCAACAGAAAGCATATCACCCGTTGATGAATGGTCATAAAGGAAAACCTTATAACTTCCTCTGTTCACTGGTAGTTTTCAAAATATAGGATGAAAAAAAAATTCCCTACGCATCGTCGTCCGATTTAAAAAAAAAAATTAATGAATTAAATATACATCAATATGGGTATAATAAGTATTACTTGATCTTTATTTTACTTCTACTATTTAAAATGGGACAATATTTCGATATCGAGAGAGTAATAATAACATCAATCAACGATATTAGGGTTTATTAAACTATAAATATCCAAATTTATTCGAAAGGTTAAATAACTTCAAAATAGAAATGAAAGAAAAGGATAAGCGGACGTGGATAAAATATTACACATCCGATTTGAAATTTATAAATAGATACATTTAGGTACAGCATTTCAGAAAAATAATAGAAATAGTTTAATAGGACCAAGTAATAGAATAAGGGTGGACGGACATTAGGACATTTGTTGACACTAGTCAGGAATTGAACAAATATTTATATAATATTAATAAATATTAATATTGATATCATTCTGGGATATTTGTATACAATAAAAGGGAAAAAATAAATAAGCGTCTATAAAAGTATTGTATACGTAATAATTTTATATACGTAAAGACAGATTAGAACGCTAAAAAATATTATGAGACATTTTAAAAATATATATCCTATAACATAATCTATAAAGTCAAAACAGATGGCTCATAAGATTTGAATGAAGCATAACATAGAAAAAGCCAGTAAATTGTAGGTTGGGTCAAGTCAAAAACTTTGTTCGTTGCACATCTTAAATAACGAATAAGAAATAATTATTGTTACAAAACAATAAACATACAATTTTATGAATTTATTAAATCCTCTAGTAAAATTATTATATGCATTTTTATAAACGCACGCTTTTAAAAATACGAAAGAATGTCAGAATGAATTGATGAACATTTAAACACATTTCCATTCTGTGACATGTGTACATTATAAAATGAAAAAAATATATGAGTGTCTATAAAATGTCTAAATTTGTAATTAACTTTGCCTAATGATAGAATGGTAAGCTAAAAACGATAACCCTTTTACTCGTAGACACACAATCATCAACAGGTAGTAATGAAAATAGCAACATACTAAGTGCCTTCATCATGTACGTATAAATTAACAAATAAAATAAAAATAATAAATTCAAATAATATCATAATAAATTTCAATAACAATAAAATTTGTTAAATTTACAGTGTAACAGATCAATTCAAAATTTTAACCTCCTAAACAACAAACTTAAATTAGGATAAAAATACAAGAATGTTTGTCTATGAATTTATACCAGATTAATAAGGGAATTTTATTAATTTGTTAAATTTACGGTGAAACAGATCAATTAAAAAATTTAACCTCCATAACAACAAACTTAAATTAGGATACAACTACAGGAATCTTGGTCTATAAATTTATATCAGATTAATAGGTGAATTTTATTAATAACTAACCTACACAGCAATTTGGGTTTCATTTGCCAAAAATGACGTCCTTGGGGGGGAAGGGATTCTGCGATGACCGAGTTGGCGCGTGGCGAGTTATTTCCTTACACCCTAGACAGGTCTACTCACCTTAGAGCGTTTGTTTATATTTGTCATTGTGCTATTTTATCTATTATATTAATTTCACTCAAACAATAAAAATAATCCAAATATTAAATATAATGCTTAAAACGTAATAAACTTAAGTTACTTTACCACCAGGTACTGCAATAAAATATTTTTATTAATACACGTGTCTCATCAGAAAAGAAATAAAGAGACCATCAAATAGTAAGCAACTGCCTTTCTTATTAAATTCAAACCTCTTAAAGACAGGGCACATCAGTGTTTTAATTATTATAGTCTAAATTTTACTTATAGGTCATGCAACCCAAACTTATAGTCAACCCTGTGAGGTTGGATAATTAAATAAGATTAAAATTAAATAAGAAAGTTAATTTTTTTTTTAATTTCTTTGGTTTTTGGGACAGTTTTTAAATTTAAAAACTAATTTCATGAAACATTGGGTCCTAATTATTATACTATCCTAATTACTTATAATTACTATAAACTCTATTCTGCTGAACATAAACCCTATAATGTCAAGCATACAGCTAGTGTAGAACGATAACACCCAAAAATAATACACATTTATTTAATATGTATAAACGAAAATAATATGAATTTTATTTTATTCTAAAACAATTGGAACGTAAATTATTTATCTAAAACAATTGGAACGTAAATTATTTAAAGTTAATGGCCCAGCTATATGTATATATTAGCTTCATCTGGGTCATTCTCAAATAAATTGTCACTTCCGAAATCTGAAAAAATAAAACAAATAATTCAAGCCATTGAAACTAGCTTTTGGCCCTATATAAGTGTTATACAAGTGTCAGAGAGTGTAAAAGCTGACTTGGTTTCTGAGTTGTACGATTTTCTAGGTAGGTAAAAATTTAAAATTAAAAAGCCTTCAAGTTCTTTTTGTTCAAATACCCTTTAAAGTCTCGAGAGCTCTTATTTCGATTTAATTTTATTTTACTGTACCAACTGTTAAATGCTTCTGTAATAGAAACCTAGAGAATTTTTATTTCTTTAATCTCCAGGTTAATAGACGTTAGAATTATCGTTCTCACTATTCTTCGTCTCTTTTAATTTTTTTTTTCAAAGAATTTGGAAATCAAAAAAAGAATAAAGAAAACATAATTCTCCCAAAACTGAAATTTTACGCAAAGCCTGCACAGAAGAAACAAACTTTCATAGCATTGATTAAATTTTTTTTATTTTCAATTATAATTTAGGCTTGCACGTCAACCTGCGACAATAAGTGAAAAATCTGTATCGGTAGTAAATTGAAACGTCAGGAAATAGCGAAAGTGTATTATGGATGCAGAAATGTTTCCTTGTACGCAAATATTTATTTGATCTAAAGCTTTTTTTTTTTTTTGGCAATCAGGTCTTTATAATTCAAAAAAGTTAAAATCCTTCTTTCTTTAATTTAATTTTTATAATGAATTTATATTTTATCTAGTAATTTATTAGTATATCAAAAATTTATTAGATCTAAACTGCTTATTCACTAAGAATTCTATAGCCTAAAGCTTCGAAACTAAGATTCCGTACCTGATGTAATTTTCACCATAGAGATATGGACGAGTTGAGAAACTTAAAATGCATTAATGAATTTTTATTTTATTTTATTTTTTGAGAGGGGGGAAGAAGACGACCATGTCTCGTTAATTCAAAAATGTTAAAATTCTTTATCATCCAAATTAGGTTTTATAATTAAAAGAGAAGCTTTTATCCTTCCATTGCTACTGCACTGTAATTGCGAAATTCAATAAACCCCTTCACAGAAATTCCATCTCAACAACTATTGATCGTGTTGAAGTATGTTGACTAATGGCTCTTACACAGTATGCTTTTTCTCTTTCATCAAGATTTTCTAGGAAAAACATCAAAACCAACTGCAACAATTAAAAACTTTACTTGCTATGGAGCACTTGAATTTTTCTAGATAATACTAAACTTTAAAAAATGATAACTATAAATATTTATGTGTAAGAAGGGCTGGATTAGTATTCATTGCTTGTCGGCAAGAAATGTACTCAGCGATTTAAAAGAATAGTTTTAAAATTTTGATAAACGTGGTTTATCGAGATTAGTGAAGCATTTAATGTATTATTAATTTCAAAAGTAATCCGTCATACAAAAATGTTCTATACATAGGATTATTTATAGATGATAAACTAAAGGAATAGTTTAGTCTCATAAATGAGCCTTTGTCAATATAGGATGTTAAATTTTTTTATATAAAAATATTTAATTTAATGATTTCTTATTCCTATTTTAAACTGGATCGCTCACTTTCCAACTTCTGAAAACTACCACAATTTAAGGTTTAAAAAAATTAAACAAGTTGCTGTATAGACAGGAGTATTTAGAATATTCTTCCAAGCAAAAATCTTATAATATAATATAAGGAAAAATATTTTCCCTAAAATTTCACAAATTCTTCCAATTATTATTTCGCAAACTTTGTTTGGCAAGCTTATAACTGGCATTTTTGGTTAAAATGAGATTATTGGAGCTTTTGACGGTCCTTTGTCTAATGTATAAGAGAAACTAGCTCAATCTGCGATCTGTTGCGAAATAACCGTTCTACTAATGAGAACATGTTCTAACAAAAGGAATTAGTTTACTTTGTTGTAGTTTGTATCTCGCACTGGTGATCTATATGGGTGATTTTCAGATTACAGGCAAGCTTCAAGATAGAATTTCAATTCTTATTTAATAACTTTGATTGAATTAAAATAAAACAATTTTACGTACACACACCTTCTATTGATAATCATCTGTTAATCTTTACAAATGGCAAAGATCAAGGGTGCTTTTTTTTTTTTTGAAGGGGGAATTCAAAATTTAAAATTTTCAAAAGCGTGGTAATGAAAACCGACTAGAATTTAATACTTTAATAATTACTCTGCTATGCTGAAAACCTAGAGTGAAAGCTCAGAGGTTTTTGTAGTGAAACCAGATATCCAGATACAAAGTATGGATATTTAAAAATAAAATAAAAATGTTTAATTTTCAATACTTTAGTTACAACTTTGTCAGTATTTGTATCTTTAAAAAGAATGAATTTATTTTCTTTGTTTGAAAAAGTTATATCTTCATTTACTTGCACCTTTGCCACTTCCATTTTTACTCATTTTGTCTGTGACATGGTTGACTGCATTTCGACATAGATTATATAAAAGCGGAGGTATGGTATTTATTTATTAAACCAACATCAAAAGTTAAATTGAAACCATATGAAGCAATGAGAAGAAAATTGATAAATTGTATTGATAACGAAAAATGTGTAGCACTTTCAAACAAATTTTTAAACCTGTTTTTCTTTAAATTAAGGTTAAATCAGTTAGAACCTTGTCAAACCAAGGTAGCTATTTGACTTTTAAAAATTGATGATTTTTATTCTGAAATTCAAATTTAGACTACTCTACATTGAATAGAGATATTTGTGATGGTAATCAACTTTCAATAATATGCATCCTAAATAACATGCTTGACTAGTCCCGTATATCTGCAACTGCATAATAAGATTTTTGGCGAAATACCTTTGATGAACTTAAAGATACCTTCAATAATTATTTAAAAAAAAAAAAAAAAAAAAACCTGTACCACTACAACCCGTGAAGGGTCTTGTGTTCACTATTGTTTCTAAGCCAACGATCGGGCAAGGAGGTGATTCGCCCGAGATCATGCTCAACCGCCAGGTTTATCTCCCAATTAAGGGTAACCACTTTAGAGGCTGGGTGAGCCCCAGTATGGTCTCCTGGTCTCACAGGATCGATCCATAACTGAAACCAGAATAAATAATTATCTGCCGCAGCCAGTCTCGATCCGGGGACCTTGAGATTAGTAGCAAAGTGCCCTACCCATTGAGCTACCCCGCTTCTGAATAATTATTGAGGGCAATGAAAAAAACATGATTAGTAAAAGATTGGAGGAGTAGGGCTAAATTTATCTTGGAAACATAGGACATATTGAAGATTCTATACGTCGTCTTTGTTCAGGGGAAGAGGCTATCTTTAACAGAATGCAGTACCTAATCCAGGATATTCTGAAACCAGATGGTATTAGCATGTGTGAATTTCAGGGAACTTATGTGCTTCATAAGAACTCAGGAATTTCATGGAGGGTAGACGGAGGGTTAATCAAAAAACATTCACCAAAACGACTTTGGTCTTTTCTTAACCCCATGGGCGCGGGCCACCAATGGCTCTCTAACTCCTTATTCGTAGATTCCCTAACTTCAATGACATTAACGCAGAAGAGCTAGAGATGGAATGCCTGCATTTAACCGATTATTTGAGAGCTGTCCAGATTGGCGATAGTGACGAAATTTAAGTATTTCATAACTGTATAAACTTGTAACAGTAGCCACAACCTAAGGCTCGAATCCACGAGTAAAAATGGTTATGAGAATATTTGTATATATGATAGTAGCAAATTACAATGGGGGACGTTCCTCAAAATTAAAACGAACCAAGAATGAACTGAAAAGTACGATGCTTCACGATAGATTGAGCAGTGTTCCATGGACCCTCACTTAGTTAAAGACGGCCCCGATAATAAATATAACAAATCAATTTTTATTTAGTAAGGCTATATCAATCCTGACGTTGATTAATGCTAATCTAGCTTCTTTGCATTACCTCTGGTTGTTAGGGACAGCTAGGACTGTAGCCTGATCAAGTTGTAAACATATATGTTTGTATAAAAAAATAACATAAGCTTTAGTAGCATGTTATTTACATGCTACATATACATTTACATGACACATATCTCAAACCTGTTCCATTGCCTGCTTATTTTTTTCTTTACATTACTCAACAGTGATGTACCTGACATTTGGTATATTGTTAACGAAGCTTTCATATATCTTTTAACTTATTTCGAAGAAAATCCACATTCAGGGTACGGACAGTCCTAAAACGACGGAACGCTACGAAATAAGTATTAACTGACTCAAGCGAGAATCGAATTAACACCGCTCCGAATGGGACGATATGAGACACTCGCTTTAACGTGTTCGGCTATCACGGCCTCACTGTTTTGTTGATTTGTGGTAACCTATCAACATTACAATTCCTCTGAATTAGGAACTTCTTACATATATACATTGAATGTTTCGCCAAAATTTTAATCCCAGAATATAACTATGTGACCGTACAATAAAATAGGGACAACTTATTTAAGGCAATACAAACATTTTTAATAACAATAATAAATAAAATAAAATTTAACTCATTATTTTATTTTGTTGCAGGATGACCTAACAAAGGATCAAATACAGCGTGAGTATTGTTACCACTTCAACATGAATAAAAAATACCACAATACAAAATATACACTTAATATAACCAAGTCTTTTATTAATTTGTACTTTTTTATTCTTGAATATTACAATTCGTTACTACCCATGTGCAATGTTAAATTTACACACTTATATCGTAAAAAATTCTACTAAACAAAACAAAAAAACATTCAATTAATTTTCTTTTTGGCATGAAGGAGAGACTGATATCTTAAAATAGGCCATAATTCATAACATTATTTAAAGATAAAAATTTTCACTACAAAGAAGTTATTTTTATCAAATTACAGTGCTATAATTATCTGTATTCACCTAAAAAAAATGTTATGCGTTTATACTTCTCCTTGATATTGGAGACCTAGGATGAAAGTTATAAGCATGGAGGAGAAAGAAATATAAAGATGAAGTAAAGGAGTTAAACGGTATGAAGTAAAGGAGTTAAAGATGGGGGAGGTGTATTTTAAAGATGTCAATGAGGGCGTTTTATACAACCATAAATGTCACAGTAGCTGACAAGAGACAACACGTTGCGGTACCTAAACACACACACACACACATATATATATATATATATATATATATATATATATATATATATATATATATATATAATATAAAATAAATCAATTTTTTAATCTTAAATAATTCTTTGGTCTTTAATGAAAAGATTTAAAATTGAGCTAGAGATCATTATGCAAGAAAAATTTATTTTCAGGTAAAAAAAAAAATAAACTCATATTTCTTTTGTTTTTAATACTTTAAGTATGTAAACTGGATTTGTGAATGCCTCTAGACTTCAGATTTAATTAAAATATCTTTATTTTAACACCCTCTTATTTCGTAAAAAAGGCGTGTTTTTCTTATTTAGTTACATTATTGTCGAAAACTAGAAAGACAAATTAGCTGAAATTTTTCTAATTGTTTGGAACATCTATCTCATTATTTAAAAAGTTGGAAAAAAAAAGAAGGGAAAATGATGTTGCTACTGTCAATAACGTCAAACATTTTCCGTTGATTATTTTTATTTAGCCCTTATTTAATACTCCTCTGATGAGGAATGAGACAGAAAAAACATATCTTTATCTCATAGTTCATGAGAAAAACGTACATAAAAACTTGGATTTCTCCGCCTATAACAATGGTCCCCTTCGTTGCTTGGGGTTAATTTGTATAATTCCTGACCAGAAATTCACACTCCAATTTTATTGACTACATTGATTTTAAACATTTGCATAGAGACTATATTTTTTATCCAAAGTAGGCTTTATTCAGATATTTTTAATATGAAACTAAAACTGAATTAGGTGGTAAATTAACCCATATTGTTAAGGTCCGATGTACGCCCACCTCGTGTGACCTACATGACTTAAGATCGTTAATGTGTATTATGTGTGTTAATCAATGCAGACTCAAAGATCGTCAGATTTACTTATTACGAAAGAAGCATCATATACCTAATATAAAAATATATGGATACACTCTCAAGTTGTAACGTATCTTCTCCACAAGCACCAAATTATTTTCTGGCAGTCTTTGGAAGTTTCTCCCCATTTAATATAAAACATCAAAAGTGAGAATGAAACTGAAGCTTAATAATACCTTGACTTATCTGCTTTTAGAATATGCAAACGAAAATGCATGGGAACAAAAATACCATCAAATTTAATTTATCGAATAATGCAACAAACATATTTTACAGCACCATAAGATGAAAGAGGCCGCAGTGGCCGAGAGCATAAAACAGTAATCCACACACTCGAGCTAGAAGTGCCAGTTCGATTCCCATCTGCGATAATTAACTTCTTTCTTTTTTTTTTTTGAGGACGAATCACACAATAAATCTTAGACCTTTACACTGGATAATTCACAGCAGCCTAAAAATCCAATTCGCCTGATTCTTAAAAATATGAGACAAAGGAGAGATGCTTACAGACTGGAAAATTTAATTGTGAAAGTTCCAAAAATTACATTTATGGTGGAGACAAATTAAACTGCCAATACGAGAGGAATAAAATTACTCTCTGTGCCAAGCTAAGTCTGAAGAAACAGCATTAATAATAGTTTTCTAATACGTATACAGAATAAAGGCAGGAGCAGTAGGAGTAGTATTGACCTCATAAAATTCTTGCGCATAATAATTGAACAAAGTAACAAATGGCAAAGTCCCCCCCCCCTCTCCTCTACATGGTATCATCTCCTATCATGTTTATGAGGAGAGTATAGAATTGTAGCAATGATTCAACAGAGACCGATAGATATAAACATTGAAAAAATAAAATGAAAACGAATTAGAATCCTCTGAGCTCGGAAGGATTTTTATGTGGCGATTACTAGAGAAGTATAGAATCAATCACCTCCCCCTACTTCCCCCCCCCAAAAATAAAAAATAAATAAATAAATACATATATACCCTTATCTATCACCAATCTAATTTCTTGTCGTTAGGAACCAACTTTCTAATGCGTACAATAATAGAAAACAAGAAGAAGGAAATTCAGAGGAGATTAAGAAAATCTGTTATGTCTAGTGGCGGTTGTCATTTCCTTCCGAAAACTGAAGAGACACCAAGGCATGAGATATGACAAACCTTCATGTAATTGTTAATATATGCTTAACATGAACTCTACAGATCCATTCGCCTAAATTGACATCCAAAATAGAACTGTGGCAGATGATTCAACAGAGACTCAAAGATGTAAACATGAAAAAAGAAATGAACATGGATTGGAAAACTAGCTGGCAACGGAGTGAGGTGAACTGAATAGCGTTTTAGAAATCAATGGTGTCCAAATAATAGCGTTGCAAAAACTACTAATACACATAAACTGTAACCTGTATGTATGGCACTAGTTAGAATACATACTGAAGTACAGGCTCATGACTCGATCGTTAGTGCGACAGTATAACAAAGTTAAGTTGAAGTAAAACCTCGCGTCCGCAAGATGCGTAAAATATGCGACAGTAGACAAAGTTAAGTTGAAGAAAAGCCCTGCGTCCACTAGATGAGTAAAATGTGCGAAAAGTCTTGGCAAACGTCGCAAGTATTCCGGTATTCCAATTCCGTTTAGATTTTCTATGCAACAAAGGCCTCACGTCGGCTAGATGTGTAAAATGTGTGACAAACTCTCACAACCAAAAATTGCAGCTAACATCACAAACATTCAGGCTAACTTCAACTTAACTCATTGTTGTTGTCGCATGCATTACGCCTCTAGTGGAAGCGATACAAGTACATTGGCATCCCAATATTTCATATCCCGGTAATTCGTACGAATTGGCAAAAAAAAAAAAAAAAAAAAAAAAAAAAAAAAATTGCATCCCAATGCCCTCGATTCGCATTCGTGTTTATTTTCGTCTTCCAAGTCACGTAAACGTCTTATAATTCCTATTTTCAAATGAAAAATCTCCCAAACTCGTAATGTTTTTGCGAGAGAGAAAGAGTGGGCAGCGAGTGAGAGGGAAAGAGTGGACAGCGAGTTAGAGGGAATCGTTTCTAAGAACTTTGGTTTATTTACATTATTTTATTTTTTTCGTGGAATTTGATGTTTTTTTCAGTTCGATTCTGATCACGCCTCCAAGGTCTAACAAGTGTAGTGACAAACAAATTGATGTGTCCAAACGTTATATAACGTCTTCCCATTGACGATAACAACCATTTTTAAGAACAAGAGAAAAACCGTCTCTAGACATTGGACAGTCTGACCCATCAAAAGAAGCTTAGTAGGGAAAGTGGCTACACAAACTCATGCATACTAATAACAATTTTTAATAATCTCGTTATTTTGTACATTTTTTCTTTCCTCTCGATTGTTACTTCAAGATCTCGATAATTCTTATTTAACACACGGACCCTCGAAAATACGAATGATCGGGATTCTACTGAATATGTAACAACAAACAACGTACAAAAAAAAGTATTTTTACCCTAACATTAAAAAAAAGAAACATAGAATCCACTACAAATTACACTGATTACAATTGAGCAATCAGCAAAAAAAAATAGTTTACAAATACTAAGCTTTCACACTAATTTTTAAATTTAACTCTTAGTACTTACATTTATCTCACCACAATTTAAAATAAAGTAAAGATAAGACTTTTACAGCCAAATATAATTTATTTAACATTATTGAATTTGCAGTGCTCAAGAGGGCATTTGATGCCTTTGCCCAGAACAGAGGTTACATAGAATGCAATATGGTAGGAACAATCCTGCAAATGTTAGGCCATGAGCTCTCTGATGCTAGGCTTAAGGAAATTATAGATGAAGTAGACGCAGATGGTAAGTTAAAATATTTAAAATAGATAAAGGTGAGTTAAAACTAAAACAAAAACACACATAAATGCTCCTCATTTAAACAAAGAAGTATTTATTTTATAAAAGTTAATTTTCCAAATTCACTTCAAAATATGGTTATTAATTCTAATGAACTGAATTTAAATCATGAATAAATGAACCCCAAGGCTTGAAAACATGACATTTACCTCCACAAAACCCTGCCCAAACCCCAAATAGACAAGAGGTTTGACTTGAACTGAAATATTATTTCCAAGCTCATGCCCTGATCTATTCCTTAGTAGAGTCCTTTTCTAAGCTTTAATTTTATTTTACAGGTATGAGTAGGTCACAAGATTACTAATTTTGCATGTTATGGAAATAAAAATAAAGTATTATAACAGATATAAAAACAGTCGTTTTTTATGTTATACAAAAATAGAGTCCATTCCCATTCATGGTAATCATCTCCATCCTCAAATCAATTTATCTTTATTTGCAATAAATATTTCATGAAAATTTTTAACCTTTATCATCTAGCCTGGAGTGAATGGCCACATCTTTTTTCTCTAAGATATTATGTAATATATTGGTAGTAATAATGTAGAGCTGGAGACGTTTGTGGTGGAGTTGTAATAATTATTTTTAGATTTAAACAATACATTTCATTCTTCTTGTGTTCCATAAACTTATTGTAGATCTCAAAAGTTTGAATTTTTCAAAAATATTTCATCTTAAAAGTTTAACATCATAGACATCCATTTTAATACTAACCATGCAAAGTGAGTGAAACTAAACTTAAAGGACACTTTACTGCAATGGAGGGAGTATTAGCCAATAAAAAAAATATATATATAAATGAAGGGACCTGAAATTGTTGAAAGCCTTAGCCTTCAGTTTTTTTTTTTAAGTTAAAATTATCTAGGTTCTATCTATGAGGGTTGTTTGTTCTTAATTGTTTTCTACATCATATCGTGTTGTTTCAAATTTTTGCATTTAAACTTAAAAAAAGCCTTGGAATTTTCCCTATAAGCTAATGATGAAAATTCAGATAGCTTTATATATTGATGGAAAAAATACTATTCCCTCATTCAAAAGATGGACATATATTCATTATATTTTGAACAGAAACATATTAAACTAATTCTGGACAAATAATATTTAAGGTAAAATAACCAGAGAAATTACATGATTGACCGACTATTAAAGAAAGAGCTATCAGGTGGCCGAAAAATGTATGATTAGGAATTTTAGAAATAATTCTATTCTAATTTCAAACCCTCTCCTTCTTATCAATAAGACTTTTTTTTACAAATGGAGAACTTCTTTCAGGTTCTGGGCAGCTAGAATTTGAGGAGTTTGTAGCTCTTGCGGCAGGATTCCTAACAGAAGATGATCAAGATGCTGAAGCTATGCAACAAGAACTTAGGGAAGCATTTAGGCTCTACGACAAGGAAGGTAACTTCAAGAACGCTTAAAAAATAAATCTTTTGTTTAAAATTTCAGTACAGCTTTAAAAAAATAATCCACAAGTTTTAAAAACTGGTTATTTTAATGTTTAATTAATTACAGATGTTGTTAAATGTTAAAATTAAATAAATATTTTCCTCCAGGTAATGGCTATATAACCACTGCTGTTTTAAGAGAAATTCTTAAAGAACTAGATGATAAAATTACATCACAAGAATTGGACATGATGATCGCAGAAATTGACTCAGATGGTTCTGGCACAGTTGACTTTGATGGTAACAATACAATAATGCAAACATTTATTAATTAATTTTCTTTTCAGAATTCATAAAATTAACTAATTTTGAACCAAATATTCAAAATATATATCATCAATTGTAAAGCGATGATAGTATTAATTCATATTTGTGTATATACGATGTATTCCAATAATTAATAGGTCTAATGTCGAAATTACAGTAGTCTCGAAAATGTTAATGAGCCGAAATAGGATTTTAATGAATAACTGATTTGTATAAAATTAATTATATCTAATGAAAATTGCATATTTTTATGCTACTCAAAGTAATGGTAAATTAAAATTTACTTTGGTAATGGTTAATTTTAGTACAATATACAAATCAAAATCATTAACAAAAACTCTCTATTTCAATGAAAAGCATATATCATTTTAGTCATTAAAATCCATCTTCCATGGGATTAGTAATTTGCTACTGTAATATTAAGTCTATTTTATGTTGTAGAGCTATGGATAATTGACCTATATATTACAAAAACTATCAAAAATATTAACTATAATTGGTAATTTAAATAGATTATATAAATAATCAGAGTATGGATTCTACACTAACTTTACTTAATTTATTAAATAAGAATAAGTTAGTGCAAAACAATAATTAATGTCAAATAATATAGTGATTTTGAAGAGTATACAAAGTATAATAATATACTTGGAGTAAGAAAAAGTTACTAATAGTGTCCTTTACTTCTAGAATTTATGGAGGTCATGACAGGAGGTGATGATGAGCGGTAATCAAGTTACATCAATTTTTTAAATGAAAAATTACCAGAAACAATAGACCATCATCCTTGTATAGCCAATGTTTCAAGATATATACAAATTGATATAAAAATAAATACAAACCTTAAAAACCACATATTATTTTTATTAAACTTGTAAATCAGATATTTTATATGAAAAATAAAGTAAAATAAGAATTACAGATTTTTTATAAATAATTAGTTAACAAAAATATCCCCAACCATGAATTATTTCAGCAAATATATTGACTGTATTTCAGTAGCTGTATGGTAATAGAGATAAATCAGATTGTAAAAAATATTCCATTGGAAAAAACAAACTTAATATTGATACCACAAAGTTAAAATACAAGAATAATTATCATTATTCATTCATCTTAAGTTTACAGCCGTTTGACTGATCTCTTGTAGCTTGATAGCTTTTGGCTAATCATGTAAAAGGTTTTTTCACTTATTTACGAAGAATTTTGAAACTCAAATAGGGAAAACGCTTAAATTTTTTGCTTTAGAATCCATAGTCTTCATTCACAAATTGAGGTAAAGCAACTCACTTGAATACTAAACATTTTGTTTTGAAGATAAATTCTATAATTTTAATTTATATTCTTCAGAAAATTTTTAAACATTTATTATTACTAACTAATTGATTACCTACTTCTTGGAAAGTATTCTACATTCTTTCCTATTTTGGTAATGGTATTGATATAGGTGGGGGGGGGGGGGGAACTAGTCCGGCAAGTGGGCCTTGTGGTTCTTTCTGCCGACCTCTGATATCTATCTTTAAGTCGCTGCCTCGTACTAGCCCGAGTGGGAGTGTCAAGATTCATTTCTCGGGACTGCCACAAAATAAATATTAACTGACACAGATGGAAATTGAACCGACACCATTCTGGACCGGGCAATCTGGGACCCTTGCCCCAACGTGCTCGGCCATCACGGCCTCTTTATCTCTCATTAGTATGAATGTTTCACGGCCTCTTTATCTCTCATTAGTATGAATATTTAAATAATAAAGAGGATTGTATGAAATTTACTATTGCATATTTATCTGGAGTAAAATCATATTAAAATTACTGTTTATTTAGTATTTTTTCAAATTCCTTTCCTTTACTTCAAATTTGTCATCAGCGTAATAACTTGATTACAAATGATAATATTAGCAAATTTAAAAGTAACACAAACAAACTAGACAAATAAAACAATCATCAACCACAATATTAGTTGAATTAATAACAATTAAACAACTTTTAAAAGATTATCAGTCCTTGAGGTGTTTATATAACTAGATCAATTTCATAAGATAAACTGATTTCTATACTTTTGGTACGTGCCAAAATTTAATAATAAAGTTTAAATTCAACATTTTTGTTCACCATGAAACAAGTAAGTGTAAGCCAAGAAGAAGAATTAATTAACTCTACAGAAAAAAAATAGTTATTGTTACTTTTAATGCAAACTATACTTGACAAAATTCATACCTGGCGCTTGCAAAGTGACTTACAACATTAAGCAATGTTAAAGTTATTTAACATGTTGACTGCCAACTACGAGATAACTCCTACTTTGCATTGTAACCTAGGACTCCAACTATGAATTATCTTGTACTTTGTTTACTTGCCATATTTGTGCAGCAACAAGGAAATTCATAGAGTATCAGTGTAAATATGAATAGATGTATTTAGGGGAGAGTACAAAACATCAAGGTTGGCATACATGAACAATAAATTTATTAATAAATGAACAGAAAATATAATTATAAAAAGTTTCTTATATTTAAAACAATTTTCCACGCAAATGGCTGGCTTTTCTTGACAGATTGAACAGAAATAATGCGTTTCTCAGCATTTATTAGCTTTGGTACAAATTTACAATATCTTTTTTTTTTTTTCAAAAAAACACGTTCTATATGCTTTTTCTGATTATTATGCACTTTAATTAGAGTTTTTAATAATATAATATGATTAAATTAAATTGGCTTTTACAATGGAACTCTGAAAAGTACTGTGACAGTCAATGTATTAACCATGTTCTGCACAAATACCAACAACACTACAACCGAAGAGATGATATTTTTTGCATGGGCAGTGAGAGTACCTATCTATGCCCACTCCTTAACCTTCTACTCTCACCCTGACTCGCCTTTTTTGATTGCCGTTTAACTCTCAACCGAATGTTTCACAACATAATTATTTGTTTATCGCCTTCTGGCAGAAGTAACCTGAGAGACACATTGTAAAATAAATAAATGTTTTTAAACTTTAAATATATCAAAACTACATAGAATTCAATATGAAATGAAAAAAAAAACCCATAACAATATCACATAAAATAACAATTCACATTATAAAAGTTTTCAAGAAATAAAATAAAAATCATTTTATAACACGATTAAAGAAATTGCAGTTTCCTTTTCATTCATAAAAAAAGAGGGTAAAACTATCAAGAGGGGCTCTTGAGTGGATGCTGACCAGCAAAGCATTAGAACTATTGATGCAGATTCCTGACAACTATTCGAGATATTTTGTTGTGTTGCTAACATTTCCAACTCTACATTGGTTTTTCCTTATTTCTGAAAAAAAACCTATTATTTGTGCCATTTCCCAATAAATAGATCAAAATTGTAATCTAGATGTTTTTTCAGTAGTATACATGTTTACTTACTTATGCTAAAATGAATTTTAACACATGTGAAGTGAATTTGCCCAATTTCCCCACTAAATTGGGAAAAACAAATCTGAACATTTCATTTTTTTCTTTAAACCCTTTGAATGGTAAGTTGTTTTTTTGTGTGGTACAATTTGAAGCAAGGTATGCACATTAAGTTGTAGGTCGTACAAACTGTAACAATATTATTTAACCCAAAATAACTTCCATTAACTTCAATACATTTCTCCCAACGCCCAAAAGGTTTTTTTTATCTCTTGTTCAAAGAACTTACATACTTTGAATCAATAAACTTCATAAATAAAAATTTTACCTTGTCTTTATTTTTGAATATTTTGGTTTTTAAAAATGCATGCAAGCCCTCAGAAAAAATGGTAGTCAGTTGGAGGCAAATCAGATGAATACGGTAGATCTTCATTTTTAAGATCATGTAATTTACTGAAAGTTAATAAAAAAAACATGTGGTCGAGCATTGTCATAAAGAAGTATAGGCCCTCTCCTGTAGACATCTGCAACATCTTCTTTAAATTTTTCATGATATTGTCTATTTCTCAGCTATTTTGTCTGTCTTGTCTATTTTTTAGAAGTTCCTGTAATAGCCACACCAGTTTTAAAAAATTGGAATAAATACATCTGTCATTCACCAGATTCATTCATAAGACTTGTATTGCTAGATTGAAACGTGGAGAACCACCGATTTATAGTTCTTTCATTCACTGTACCATCAACAAAAGCCAAGTTGTTTCGCAAGTATAATGATCAAGTTCATATAAGTAATATCTCAGATTCCATCAGTGAGAAAAAATTACACAAACACTTGAATATTTCACAATAAACTGAAAGATATATGATGAAAATATCTTTAAATTAATTGAATAACCATTCTCTTAGTTTTTCTAAACAACAGATTTTTTTCATTTTCATAATGATTTTATTAGACAATTAGACATTTCACCTATTCCGATCCTTCTTTTCTGCTTCCTTAGAGCCTTTCAGCATGGAAGGGCCTCGACCCATTTGCACTAGCCATCGTGCTCTTCATAGCACCAAGCTGCTTGTCTGTCTTCTCTCCCAGGTTGGTGATTTTCTCCACTCATGTTTTTCAAGGTCGACCCTTTGGTATTATTTGCAAGTAAGATTTGGTTTCTAACTTTGATGAATTCATCAAAATAAGCAAATCTGACATTTTATCTCTTCCAGCCCAATATATATATAAATACATGTAATTCATCATTATGGAGCTAAACCCACTAAATTAGACTGGACCCAGCATCTGATTAAGCATTATAAGGTGGCCTTTCATAACAATAATTACTCACGATAAATATGCCACACAATTATATCGCTGGAGAAAGAGATAGATATTTTGAGGTAAAGGAATGGAAAATTTAATAAGGGTCATGACTAAAGGTCAGGTTGGTAAGGTAAGCAAATGCATATTTTTCCTGATACGTTTTTCAACCAAAATCATTGAATATCTTTACAAAACAATGTATTTGGAGTAGATGTATTAAATTTTATTGAGCATATTTATGCATATCTAATTGGTTACTGTATTTGGCCAAAAAAATATTTTTTTAAAAATAATTTGTCTCCCAAATAAAATATAAAATAAATAATTAAACTATTTTCTGATGCACGTTCAATGCGGGATAAATGGTTTATTTTTTAATTATTATTGAATGTATCAATTATAAGATGGATAAAACTTATCAACAATGAATAAAAGTAATCTACGATCATAATCATAGTAAAGACCCATAGCCCACAGACAACTTCAAGTTTGTGTCGTAGAGCTCATAACCGCATTGAACGAGTAACTGTATTTAAAATAATTTATAGTATATTATTGGCATTTCAAAACAAACAAAAATTAAAAATGTATAGTGAGGGGTATTCATAGAAAATAATGTTTAGCATCGTAATTTTGATAAGTTTTCTAGAAGCCTTACATCCGAGTACTATCTTTAACAAAGCAAAAAACATCATCTTGCCCTTCTCCTTTGGAATTTTATATTCTATTCTGTCAGTTATAAACATAAGCCAAAATTTCCAAAGCAGTAGCATCATTTAATTCCATGAAAAACCAGTTGGTACTCATTGAATTTAACAGTGAGAGTTTTTTTTCCTCGAAAAATCATTTTTTGCAATAAAAATGTGCCATGTAAAAGAAATTTTCAAATCGACCAGCACGTAAAGACAGGTACTTGTATGAACTATTATTGGAATTTTATACTCTAATTTGAGTTCTGAATGTAACAATATTTTATTGTATACTGTACGATTGCATGTGAATGCTTCGTGGGATTTTCCTGCACTGGAGACCTCATCACCTTTTGCTGAACTTGTTTAAATCTAGACATTTCAATGAAATACATATTTTATTTTGGATTGGGTTGCATTTGGTATTCCCTTATTTAATCTTACAAAACCTCCATATGCGAAAAAGGTTAAAGGTGAAAAAATGTATTTTACAATTATATTAATTTTTAAGAATTGTGTAGCTATAAAACAATTCTGTGTTAAAAATTGTTCTTCAATTTACCAATGTTTTTCTTATTTATATTATAAATTATAATTATAGTTGTTTATCAAAGCAGTTTAGACAATAATTATAGTCTTTTATTGATTTTTTGTACGTTTCTAAGATTTATCCTGTATATTTCTTCAGGCTTTACTGCATATTATTGCAGGTTTTACTGCATATTTGGCTTCATATAAATCCGGTATTTAGTCATGGCAGACAGAAAGAAAGGGTCTGAACCCATTCTTTCAACCCCATGGCTTCAGCTAATATATTAAATCAACTCAAGCGAATGATCATCATATTGTGCTTAAAATTAAGAAAGTAAGAGTTTTAAGTCAGTCATAACAACTATATGTTGAATATATTCCAAATATAAGAGAAAACACGAGAGAGTATAATGATTGAATTAAAATTAAAAATGAGACAGGGTATGCAAATAATTGAGACACCTGTGCAATCATAGGCAGTATTTCTATCTCAACTCTTTTTATATTTTTCATTTAAATATGCTTTGGATCACTCTACTATCGTGAGAGGTTGTAAAAATATGCCTTACCTAACTAATAAATAAATTCAATACAATCATACTACTAATGCAAACAAACCATTACATTTTTAGGTCTAAGGAAAGCTCAAAAACAAAAATTAAAGTATCTAATAATGTAACGCTAGAAGATAAGTAGTGGTTTTTATTTATAAGATTCAAATTTTAATTAACTGATGATGGAAATGTGAAACAATAAACTGAGTCTATTTTTCAGTCATAAGATAATACAAAACTCTGAAATATGATTTAATATCTATACTAAAACCAGAATCAGTAATATAAGCATCACAACCCAAAGGACAATTCTTGTCAAAGATGTAACATGATAAAATTAATTGTTATAATGAAAATAAACAGATAAGAAATACAACTGTAATAAGAAAAAAGAAATACAACTGTAATATCCACCTAATCATAAGTTAATTTGACAAGTCTCATGTCAATAATTTAATTTTAATCAACAAGGTTAACAGAGAAGAAATTACAAGCCCACCGATAACTAAACATGCCATAAAACAGTCACCGACTGAAGTGTATTAGTACCTTAAGAGTAGGAGGGCACAAAACAAAGTACTAACAACAGGTGTACAAAATTAAATACATAAATCACATATACTACAATAAATTAGGAATAGTGTAACAAATATTAGCATAAATAATGAAAAATACAAATTGAAAAGATTTATGACAACTCAATGATAACAAACATAACACATAGTTCTACACAAAAAGTATTTAACCACCACAATTTATAGGTGCCGATTGAAATTTTCAATACTTACCAAATGCAATACAGTGTTTACAACTTCTCTGTTTGTCACTTGTCCAACTTCAACCAGTCCGATAAGAACAGCAAACTTCAAGTTGTCGTTCATATCCATTCGAACCACATCTTCGGGTTTCTTTATATCACTTGTTACTTCTGACGGCATTGTTCCTGCCATGGTTTTAGCAGTTTGAAATTCGGCAAGACAAAAATCGGTTATCACATAATATGGAATGATATGTAGCCGGGAAAACAAAACTAAACCCGTCCTCACCTCCCTGGTGCCATGTTGGAAACTGAAGTACTTTTGTTAAGACAACTTCATTATCATCTGCTGTTGAAGGAAAATGAATCAAATAAACTTTTTCGTATCTATTTCTTTCTAATATAAAAAAATAGAATGACTCAACTTTATTTTTTATAAATAACTAAGACATAAAAATGGAACTTCAATTATTTTATACATATTTCTTAATATATCTGTTCTTGTATTCAACCATAAAATTAATTGTTTATTTATGTATATGTATATATATAAAAGTAGTTTATCATGTTTCATCATTTTTTAATCGTTGTTAAGTTTTCAAAATAATTACAAGAAAAAATAAAGGCGTAGGGGAGAGGGGGGTAGTGTCAATATCTAATTGATAGCTAAACATGTTTATGCTACTTTCTAGATTTGTAACATCCATCAATTCTCTTCTCCGTCATTTGCTTAGTTCTTTCTTAACATGCAATGCATTTTTGCAGGATATTCTCGTGACGACGAGATTTTTTCGCAAATTTTTCGTAGTTCCGATTTTCTTCACGAATGTTCGAAAATGGGCTAAGACCATCATATTCCAGGTAATTTCTTAAAAGTTGATTCCCAACCACGAGATAACTTGGCAGTTTACTTCTAGATGCCTGCAGGAGATATCAGATTTCACAGATTTATTGTTTGATGTTCAGGACGTTTATAACATGGTGTAAACGTACTGAAATTAAGTGGGATGGTTGTGTTACAAGTCCGTTTTTAATAATTTTCACAAATTTTAAAGATTTAATTAAAGCTTTAATTCTAGTTTTGCGGAAAAGTAAAGGTGAATTGTGAATGCAGCTTTTGCTTCAAGAAGAGGTTCCATTAAAATATTCAACGTCTAAAATACATGTAAGCCCTCAGGGTGAAAGAAATGACGAGCAATGAAATATAGAGATGCGCTCACTTGTGCTAATTAGTGTTTGAATGTTAACGGTTACTTATTTCAATGATTTGAATAGTTAGCTCTCGAGAATATCAAGATTCAGTGCCCACGGTTGGCTTCTTATTTTTCAAAACAAAAGGATGTTATCAATATAGAGGATCTCTTATTAAATACAACTCTAGCCCTTTATAATGTAAAGTAGAAATGGAAAATCCATACTCTAAGTGGACTATGGATATTACGACGAAGTAATATCTTGCACTGCACTTTCGTCGGTTCCTATAGTCTCCTACTTATAACCCTGATTGAAAAGTAAAATCCTCAAGAAACTGTTTATTGTAAAACCTAAGGGACCAACTTTATTCATTTCATTCTTCCTTCAAGTTTCATCTTATGACATTACCGGACATTTCTCCTCGCCTTCATGTTCGAACATTCCTCAATTTACATATCTTTTTTCGATTATATTTCTCGAAAAGAATTTCTTTTACTTTTGCCCTAAGTTAATGGCACAGATTATTATGGTCCTGATGGCATCTACCTAATTTTAATCAAAACATATCTAACCTCTGAAACGGACACTACTGCGGAAACCGTCTCAACAGCTGGCTCACGCGCCCTTCACCAGATAGCGTAAGGCCATAACTACGCAGTCGCTCATCATATAAAACAAGATTATTCTTTGTTTAATAACACTATATACATTATATTATCTTTTCTTATGATAAAGCTATGATATAAAAAAGTACTGATCAAATCTAAAAATAATAGTTAATTGAAACAACTATCGATGTCCATGTTTGTCATAACGATATCAACACATCAGAGTTGTACTGTCTCAATAAAGTTTCTCTCTTTGTCCTTCCCGAGTTGTCCCTATTGCTAGATCAGTACATCTGTCAACAATTTTAGTTTTACACATCGACCATGTGACATAGTCTCTCATCCCGAACACATTCATTATCCTAAATAATCATATATATAGATTCATGGGCAAATTTCTCTCGGCTGTATCTCCATCCTCCACAAAGTCATATGGCTAATACACTCCGTTGTGGTTTTCTATGTTCATTTTCTGAGCGCTAATACATCTCGGCTGTATCTCTTCCTCCCACAAAGTCTAAAGGCGAATACCCTCAGCCTGCTGATCGTACGTGGTTCGATGATTGGCACTCCGACAAATCGATCTTCCTGTCTCAGTCTCTCCACAACCTGTCTAGCTTCTCTTATCCCATTTGGATACGCATTGTCCTTCTCATACCTTCTACCGTCCTCACCTCGACAATAGGTGACTACATCTACAATTCCTCGACACCCCCATACTTCCTGCTCTTCTACCTTTTTTCAATCATTCCTTATAAATTCCCTTATACTTCCATCGGGTTAGTAGTTGTGGCTTTTTCTACATCTTCTTAACAGCCGATGTTTGATTGTATGCCTTGATTGAACCTGACTTAAAAATTTTTCTTGATCGTGAGATAACTAGACAAATGGCAGATGTAAGAGATGGGATTACAATCTGGCTTAATTGATGCATTAAGCGCACGATAGTCCTCCAAGATCTCCAGCATCCGTCTTTCTTCTTTTTGGAAGCTATCTTGTGACGAGGACTTGACTAACAGAATTTAGAGATTCTACAAATTCTTAAATCTAACGTTAATTGAAATTCTTGCATGGCGGCACTCCATTTCTCTGGAGGTAATCTGCGAAAACGGCAATGCACTAGAGGACCAGTAGTTTCAATGATATGGTTAGTTGTGCTTAACTCAAGAAAAGAAAGAAAAACATACCACGTCACCGAGTGCTGTCGTGACGGTGGTTCTTCAAGACGAAGAATTCCTTTACGGGATAGTGAGGAAGTTGGCCAGTGGAGTCATGGCGACAGCCCTTGCCATGAACGATTAGGGCGTGGAAGAAGCAAAAGAGGAATTCGATAGGGCATTGTCTAAAAATGAGGAAGCACTTACGGAGCTGGAAAGATTGGTGCCTGGAGCACTAATAATATAGAGGAACACGGTTACCCCTGGTGTCTCCTTTAAGGAAAGGATGGGGTAGATCCCCACTGGTGCAGTTAAGAATTGGTTGAGGGCTAAGGAATAACCCAAAACAAGTGTTAAGTGGAGGAAGGAAAATGTAGAACCCCCTAATGGCACTGGCAGAGGTTTCCAGGTTGAGGAGTCGCGGCCGAGGACCTATGGCATGAAGTATGGGGAGTTGATCCCAACTCCCATGACCCTAGGAAAGGAGGCACTGATCTGTAGAGGGAAAAATATGACTACGGAATAGACGGAATATGAGGACGAGTTCGAGATCGTGAGGTGCAAGAAAAATAAGATTAAAAAAAACGCTGTGCCTGGACGACAGTGAGAAGAGTGGGAAGTATGAAGAAGTCAACCTTTTCGGAAGTTTTCAAAAGGTAGCAGATCGCGCCAACCTTAGAAAGATGAAGGGGGGTCAAGAGAGGGAATTAGGAGAAGGGAGGATAACCTCAATCTTTGTTACAATCAAAGGGGAAGCTGGAACCCTTGTAATGTGGTGAGAGAGTTACCACCCGAAGTGGAGTTTCAGGGAACAAGGATTAAAATAAAAGTGGTGAGCGTTACCAAGGCTTCAACTGCCCTGGTGAAGGTTTAAGGAGCCGGGGAAGCAAAGAAGTTTATTGAACGGAGACTAATGAAGGACAGGGGACTCTCTATGTGGCTGAGGAGGACGTAGAGGCTCTGGTTTGAAGTCTTGAGAACTCCATTGGAATGGCACGCACTAGGCTTGGAGGAGGTCCTCTGGCGAAGGCTGGAAGTCGAAGGACCCCAAAGAAACGTAAATGAAGGTGAAAGGAAGGAGTGGCTCAGAGAATGTTACTCCAGCTAAAAGAGAAGCGCACTCAAAAGGACTTGGGTGTTAGAGGTTAACTCGACTATTAGGACTGCGATAGTAAAGATGCGGAAAATCTTCGGATGGTGTTGGTCATTAGATGTAAATGACTACTTGGATCCCCTAGTCTGCCAGAAGTGCCAAGAGTACAGCCACCTCTGTGTTAGGTGTGAGAATTCCAGAGACTTATACAGCTCCTCTCTGCCAATTCTGTCGTATGCCGATCTAAAATCAACAAACAGAGGGTGCGTAATCAGCTTATATTCTGTGCCCTTTTCTAAGATCATCTGCAGAGTGAATATCTGATCGGTGATTGAGCGGCCTCTTCTAAACCCAGCCTGATAGATTCCAAGTCCCTCACAGCGAATGAGACTAGAAAGGATTTAGGAGAGCAACACAATTCCCTTGTACTTTTCACATTCATTTTGAACCCCTTTCTTGTGCAGAAGACATATAATGCCATGGTTCCAATCTTGTGGCATCCGTTCTTCTGACCGGATGACGAGAATGAGCTCGTATACAAATATTTCCAACTCCTCACCATCGTACTTCAGCAATTCTGCCTGAAGTCCATCCATGTCTGGACCTTATTTTTTTATCTTGAGTAGAGCATCCTCAATCTCATCTCAGTTGGCTCTATGTTGTCACTGGGGGAGGGTTACGACGTTAAAATTTTAGGGAAGGGTGAATTTGCATGTTTTGGTTGTCCGAGGGGAGGCGGTTGTTTGAAAAAAATGCATCAAAGCTAAAATTATATCAGTGGTGATTCTTTCAAATTAAGACAGAAAAGGGGAAAGTCATGTTGTGGTCGTCAATTTTTTTGCATTCTAAATCTACAAATTAACGCGACGTCACTTTATCTGTTATGAAACACCTGTGTTCTGACTTAATTTTAGGTCATGACCTTCTCAAACAGCAATCCTATATTGAGTTGGAATTCGGAGATCCAAAAGAACCACTAAAGATTTGTAGTGGCTACTTCGTATTCTCGTAGTCTACTTCTTATTTGTACTCGCTCCATTACTCTAGTGTCCTTGTTCTCATCAATGGTAGAAGGATGGAAGCCAGTTGCCACTAAATAAAGACAACACTTCTATTCCTCTGAAGATCTTAAATTCATTAAAACTGAATCGGGTCACGTGCTGCAAGAAGATATAATTAAACCCCGCCAATAACCTTAGAGAGCATAAGCACTCGCTACGTTGAGCAATAACCATAAAAAGAAATCGGTAATCCATTACTCCCAAACTGTAATCCGTTTCACTCTCCTGGACGCTTACCCGCTTCCACTTATCGAAACTATAGTACACAAGGTCTCCCAATATTCATTGGTTTAGTAATAGTGCCTACCATCAGATGCCCATCAAATCGGAATAAAAGCCTTTTACAACTTTTCAAGCAAAGAACCAGTTCACTAGGATTCCTTTTGGCGTCCCCAACGGAGTAGCAGCTTTCCAGAAGGTAATGGATGAGATTATACCAACAGAGTATCATGCAGGTACGTTTGCCTATCTTGATGAAGTGACGATATCAATAATGACGAAAATAATAAGATCCTGTCAAATGTTCTCAAGGCAGCTAGCAAATATAATTTAACGATGAACGAAGATAAGTGTCACTTCCGCTCCTCCTCCATTAAAATTCTTGGCTACGAAATTTCTAACAAATCAATCAAAGCTGGCCCTTACCGAATCAATGCTTTAATCAATCCCCCAATTCCAAAAGATAATCTGTCTCTACAGCGGATGCTTGGCTTATTTTCGCATTACTCTAAATGCGTATCAGGGTCGAGCTATCGCCATATAAATATGATATAGTTTATAGGCCAGGGAAGGAGAACATTGAAGCTGATACATTTTCCAGAATATGTGCCCCCATCAATTCTGTAACAGTATTTGACTAACTCGCAAAAATGTGCCACCCCGTCATAACTAGAAAGTATCCCTGGGGACGATCCAAGAATTTATCGTATTCGCTAGATGACATAAGGACTATGACCTCTTCTTGCAAAGTGCGCGCTGAAGTCAAGCCTAAGTTCCATCACAAACTTAAGGCACATCTGATTAAATACCTCTTTATGTCACAAGAACTTTAACTGTAAGAATTGTTAAAGTTCTTGTGACATAAAAGGAGTCGCAACGAGTCGGACAACTCCGTACAACCCGCACGGAAATGGTCAATGCGAACGGAATAATGGGGTGATTTGGAATACGATCAAATTGGCCTTGAAGTCTCGCGGGTTAGGAACCTAATAACGGGAGCTCATTGTCAATGATGCACTATATAGCATGATATCATTGCTATGTAAAGCTAAAAATGCCACTCCACATTAACGCGTTTCTTCATCCTTGAAGATCAACAAGCGGTACATCGCTCCCTGCATGGCTTCTCAACTCGGGACCGGTGCTCGTTACGAAATTCCAACGACACAGTAAGTGCGATCCGCTGGTTGAAGAAGTGGACCTGATCGAAGGCAATGCAGGCTACGCTCAAGTCAGAATACCAGATAGGAGAGAGTTAACGGTTTCTATACGACACTTGGCTCCAACTGTAGAACAAGATGGTGATCAACTTCCTCAAGTGGACCAACCTGCACCAGAGCTCTCGCAAGTGGACCACCTTGCACCGGAGCCGGAACTTCAGTCTTCACAGTCATCAGAGCCTCAACTCCAATTGGATCTACCCCAGGATGCTTACTGACTCAGCCCTCTTCTCAAACACAACTCAGACGAAGTGGACCTGTTACTAAATGAAGAGGGAAAGAATGTGGTGACAAACTACCGCCGTTTAACTGCTTTTTCTTAATCACATATTATAACCATTTATTACCTTAACTTGTGTTTTTTTAGTGATATTTTTCGCTTTACAAAGCCTTAGCTCAGAAGGTTCTGTATCTTACTTTATTACTATTTATCATTATTTGGAAGTTAAATCAAACCATATCACTGAAGTGTTCTATGAAAAATGTAAGTGCGCCTTTTTAATGTTCTATTAGTTTCTTTGACCAATAAGTGAGAAAAATGATATCTCTGTTTCTTATCACTTAGTCTGGTCACCTTTAACCTTCATTCACTAACGAAATGTAAAATATATTTACAAACTGTCGGCTTTGAGGGAATTTATTTTTTTTTAATTATCAATTTAATAAACGAGTAAATGATTGTTGCGAAAGATTTTATTATTATTTCATGTGAAGAGTAGGAAATATTTTGTTAAAAAGTAAGCAAACTATTATTTATTTATTCTATACTAAATTTAGTTTAGATTAAATGACATTTTAAACTAGTATTGATTTAAAGGGCGTTTAAAAGAATCCTTTATAGATTTTAAGAATTTTGAAAAAATATTTGTCTATCTGTTTCAATTTTTGTTATTATAATGATTTAATTTTTTTATAGACCTGTTCTATTGTAAAATATGATGATACTCATACTTTAATTTATTTTTATAGAGCTAAAAATCTAGTTATTCAAATTAGTATTAAAAGTTTCAATGATGTGTTTTGAAACTTGAGATAAGATTGATAAAATGCATGTAACAAGCTTGTTATAATCTATTTGAACCTTTATTTATTATATTAATAGTTCTATACATTTTTCTTGAGTAATATTAGTTATATTTACATTTTATTTTGCTTATGGCATAAATTTGTAGCCATGTTTGACATTAGATATTTACCTCTGAATATCTAATTTCAAAAGATGCCTCAAAATAGTTTCCCTTAATTCTCAATAATGTATTTTAATTTAAATTTTATCCTTGATCCAGTTTAAATACGTTTATATTGTTTACTTGTGCCATATAGGTTGACATTTGTTTATAGATGGTATACCCCAAGGTCTACCTACATCTTTCCATTTTTTTTTTTTAGATTTATAGCATATTATGTTTTTTACATTAAAAATATTTTAACCATTGTATTTATTAACCCCATGCACACCCATACTCACAGATATCTAGAGTTCTGACCTGGCTTAGATGCTGTTATAATTCAGTTTGAAACCGGCTTGTGTTGAAGTGTTCTGATTAAGGTGAAATTTGTGAGAAATTTCTGTCGAAGAATAATCAATCAGGTTTCTTTAAAAAATAAAAAAGACTCATTCCTCGTGAAATAATGTAATAAAGTATATCAACTCCCATCACCCTTCCTATATCTACATCCTCCTGCAATTCAAATCCTTAGTCCTCTATGAATAAGATCACTAGATCTCCTTAGTCCACTAAGAAATAAGAGCACATCTTTCTGACCTCTATACCCCTTCCCATAGAACAAAAACATTCGAATGTTCCTTTCTTGCCAGCTCCACTATTCTCTGAATTTTTTCTCTTCTAATATCCGCCAAGTTTCTTCTGTACCCTCATTCAATTTCCACTTTTTCTAATACCTCCTCACTTCCCAAACAGATGCTGTATAATCATGAAATTTTTAATTTGAGGTTAAAATTTTGATTAGAAGTTAATAATGGTTTTTAATGTTTAAGTGCCAACTTTGTGAATCAATTCTTTATTTTTATAATTTTTATTTTCTCTCTTTTTCTTTTTGTTCCTAAAAAGGTTCATTTTTTCACGAGAAGAATTAATTTTTTGTTACTTAGTCCAGGGTGTCCAGCAGCCTTGATTCCTTGAAGACCGGGAATTCTGCTTGAATTTTTTGTGTTGGGAAAAAATCGGGGATTAAGCTTGAAAAACAGTCAGTCATCGGGAATTTTTTGTTTTTAATCTAATAATTTCATTTTTCCATCAGTGCTAAGCAACGAGTGTTTAAAATATTAAGAACAAGGTTGATGCAGTTATTCCCCTTATCATCTCTAATGCCATGAAAGCTACAAAAAGCCTCCTTCCATTAACTTTGTTCATCAGCCCCTCTTTCTCAAACACTTACTCGTTCTATGTTGTCTCATCTTACCAGATCTCTCAAACTGTTGCTAAGTGAATTAGGGATGTAATGGATCGGTAAAATAATGTATTAGCTCCAAACAGCTCCAAGTTTCAATTTCAACCAATTTACACTTTTCTTCTCATAATAAGTTTGTCTGTTCGCACCTCGCCCTTCAGGCTGTTAGTGGAGAGACAATGATAAGGAGTTGTCAGCAAACATATTATTTCTATAATTATGATCATTTTATGTATGTTATGTTTTAGTGCAATTATTTTAATGCAAAATTATTTATGAATATAATTATGGTGACATTTATTTCAATACGTGAATTTTATTTATTTACCCTTGAAGTTGTTTTAGAACTGTATTTTCTGGTTGTTTTTATTTTTGGTGATATCTTGAGCCCTCATTATAAGAAGTTAAGTAACAAGTTTCATTATCAATCAGGAATACAACCTTGATAATTATTCAAATTTATTCTCAAGTTCGATTATACATTTTATCATAAGCTGACATTTCATGGTTCCATTTTTACTTTCCCTTTATATATGTAATGAAATATATCATAAGGAGAAGTATTGCGATCATGAAAAATTTTGAATTCGAGTTTTCAACAGAAATACACGTTTTAGGGTCCTCTGAGTCAAAATAACCAAGTCTCGCAAAAAGGTCTATGTGTGTGTTTGTGTGAACAGAGTAACTCAAAAACGAAAAGTCGTATGAAACTGAAACTACGTATTTAAGTTATATTCATGGGATGTTACTGTAACTTTTTTGTCAAAATCAGCTCACCGGAAGGGCCACTTTATATCATCGATTTTACTCATTTTTACAATTTTCTTGAAAACGTCTCTAACGATTTAGATAAAACTTGCTGTAAGTCTTCTCCTTAAAGCCCTTTAACTTTTCATATATGTAGTACATCACCGAGGAAATGCTGAGAAAGAAGTTATGTTGAAAAAAATATTTTATTTGCGCATAACTTAAAAAGTATGCATTTTATGGTAAATTATGCATTGAATTATATAAAAGGTAATTAAATTATCTAAAAAACAAAAAAAATCATCAAAATTAGACCTGCATTAGCAAAGATACAGCGCATTGGACTAACCGGAAGTATTGTAATAATATAAAAGTAGAAATTAACTTAATAATTTCTACTTTTATATTATTTAATGGAAACAAAATGGAATTTCCATGGAAACTAAACCAAAGCTTTTAAAATAAATTTTCAGCTTGACAAACAAAAATATTTAGTGTACAGAATTGTCGTACTAAGATTGTTTAAATAACTATATTATTATAATTGTGTGAGAAAAGACTTGAAGAAGTGTATTCTGCTGAGATTATTTTGAGTAGTGTTTATGTGAACTCTTTAAAATTATGTTAAAAAGATTATTATTATTGGGTGGTAAGGGAAAGTTGTGTGATGCGTGCACTGCACCCAATTATTTTAAAAAATTTTATCCAATAAATTGACAAAAACGCCTTGAATTTCTCAGTTCACAGCCTTGAAATCCTTGAATTATGTTTGATTTTTTTCATGCTGTTGCTTGGCTCTCTGTTAGTTACTTTTATTGATATTAATGTAAAAAATTATTTATTATTTTGTTAGAAGAGATTCATGAAGCTTGAGCCCTGATCAGAATGGATGAATGATGGAATACCGAACAATGAGATAAGATCCTTAAGCATAGATATGACTGTCCCAGCAGATACTTTAGAGGAGGGGATAGCAAATGGAAATGTAGAGATTTTTTTTATGATCATTAGTAGGTATCGGTTTTGGGATACAGTTGGCAGTGGCCACTCAGTCAATATGGAGTCTTTTGAATGGCTGAGAAGATTTGATCAAGTTATGTAATACACTTACATAATACATATGGCTGTTCACAATTTTTCAAGAGAAATGAAAAAAGTCTTGCATTGCCATTTCTCGTACAAAATCATTATCAATATTGTCTATAAATGTGGAATTCCATTTCAACGAATAGTTTCTGCAGGTGGATCAAGTGGTGGTTCATGAGAGTGTTTTCTTTTGGCGTGCTTCTTGTACCTCAACTCTAGGACATCTCTGTGGTCCAGCAGTAGTCTGCTGGCATTGATTCGTTCCAATGGCCCTTATACCTCTGCTCCATCGAAGAAATGCCTTGTTGAAATCTCTCCTCATGTTCATCATTTACAGCTCCACAATTTTCTGTTAAAAAATCCAAGTGGGAGTGGAGAAAATGTATTTTTAGAGACATATTGCAACCCAGAGCATTTCATTGACCCACTAAGGGTAATTATTGTCCCTCCTGTTGCCTTGAAATCCATGTACCAAACCTTTAAACACTTTCCAAGCTGCCTTTTCTTTTCCTTCTTTTTCTTTCCTAAAACTTAGCATCTTTAGAATTTTCATGAATTTGAGGTCCAACAAAAATTCCTTCCTTGGCCTTAGCTTGACCTCTTAATCTGTGAAATTTCTCTCTTGAGTACTTGAAAGCCTCTCCTTCCTGGTCCATAGCTTTAACTAAGTTCTTCATCAATACCAGCCATATGTGTAAGGGAGGGAGACGGTTTTCGGATCGACCAAAGGCTCATTTTGGACATTTTTCTCACCAGGCTTAATGGTTCTTGGTGGTCATTCACCTTTTATGTTATGAGAATTTCTATCTTGGCTATCCCACTTACATAGAAAGCAGCATTTCTGCCTCACTTTGTTTTAGATATACCAGACTGAAGGAAAACCAATTTATAACTGCACTGCTTGCCTATAACCTCTAAAATCTAAGTCACCTCTATAAAGTGTGAATCATAGAATAACTATATCCTAGCACAGTGCAGCCAACCTTCCAGCTTTGAATTTCCTGTTAACTAAAAATTATGACTTAAATAGTCAGACTTTATAACTGTATCTCAGAAAAAAGAGGTAATTAAATTTTTTTTTTTATGTAACATTTTCTTTGTTGGTTAGTGTAATAATTCCATTCTTAATATTACCTGCATTCTTGTTGTGGAACACAGAAGAAATAGATTTTCTTGTCTGTACACTTGAGTTTTTCTGTAACATAGTCATTTTAAATTTATAATTACGTAAATACTAAAGGTTTCGCAAAAGTGCTTCCATGCTTTATTGTCTGTGGTATTTGCTCTGGTTTATTCCCAGGTTAAAGCTTGTTCATACATCCTTGCACCGTTGTTTTCCAACCAAGTAATTCTTCTCTCTCTGGGTCGCACTTGTCCCTCTGTTATCTTCATCATTCTTCTTGGTACCTCATTCGTTCTCTGTACTTGACCAAACCATAGCGGATTTGATGAAGGGACATAATTGTGTAGTGGCTTCTATCTAGGCCATGGCGAATTGCAAAATTTTTTACTCTGGCCCGTCTAGTGTTCCCTGTAACTGCTTACAGGTAACACATTTCTCGGGATCCTAGCTTGCTTTCATGTTTATTTATTAAATGCCACGACTTGAAACTGTATGAAAGTATGGTGCTATAAGTTATTGTGAAAAATGTCATTTTTGTTTTGCTGGACATCCTTCTTTTTATTGAACTTAGAATCAAATACTTGATGTAGGTGATTAAATTATTTTTCTAATGTTTTAAAAATAAGTGAAAATTTTGGTGGAAATTAATTCAATTTATAACTTAATGAACTTCTATGATACACTTATGATAAACTTTTGAAATAATTTTCAGGATGGCTACTGACAAAGTTACGCTTACTGATGCTCTTTCGAATGTTGATGTTCTTGATGAACTTACATTACCTGATGAACAACCTTGTATTGAAGCACAGCCATGTTCAATTGTATACCAAGCCAACTTTGACACAAATTTCGAAGATCGAAATGGTTTTGTTACTGGTATAGCTAAATATATTGAGGAAGCAACTGTTCATGCTAGTTTGGTGAGTTGTTTATAAATAAGTTTATAGCAGCTGCTAAGTTATTAATTCATTATATTTGATATTGTTTATTATTTGTTTTGATTTCTCACAAGCAATTTATAAGTTATTTATCACTATCTGGTTCCTTACTATCTGCACCCATTCATCATACAGGAATGATAACACTGTGCACGGTTTTTAGCCTTACCCAAGTAACACCAAAAGGAGCTGACAGTTCTTCAAATTTTTTATTTTGAAAATTATTGAATTTTTTTGTAAATAAATAATTAATAATGCATTAATTATGAAATATTTATTTTATGCTTTAAAAAGCCATAAGCATTAGCATTACCAGTAAAGTAAATTGTAAACAGTAAGTATAAATAGAGATAAATAAGTATAAATTTATTGTGAAGTGTTTTTTTAAATAAATAAACAAAATAAAAATTCATCTGACACCACAGGTTGTGCCAAGTTTTTGATTAAGAAAAAGTTTTCTATATATTCGAAAATGCCCTTTAAAGTTTCCGGTTCCGTTTCTAAATATTCCAGATAACTTCACACTAAAATTCATTGAACATGACAGGTGTCAAAAGATTTCTTCAAATGTTATTTCAAAAATTAGAAATGTATGGGGTGCTAAAAGGACCCCATGGTAATCAAGCAAGTAATGTGTGTCAGAAATATCATGTTCTAACATTTTTTTTTTTCAATAAAATCCATTGCTTGTTTACTTGACCACTGAAAATTTTAATTTTGTCTATCTCACAGGTGAACCAATCTGCTGATCCCATCAGAACTCCTGGCGCACTTATATGAGCTAGTTCTTTGTTTGTACATTGAACTTTGCTTACATTAAAAAACAATTTTTAAGATATAATTTAGTAATAAAATAAAGATTTGTTACTACATGGAAGTTTAACATTCCTGATCTTGCGTTTCTTATTCTAATCATTGGACTGGCATTATTTTCTGGTTTGGTTCTGTCAAAAAAATTTCATTACATTCTTTTAATGTATAATTTTCAAATTCCCTATAAATTAATTTATAATTGTGGAAAATAGCTATTGAGACGCATATAATTTATTAAATTTAACAATTTTAGAATGTACTGTTGGAAGAGGGTCAGGAGCATGCTGTCATGTTATATACTTGGAGATGTTGCTCCCGGGCTATACCACAGCCCAAATCAAATGAACAACCTAATCGTGTTGAAATCTATGAAAAAACTGTTGAAGTTTTGGCTCCTGAAGTAAATAAGCTTTTAAATTTTATGTATTTCCAGGTAAATGTTTATATTTAAATTTAATAGCTTATATTTTGTTTTCATCATTATTTACAATATTTTACATTTGGATTATTTAAATTACTTTTTCACAGAATATATAGTGAAATTATGGATACATTTTTCCCTTTTTAATTTTTTCAGCGTAAAGCTATAGAGAGATTTTCTGCAGAGGTTAAACGATTATGCCATACAGAGAAAAGGAAAGATTTTGTATCAGAGGCATATCTTTTGACTTTAGGAAAATTCATCAATATGTTTGCTGTTCTTGATGAATTAAAGAATATGAAATCCAGTGTCAAAAATGATTATTCTACATACAGAAGGTATTATTCTTTTTACCATTTGGTTCTTGTATTCTTTACCATTATATTATTGTGTTATTTGGAAATAGTTGCAGGCTTAGTTTCTATTTTAAACAAGATTTAGTCACCAAAATAGGTTCTATTGCAATCAGTGCACTTTTAGTGTGTTAAAAGGTTTTTACCGAACACTAATTAATATCCTTAAAATCTATCAATTCTAAAAAAGGCATTTTGCATTTTAATTGTAAGAAGTGGTACAGATGCCTGAAAAAGTATTAGTCAGTAGGCAAGAGATGTGAAGAATAGATTGGATAATGCAAACAATCTTGTTCTAGTATCCATAACTTTTATAAATTACGAGTGGGGTAGGCAGAACAGAGGACAGTTTTAATCACTGAGAAAAATTACAGAATATAATATTTCTTTATTTATTCCTCTTCATTCCAGTAAAAACATGGGGAGAAATTGCAGCAAACAATAGCTGCACAGACTTTATTAAAAACCACTTAGAATACCATGCAACCATTAAAATACAGTAAAATCTGGTTATAACAATATAACAGAGTTGACCACTAGCTGTTGAGTGATGCGCACATGTTTGAGGTTAGCTCACGGTTAATTGGTTTTTTCATATGGAAAAAAGTGACTGGTGAGAAAGAGATTAGGTGTGAATTGTGTGGGTAGTGCTGAGGAAGCATTGTGTGAAGTTTTAGTAAAATCGCACAAAGGATAAGGGAGTTATTAGTGAAAAATGTGCTTCAAAACTGCCACGTGGCACCACACGTGGTAGTTCAAATACGAGGCAGGGTAGCAGTTTTTACAGATAGATCTCGCTGAGACCAGAAAATTGAACCCCTACAACTCGTACCTACTCCAAAAAGTAAGATAGATATAGAATTTTGAAATATTGGCGAGTTTTACGACATTGTATAAACTCGGGTTCCTTCGGGTTAATTCGGCTTACAATACAGGTAACGCTAAGGTCACCTCGGAGGCTTTAAGGATGGTAAAGAATGTAAATAGGCCTTCAATGGCAAAAGAGACCTTAACGGTAGGTAATGATGGAAAAGTACCATCTTTGGACCAAGGAAACTTTAACGCTGGTCCAAGTGGTAATTAACGTAGTGCCAAGCGAGTAGAAGATGGTGAAACTTCCACGATGGGGAAAAGAAACCTCTTAGCGGATATAGAAATTAAGAAAGGGACATTAGACCCAAAAGACCAAGGAACAAGGCACGACATACAGAAATCTATAAAGTCCTTATTTGACGAATTAAAGGAGGAAACAGATAACGACGTCCGTGACAGAAATGTCAAAGAAGGTGAAAATGACGAAAATAATGGCATTAGAGGGGCAAAGAGGCAGCTGTCTACATCGCCCTAGGAATGACCAGAGCCCAGAAGGATCCCGGAATGTGAGACCAGTTTTACTTCTGTGGTCTCAGGGAAGGAAATTACAATGGAGGATATGGTAAAGGAAGCTCAAATCATAAGTATCCAATTCGAGACACAGCTCAGTGGTATTAAGATAACTGAGCCTGAGCGGGCAATGATCAGGCAGGCGTTTAATGATATGGCGGATCTTGCGGGCAAGGCAATAGGAAAAGGATTCGAACAAGAAGGAGCTGAATTGGGTCACAAATTGGGTCTCCCTGATAAGGTACAGAGGGCGGTAGAGGAAACTTTAAAGAGTCCCGCCTTTTACAGGTAGATAACAGACATGGTGCTGAAGTACTCGGTACCAAGAGTGATGGAGGTTTTCTTCCAGGTGATAGATTACATAAAAGAAGACGAAATAGGTGAGGGGAATGTTTTTTCACCTGTCACCGCAGCCATATTGAAGGCAAAAGAAAGTGCCCAAATTACCAGGAAAGTCAGTGGGGACCCTCTGAAAAAGAGTAAAACAGGAGACACCCCCAAAAAGAAACCAGCAAGGGTGGAAATCCCTTGATGTAAAGAAAAGGGCCATTCGGAACCTCAACCCAGCACATCAAAAAATAATTATGGTGACCTGCAGCCAGCCCCTATGCCACAGAGATGGACGGGAACAATAATTAGTAGAGGGAGGAACCTACCTCCTGATACAGAGGATGACGAATTCACCGAGGTGGTTGGGAGAAGGAAGAAGAAAAACCGAGGAGAAAAAGGCAGAGGCAATGACAGAGAAGAAAATAATGAAGACTTGTTGACACCTGAAGTTAAGACCATGGCCGAAATTGTTAAGTCCTTGCCAAGTAACACGGGAACCCCTTACTACGTCACCATTGGGAAAGTGGGAAAATCAGTCGGTCAGATCATAGATGAATTGCCTGCACTAACGGATCTTGGATTTAGAGCAAAGGTGGTAAGATTCACTAGGTCAGGATCAGTCCTGGTGAGGGTGGAGGATAAGAGACAGGCTGAGAAATTAACAACTTGGTCTGGAATTATTGAAAAAGGCTTAGAAGCAAAAATGACAAACAGGAGAAGGCCCAAGATGGAGATCCTGGGTGTTCCCAGTACGTGGAACGAAGAAAAACTGGGAGGAATAAAGAATAAAATAATTGAAAAAGGCCTACATTTCGATGATGATAAGATACGTTATATATTCTCCAGACCGTCTAGGACGGGAGTTACTAGCAGTTGGATTGTCGAGCTAGACTCAGAAATAAGATTCGCGTTTCTGCAGGAAGAAATTACGATCGGAGGATGTTGGACTCTGACCTTCAGAGAATTTCTGGATGTTCCAAGGTGCCTGCAGTGCCAAGGTTATGGGCACACAAGGACCACTTGCAAGTAGGAGCTCTTAACATGTAGATGGTGCTCGGAACTGGGGCATATGGCCAAATCATGTCCAAAGAGGAATGACCGGACAAAGCCCACCTGCAGTAACTGTAAGAGAGAAAATCTGCCGAACGCTAACCACTTAGCCGGCAGTCGTGAGTGCCCAGTGCACTGTAGGGAGTCCCAAGAAGGACCAAATATGTATAGGTCCCATAAGATCACTATCCTCCAGGTCAATATGGGATGAAGGAGAATAGTGGCGGAAGAGCTGAGAGCCCTCGCCCACCAATACGATATAATGGCAGTCCAGGAACCGTGTTGCCGAGGGAATGTGGTCACTGGCTTTGGTCTAACGTCGAGGGTAATAGCCCAGGGCAGTGGAGAGAGGAGGCCCACAGCTGCAATTGTTATCAACAATCGGCACCTCCACGTAATTGAGCTGAAACAACATACTACGTCGGATGGGGAGATATCAAGTGGGGAGATATAGCAATTACGATGGTGTCAGCCTACCTCCTGGACAGAGGCAACATTGAACTAAGCATTGAGGCCATGGAAGAAGTTGCCGCTTCATGTAGGAATGTTGTCATATGCTCCGATACCAATGCCTGGAACACGGTTTGGGGGTCCAGATTGACCGATAGAAGAGGAACCAAGCTGGGAGACTTCATCGCCAGAAACCAGCTCGTGAATAACGAGCCTTCTGAAACCCCAACGTTTTCTGGACCAAGAGGCCAGAGCTGGATTGATGTTACGATGATCTCCCCAGCTATAGCAAGATATATTCAAGACTGGACCCTCAAATCTGAAACGAGTTCTGACCACATGGCCATAGCGTTTACTTTGAATCATGACCAAAGTAGTTACGCATTGGAGAAAGGCTATGTAACTAGAAAGGCAAACTGGACTGGCTTTAAGAGCAACCTGGAGGGAATCTTAGTAGATGAAGACTGGGAGCGGATGGAGCATCAAGGAAGTTTGGACCCAGACCACCTTGTGGACAGGATAACCGATATCATCCGGGACGCAGCCAAGTTGTCTCTCCAGAGGAAGAAGATGAGAATGAGACCAGTATCATGGTGGACACCGGCCTTAACATCCCTTAAGAGACAGCTCTACAAGGCCAGGCGGTTGTACCAGAAGTGCAGGTGTGAAGAGAGGTGCACCGTACTTCAGAATGAGTATAGGTACAAATCAGCGAGTTACCGGAAGGCTGTTCGTACGGATAAGCGAAGATCATGGAATGACTTCATAGTGGAAGAATCTGAGAAAAATCCCTGGGGCATCCCATACAGGGTGGCCCTTGGTAAATTAAGGCCACTGCAAGTCATTGCAGCCCTAAAGATAGGTGATATGCATCCACTCTTGAGGAATCAGCTTTGAACTTTATCAGGAGCACATACCCCAGGGATGATTCGTCCCAAGATAATGAAAAACAAGAATTAATTCAGCGGACCACGGTATACCCGCCTGGAACTGACTTGTGCCCACCATGGGACATCTGGGATCTACGCACTGCTGTGGATGCGCGGCGAGTAGGTTGCGCTCCGGGACTTGATGTCATAGATGCGGCTATGTTGAAGAGGAGTATCACTTATATCGAGGAACGGCTGCTGAAGATATTCAACACCTGCTTGAACAAGGGATACTTCCCAAAACAATGGAAGGTTGCCGACGTGAGATTGCTCTACAAGGGAGGACACAAAGATAAGGAGATGCCTAAGTCATATTGGCTGATCAGTCTCCTCCCTGTGATGAGTAAAGTCCTGAAGAGCCTAATCGTGAAAAGCCAACCGACCTAGATAGGGCAAGCCATCCACGGCAGTTCGGGTCGACGAGAGGAAGGGAAACCGCTGATGCGCTGCAGCAGGTGCGCAGTGACGCTGAGGGGAGGGCGGAGAAGTATGTGATGCTGAAACTTTATGATATATCCTCCGCCTTTGATAGCGTGTGGTGGCCGGGCGTCCTGCAGCAGCTGCAGAGATATGAGGCGCCGAGTAACGTCTACTCCCTCTTTCAGAGCTACCTTGAGGATAGAAAAGTCAAGATAAGAGGTAGCTACTACGATGTAGAGGACAGTGTTGAGAGAGGGTGCCCGCAGGGATCCGTACTTGGCCCAGCTCTCTGGAAACTCGTCTTCGACGAACTGCTTGGCATCTTAGAAGAAGAGCGGTTCCTTGTAACCGCTTACGTGGACTATCTTGCCGCAATCGTAGCCTCAAACAGCAGAGCCGGAATTTCGGTGGAAGCCGAGAGATGCGCTGGAATTGTTGGAGCCTGGTGCAAGTGGAAAAGGATGAGGATGGCAGCTGCCAAGACTCAGGCAATACTCTTGAAAGGCACGACTGATAGGGCTCACCCTGTCAACGTAAATATCGAAGGACACAGGATAAGAGCATGTGAGATGGTCACATACCTAGGCACAAGAATAGGTAAGAAAATGGACGTGACCCCTCACTTGGACTACATGGCGACTAGGGTGAGCCAGACGATTAACAGACTAAGTCGTGTCGGGGAAGCGTTCTGGAGATTGAGATGCCCAGTGAACATGACAATTTATAAAGGAGTTGTTCTGGGTATCTTGAGGAACGCTTACCCATTCTGGAGTAGAAATCTCTCGCAGCGGCAGAAGACAAAACTTGCAACTATACAGAGAACGGCTCTGCTGAGAGTGACGAGGGCATATCGAACAACGTCACACGAGGCAGTGCAGATCTTGGCGGGAGGGATACCTCTCGACCTCCTGCTATGAGAGGATGCGATCAAGTACGATCTGAAGAGAATCTCCGAGTTAGGATCAGAGACGAACCAAACAAATGGAAGAGGATAGTAAGGGAGGACTCATTAGAGGAGTGGAACAGGCGGTGGATGACCTGTGAGAAAGGTGCCACTCTGATGAAGTACTTCCCCACCGTAAAATCAAGGTTGTCTGCGAAATATGTTCTCCCCGACTACTGGATGTCCCAGATCCTCAAGGGGCATAGGGGCTTCAGATGGAAGTTGAATAAACATGGCAAGGATGTGGACCCCCAATGCCCGACGTGCGGAGTCCCAGAGACTTTAGAGCACGTGGTCGCATCCTGCATAGTTCGATGCCCCGAGAGCAAGATTGTCCACCAAAATTGGATTATACAGCATCAACGAAGACGAATTCCCTGAACTTGTGAAAGAGGAGAACTACCCTCATTCCAGGGAATTCGTATACGGGTGGAAGGAGGTGGTGGGCCTGGAACACTTAACCCTGGGAAGGGCCAGACCACCTGATGGCGGCGAGCCACCACCGGCTGACTGAGTCAGGTAGGCAGAAGTATGGAAACCGGACGGATGCGGCTGACCAGGAGGGCTGTACGGCATCGGACGGATGCTGAATGGGACTGGACGGATGCAGAGTGCCAGGAGGTCTGTCCCCAAAGTTTAATTGTCCCCAAAATTAAAAGTTTCCTCAGAGAATTGTGTAAAATAAGAAAAAAATAAAGTCATTTTATGGGAGCAGTGGCATGCATTATCCCAGCGCACTACCCCACTGCTCCCTTAACCCGTATGGCCGAAAGGCCAGGAAGGATAAAAAAAAAAAAAGTTATAACGATATTCAAGGGACCAAGGAAAATACATCGTTATATCCGTAAATCTTTATATCCGGAACCAAACTGTTAAACCTATATAGCACCTAAAACCTACATAGTTAGTGAAAAAAATGGCGCTTTATAATGATCATAACTTGAAAGTTTATTTTTATTTACTTTTTAAAATTTACATATGTAACTCTATACATAAATTATAGACATGAGTAATATGAACTTAAATATTAATTTTCCACAAACAAATCGGTTATTTTAGTTCACTTGCTTTTTTTGAAGTATAAATTTTTGCTTACATAGATTAAACGTAAAAGTTCTGTCCGGCGTTAATCGATAAAACAATCCGGTCTCTTCAGTATTATAAATGTCTTCATCGGCATAGTTTTATCGAACTGTTGGCCCGATTTTATCTCTGGATTTCCAGATTATCGATATCGCAGACTGGAAAATTCGAAGCTGGGTCACCAAGTTTTTGATTGTTTCTCCTTTCTCAATCCGATTTATGATTTTCATTTTTTCTTCAATTAAGTTTGTTCGAAGTCATTTTCAATGCAATTTTAACACTGTCACGATCCCTACAGAGGCAAAGGAAATACTAATCTGATACTAGGAATAATACGCACTAGAAGGGAAGAAGAAGGATGTTCGAAGAAAATTCGGCAAGAGAGAAATGGTAGTTTGGAAACGGAATGACTCATAGCGCTCAGAAAGAGTAAACAAGAAGAGTAATATTCTTTTCTATAATATTCGTATTTTTCATTCATTCAAAACTGGTATGCCCAATTATGTACGTACATATATATGTAATTTAGACAAAAAAGTTATCCTGGAACTTTTAATTACATAGTGTGATTTCGAAAATTTACAACAATGCAATCTCGACTTGCATAAGTTTAAACTTTTTCAAAAACTATCCAATAAAACCATCAATTCTTCATCCCAAAACTTATCATTATAATTGAAATGAAAAAACTTATTTTTCTAAAGTTTCAGATCGTTTTATACGAAATATCGTTATACCTAACATCATTATATCCAGATTTATTTCTTAATTTTTAAATAGCAAACCAAACTGGATACAAGTTTTACATTGTTATATCCCGAAAATTGTTATAAAAGGATTTCACTGTAGTAAGCTACAAAATGATGTTCAGTCTCATTTCTTGCTGACATTTTGAAGGAAGAGGGTAAAATAATAAAACAAATTTAACAAAGTTTCACGTTTTAACACATTTTTATTATATCTTATCCTCTGATACAAATATAATACCACGTTTTCAAGCAATAATTTCACACTTACTATTATATAGTTTGTGTAGTAAACTTGTCATGACGATTGTGGACGCTTACCTACCTACGTATGCAATCTTTTTATTATATAGATGATTATTCATATCATTGATTTTTTGGTAGTCATTCAAGTTGTGAGGAACCCATTTTTCATCTTTTTCTCCTTGTCAATCGGGTGAAACTCTGCTATAATTGGTTAGCTAACAGATGGAACCCCTTCTTGTAAACTTTTTCTTGTATTTTTTTAAATCCAGGCCCACAGATGGTTGTCATCAACTGAATTTTTCCATTAGCTTTGTTTTCAGGGCTAAAATAACAAATTTTTATAACTATTGAATTGTGCATTCACTTGCAATGTCATATACTCTTTTCTGGCTGAGTTCATTTAGGTTAAGGTAAATTATTGAAGGTAAATTAAACTGTTCTGTTAAGATTTTTATTGAGAAAAAAGTAATTAATTTTAAAAACTTCAAAGCAATACTTTAGGAGAAACATTAAGGAGCGGCAATGTTAAGAATAAAAATACTCATAGAAAATATGTCAATTTTATGTGGATGCTGTAGCTAAAGTAAAAGGTGGACCAATGGCAAGGGCAAGATTTACTTTGCAGAGCTGCCACTTTTTTTTGTGGAGAAACTACCATGAAAAATACATTATACTTCCATGCATGTAAAACAATCAGTTGTGTGGGAGTAATTATAACAAACATCAAGGACAAAGTTTGGATTATTGTAGAATCAATAAAATTCAAATAAAACTCAAAAGACTTCACTTTTGATCAGTATATACCATCACCTTTTAGTGATGGAGCCCATTTTTGGCAAACAATGGAGTAATCACATTTAATTGTGTGTTGAACTATGAAAAAAGTATCAGCGACACGAGGTGATAATGAGAATTTAGATGATCGATTCAACAAAAACGTTGATAGTTTAGTGAAAATTCAACATTTTTGTTTTTGTCATCGAGTTAGAAAGCGAAATGAACATAATGGATAAAAACACAAAAAAACACTTGATACTCATCACGTGAGTGTAATGTACGAGAAACACGTTTTTTTTTTTACTTTTTTTTAGAATCACCCATATATGTTATTTCAGAAAAGACATTAAAATATTTTGTATGCTTCCACTCATATCCATAAATGTACATTTGGAAAATAATGGTAAATTTTGTATTCATCGGAACGTACTTTTTTTTGTTTAATTTAAATCCATTTAGTTTAATGATTGCATTTGTTGTTTCTTATTTCAGAGCTGCTCAGTTCTTAAAAGTTTTAGCTGATTCTCATACATTACAAGAGTCCCAAAATCTCTCCATGTTTCTTGCTACCCAAAATAAAATACGTGATACTGTAAAGGAAAATCTGGAAAAAATTGTTGGATATGAAGATCTTCTTTCTGATGTTGTAAATTTAGCAGTTCATATGTTTGATACACGAATGTATTTAACACCTAATGAAAAGCATATGCTTGTAAAGGTAATTAGTGGAAAGTACATCTTATTATTGTTATCCTTTTTCGCCATGTTTGTTTTTAACTTAAGTTTTCATTTTACTCAGGTAATGGGCTTTGGTCTTTTTCTAATGGATAATGAAGCATGCAATATCAATAAACTTGATCAAAAAAAGAAATTGAATTTGGGGAAAATAGATAGGATATTCAAGGTAAGCCTGCAAATACTTATCCAATCAAATGTGTGATTGATTTAACATCAGCTTGGGAACCTATTGATTTATTTATTTTTCAGAATCTTGAGGTTGTTCCTCTTTTCGGTGATATGCAAATAGCACCTTTCAATTATATTAAACGTAGTGCTCATTTTGATGCCAGCAAATGGCCTCTTTCTAGTTCACCTGCTATTAGTCCTCAAGCAGAACTGATGATACATTTGCCTCAAATTAGAGAGGATCATGGAAAATATATAAGCGAACTTGCAAGATATAGTAATGAGGTATGTAATTCTTATTTTAAATAAGTTTTTATTTATGACAATTTATTGCTATAATTACTTTAAATTACTGTTTAGTTTGTAGATGTGATGATTAAGAGCATTGGGAAGAGGGTCCTAGAGTGCACGTTAAAGAGCAATATGGGTTCGATTCCCACTTGTGTCAATTGATATTTATTTGTGGTGGTCCCACAAAATGAATCTTGACACTTCCATTCTGGTTTGTGTCTTGCTAACCATCAGTTTTTGGACAAAAAGAACCAAAAGACCCACTTGCCAGATTAATTTTCATCTGCAGTACCAGTACAGTGGAATCTTAGTAATCCAAGCTACGATAATCCGAGTTTCCAATAATCCGAGGTCGTTTTTACTTTTTTTTTTTTATTCTCTAGAGATCCTCTCCAAATAATAAAAACATAATAATGTTCATAAGTGCACTACGTATTTATTACACGTTTTTTAGAAAAGGACAAACTATTGGTTGGGAGATGCTTGGACAGAAATTACCAGAGAAACTATTCAAAAACCATGGTCAAACTTTTAAAACCGAGCTTTGATTGTATAAATTTTAATGCCTTGATCTTCTTCCAAAACAGCTTAATATTTTCTTTGTGGTCTTCCTATAAAAGTTCTACGAAAATTCTCCTGTTTTTTTGTCTCCTTTTTAGCTCTCTTGGAAATATTTCTTTTCCTTGTATAAATTCGCCAGTTCTGAGCTGATTTGTTTCGGCAATGGTTCCTGATTCCACCATGAGGTTCATTATCCTTTGGTACAGATCCGCTTCATTTCACATACTGACTTTGCTGTTTTTATCCACGTATTACTCATGTTCATGTTACTCAAGATTACCCAGAGTTTTTTGTTTTAACTGGTTTCTGATATCATTGGTGGAGAAATTTGCTCTGATTAATTATAATGTCATTTGTAATAAATGGTACTTTAAATACTTGGAAGAAGTATATCTTGGCTGAAAATACCCTGTAGTCAAATTTGTATTTAGCTCAAATGTAACGTCATTTTTGTCTGGAAGATTGACAATGAAGGGTTTGTCCTACATAAACATACTAACATCTTCAATAGCATACCATTTGCCAATTTATTAGTAATAGTGCTATAATAGAAAATGATTGGTTGATCTAGCTGTAGTTGATTATGCTTGATTGAATACAATGCGGACATATTATTGTATTTAGTATGACATGGCATTTAGTTACAGTTCGATCACAGTGTATCTACTCACAGATTTGTAAGGACATATGGTATTTAGAACAGACAATATTTTAGTTATTTCAAATCATATAATGGTTTAATGGCATTCTTGTTAGATATAACAAAACTAAATAAAATTAGATTGAATTCAACCTGTTGCGCAACACCCTAACAGACTGCCAGAGGACGGTTGAGTGTAGAAGAATATAGGAAAATCATGGATGGACACTAATGTTCCAATGGATACCCAGTCATGTCAATATACATGAAAATGAGTAAGCCGACAAACTAGCCAAGTTAGGAACTACTTTACCTCAACCTAGTTGCCCCATTTCTCTGCAAACTTCCGACACTAATTAGCGCAGCAGTCGGCAGATGGAATGAACAGTGCCTCTTCGAAGCGGCTGCTGGTAAAAAATGGGAGACATTGGTCACTGAGGGTCCCATCAACACAAGCCTCCCACGAGCAATCAGCGTAGCTGCCTTCCGTCTGAAAACAGGGCATGACTACCTCGCTAGCCACCTCCACCGTATCAAAGTTCTGACATCCTCCGAGTGTGGTTGCAGTACAATATATGCTGAACATCTGAAAGACTGCTTAGCTTTGGACCACACCCAACGTAATAAGAGCACCAGAGTTTGAAGAAGCACATCTCTATTGGTCAGCATATCGCCAAATGGTTCAACTGCCCAGGGCAGGCGTTGGCTAGCAGCACCAGATTGAATTATTGTTTTTTAAGATTCCTGTTTAACTGTATCGTATCGGTTAAATTAAAAAACTAAAAATGTTATTTCATAATAACGTGGTAATGGAGCTTTCAAAATGCTTTTTTAAACATTTTTTTAATTATGTGTCAGCAATTTGGGATGTTACTCCCATTTTCAGGACTAAAATGTACAATTTAAGATCAAATTAAATCCAATACTGAAAAAGAAATTAAGGCTCCAAAGCATTGGCACATGGTAAAATAAAATGTTTTAAATAGCAATTTGGATGTCATATTATTAAATAATGATTAAATTTGTTAAGGTTGCATCCTGTAAAAAACATATCTCTTTAAAAATATTATTTCGTAAATGAACAATTATTTCCTGGTTATATTATTCTCCTTTTTCCAAGTATTTGTTTGCTTTGCTGTATCTAAATTTTATTGTTTTAATTAATTAGTGACTTATTATTTGAATTAGGTTACTACCACTTACAAAGAATCACGCACAGATGCAGAAAACAAAGAAACTGCCGATTTAGCCTTGAGAGGCTTACAGTTGCTTTCTGAATGGACTAGCGTTGTCACAGAGTTATATTCTTGGAAATTATTACATCCTACTGACCATCATCAAAATAAAGAGTGCCCACCCGAGGCAGAAGAATATGAAAGAGTAAGATTTATTGTACTTTTTGAATTGTTATAGCTACATTTAAATTTTTTAAATTGATTGTTGCATTTTATTTATTAATGGTTTGATAATTTGTTTCTGTAACTAAAGAATTTTAATTTGGTTATCGTTATAACAGTACTTATTTCTGTTAGGCTACGCGCTATAATTACACAGCTGAAGAAAAATTTGCTCTCATCGAAGTTATTGCTATGGTCAAAGGGTTACAAGTATTAATGGCTCGTATGGAAACTGTATTCACTGATGCAATTAGACGTAACATATATGCTGAGCTTCAAGATTTTGTCCAAATTGGTTTAAGAGAGCCCCTCAGAAAAGCTATTAAGAACAAAAGGGAACTAATTAGAAGGTATGTTTTTATTTATTTATGTTACTATCATTTTATAAAAATTGATAATTTTATTCCTACACAGTTTTTCCACTGCATTGGGATAAAATTATTAAGAAGTTAAGCTTCCTAATGAAGGTTATTATTATCATAATATTTTAAATTATGGAAATTTAATTCTGATGGTGGAAAGTCCTGAAGCATTAAGATGAAATAAATTATGTGGGAACATTTTGCAAGCTTATTTGACTACATACATCTGCTTTAGGAAAATTTTAAGCATTTATCTATTAGTAGGTGGAGTAGATCTTTTTTATGAGCATTATCATTACTTTATTCATCAATATCCATATCGTGAACTAAGTATTTACATTATTTACATTTACATATTTAATGACTAAAAATTTATTACTATGATATTAGTATTGAGAAAATACTTCAGGTAGTTTTTAAATATGCAATTTTATATTAGTAAAATATTTTAATTGATGATTATTATTATATTAATTAAGCTAGTGTTTTTAATTAGAATAATGTGGAGTAAGTGCGCACTAAATTTTACGAAGTTCGACTTTGCAGGACTTATTTTTTTTAATCCAAATTAAATTTTAATCCAAATTTTTAGTTTTTAAGCTAGATTTTTCCTCTTTTTTTTTTTTTTAAATGTTCAATATACAATTATGTTTATATATTACATTCAAACCTATATTTCAACCTAGTCCATTTTGATGAGATTGATAATTTAATTGAATATTACTTAGTACGCACTTTCTCCTGCCTTAAGGGATAAGTGCTTACAATCTAGAATACTGTATCTGGAAGACTCATTATTTAAGCAGGAGCAGTTTTGGGGCAAGTGAAAAATAGTTCGGTTTCCAGAGGATTATTATACTGGGATAATCATCGAAAAAAGTTAAAGCTTGTCTGAGATTCACATTTTACAATCTTCATTGAGTTATGAAAGTAGGATGTGGAATATAATTGAATAAATGTATTGAAAAAAATAATTTTTATTTTAATTCGCGAGTCTGTAGTTCCCTCGACAAAACATGATAATAAGCGTAAGTGTACACCAGGCACACTTATCACAGAGGTCTGCACTTGCCCCTACTATCATATTTTGTTGGGTGACTGCATACAAGCGCTTAAAAAATAGAATACTGTCAAGGAGAATGTAAATCACATAGCATTTTGAAGAACAGCTTCTATAGGTTCCGCTTATGGAAATAAAAAAGGCCTACTGGCAGAATAAAACCGATACAGCTGTACTGCAAATGCTTAAAGACACAACTTTATCTACAGGTTGGAAGTACTATTTTACAACTCCTTATACTTTACCTTAGAGAACTTTCATGACTGATTTCTAATACATCAGTGTTTAGGCCTCATGCTCCGTAAAGGGCAGCTCTTAACAGTTGAGGGTTTGGATTTAACAAGACAATTATGCACTTACTCAGGAAACGCACTTACCCCACATCACCTAACTTTAAATAAAACATACTTGTGCTTCAATAAAGTTCCTGTTTTTTATTCTCTCCACTATACTCTTTAGTTTTATAAAAAAATAAAATAATAATAATATATTAAATAAAAACTAAAAATAATGAATTTTTTTTTTCTTCCTTTTTTAGTATTATAGTTTCAGTCAGAGAAACCTGTGCAGATTGGCAAAGAGGTGTAGAACCACAAGCAGATCCAGCTCTTAAAGGCAAAAAGGATACTGATACTGGATTTGGTATTCCCAAGGTTCCTCGTAGAAATGTTGGTAAGTTCTATCATTCATTTCTGTCTACAATATTTTACTTTTTATTAAGATTAAAAAGTTGGCTGCCAAGTGATAAATTGTATTTGACAACTGTTTTTAGGCAGAAAATCATGAGACATTTTGTAATTAGTAAAATTTAAATTCACCCAGCTGTAAGCAAGGTTAGGTACAACTTCCTGATGCAGCCACCTTATCAATAGCAGTCCTCGCACTACTGCTCTCTAGCACCATTCGTGCTAACTTACTGCTTTTTATTCAATAGCCAAATTTGTATTCATTGGAATTATTAAAATTACTACTGTTTTAATTAGATATTATTTAAAATTATTAAATAGCAATCGTAATATTAACTGCCCAACTAAAAAGAAAATTCATTTATATGTTTTTCTATGAAAATATTTTATATTCAATTAAATTAATATATCTGTTGACTGAAATGGTATAAATAAATAAAGAATAAAAAAAAATTATGACAATCATGACACCTTTTCAAAAATGTTGAACTTGTCTTCTACTTCAGCATTTATGGTATTTAATTTTTTTAATATTAAGTAATGGGAGATTATTTATTGTTAAATGATTGTTTTTCAGGTCCTTCTTCTACTCAAATGTACATGGTGAGGACTATGCTAGAATCTCTTATTGCTGACAAGTCTGGAGGAAAAAGGACTTTAAGAAAAGACATTGATGGGCAGTATTTAGTTCAGATTGATCAGTTTCATAAGAATTCTTTTTTTTGGAGTTATCTTTTGAGTTTCAGTGGTCAGTTCTTTGCTCCATGTTGCTATATACACACATCTCACTTGTATATTTTAAACATGTAAACTGTTTTTTTCTTAATTTTTAGAATCTTTGCAACAATGTTGTGATCTCTCACAATTATGGTACCGGGAATTCTATTTGGAAATGACAATGGGAAGAAGAATACAGGTTATTATTTCAATTTTTCAGTTTATGGCTTTATTATTTATTAGTAGCTTGTTTATGTGATTCATTTTCCTTTGATTTTTAGATTTTTTTTATTTTTATGATATTTTAATAAAAAAATTAATAAAAAATATTCAAGAATTAAACTATATGTTCTACTGGCTGTTTCCCCTAATCTATGGAGCTGGCACCAATTCCCATTTGACTCTCCCCTCACTCAATCCTAGGGGTGTAGATTATCCATTAAGGAATGGGTTGTGTTTACCAGTAACCAATTTTTCTTCACTCAGTAAGAAACATATGTACCCTGTTTGTGTAAATATGTGCTAAATTCCCTAGTCGTGCTGAATAACTCCACTCCTAGAGCAGGATAAACTGTTGCCTCTGACATTCCCTGTTATGCAAGAAACACTGTTCAAAATTTGGTTGCGATTGGTTAGATATTGAAATAAGTCTATGTCATCAAAATTTATGTTTTATTTGGGTAAATTACTCCTATTATTATAACAATACATAGTCATGATAATTTACAAGATTTTTTTAATCGATTTTAACAACAGATTTAAGTTCCAGAGCAGTGGCAAATATCATAGTTTTTTTTTTTTAGTGCTGCGGTAGTTAAGATGACTAACTGAAAAAAAAATTTTTAGAAGTAATATTAAAATTTGGCACAAGTTAATTGATGTGTTAAGAAAAGCCATATGAGTATATTATACATGTATATATGTATATACATATGTATATGTGCATATATATATATATATATATATATATATATATATATATATATATATATATATATATATATATATATTTATGATATTCGGTCATAGATAAAAAATAATTTCTTCAACAATAACAATAATTTAACGTGGACAAAGAAATATATACGGATGGTTCTTTTATTTTCTCCTCATCGAAAATTCAAATAATAAATTCATTTTTAGTTAGCTTAAGGTTTGTTTATATGGCTATTTTAACTTTTCAGCACTGATCTCTAATTTATCAGAATAATTTATAAGAATGAGCAAAGTGAATAAAACGTAGTGATTACATAGTAGACACTATGGTGTAGTTTTAGCATTAACTAAAATCAGTGTGAATAAACAAAAGCTAACACTCCATAGTTATAACTAATCCAAGTGAAGTGTTATCTGGAAAAATTGTAGATACAACTCCAGTGTAGCAATAGCTACTTTTCAAGTTTGAATGTTCATCCCCTCCCATCCCCATAACACCTATCTATTCCCTTTGTTATTTGTTTTTTTTAGTCTTTCGTGCCTGTCAGTTTTGATTTTTTGACTTAAAGTTAAACAGTTTCAGTATGTGATCATCTGTAGATAAATTTAATAATTTTTGAAAATAAAAAAAATGCATGGGAATACTTGTGCAAAATCTATTCACAGATCACAGGAATCAAAGTTAACATATCACAAATGACGAAAATGCTTCAAAACATGAAAACTAAAAGAAAAAAGAAAACCAATGTAAAAACGACAGGAAACAACAAAAATAAATTAAAAGATATGAAATTGATTTCAATAATGGGTGAAGTGGAAAACGCTGTTTTTCCTTAAGTGCTTGGCAGCTGTACAGTGGAGTATCCTAATTAACGTTTTTGGAATTAACCGAAAACACGAGTGACAATAACTATAGTGTGTCTGCCTAATCATTTATTTATGGAAGAAAACAGGATTACAAGAATATATTCAGTAAAGTGAATAAAACAAGATCGTAAATTCACAGACAAAGGGATTAATGGAATCACAAGTTTACACAAGTGACAAAAGTGAAGTGTATCCTTTCTCAGACTTAAAAAAAAATTAAGTTGTAACTACACATAGGTAGTTGTAGCTTCTCTTTAATTGCATAAAAAATGAAGTTATAACTATCTGTCCAGGAAAACCAAGATATAACTACAAGAAGTAGTTGTTGCTCCCTTTTAATCACACCAAAGGAAGTTAGAACTTTAAAATACAGAAGTGGTAGCATCACCTAATTTTTGTTCAATTGGCCTAATCAGTACTACATTGCACTGACTAAAATTAATGAAAAGCACTGAACCAATGATCTTTCTGTCATTGGACGGTAAAACTACGACTAACAACTGTAACTAATAACTAACTGACTTTATCTGTAAGTAAAAACTGACTGACAACTGCATCAAACCCCCTCTTTTATATGGTTTGAACAGTAGTGAAGGTTCTAGAATGTTTTGCTGCATAGGTCTAGGCAACTCTATGGTGCAGTTATTGTAATTTTTACATTTATAGATATTATATTTTTTTTGTTGTAAGTATATTTTTGCTTAAGAATTTATATTTTTTTGCAGAAATGCACAGTTCGTCATCAACATAATGAGGAATGTAGTGATTTGATCACAATGGAAAAGAGAATACAGGTTTGTCATTTTTACATTTTCTTCTTTTTAAATTATTTTAAATGTATATTATCCACTTGATTTGGTCATTGGTTGATTTTTTATGTTTGGTAATTGGATTCCACTGTATTTGATTCCTTGTTAATCAATGAAACTCTAATATTTTAACTTTAGTGTGATGATTAGCATCAGTTGATATTTGAATTATTATTCTATTTTTAGGATAAATATTTTCTAATCATAACTTAGGCTTAATGAATCTGAAAGGGGGTTGCAATTTTTTATTTATGACTATATAACCATATAAAATGTAGTAGTTATAAAATATGCCTCTCCTTTGCAGTACTAATGTCTCTCTCATGTAAGGTTTTGGCAGGAAACAAACATTTCAAAAATATTAAAACTAAATTAAAACATTCTTAACTTAAAATCCTAACATAAGAGGCTTTGATTATAAACTGAGAATACAGTTCTCTTTTATCAATACCACGGGAATCATTACCAATTTTACTTATAGTCTATTATATTAATGTATTTATTTTGAGGCCTAGTTATCTATAAACCATCATTTGCATTTACTGTTTTTACTAAACAAAACTAAATTATTTGTAAAAATACTTCAAATGTATTGCATTATTATTATTATTATAAGAAGTCTTGAATGGTTGATTATGATGGTAAATCAAGAACGTATTTATTTGGAGATCACTATTCAAAAACATTGTTCCTCTTTCATTTGAAATATTTAGCACTTAAATGACTTCTAATTTATATTCTCTTGGTATGATTTCTTGAAATTTTTTGTTTCAGTTTCCTATTGAAATGTCTATGCCATGGATCTTAACTGACCATATTTTAAGAACAAAAGAACCCTCAATGATGGAGTAAATATTTTATTTTTTATATTATAATTTATATACATGATTTGTCTCATTGCAATGCTTAAGAGATACCACAATACAGTAGAGTCCCGCTATTCCGAAAATCAGTCTATTCCGTCAAGAGTTCCGAACTTAAAAACAGGAGAAATTAAAAAGACATTTGTGAAGAATTGAAGTTACATTCGGTTTCAGGAAAACTGCTTTAATGTCCCCACATATAAGTTTCATTTCTTCTGGATGGAACGGAGCATTGTCTATAAGAAGCAGAGCACTTGATAAACAATCCATTTTCTCTATTGAACGCAGTCACTTTAGGAACAAATTGGTGCTCGAACCATTCGTTGAACAAGTCGCGTTCCATCCAAGCTTTTTTTTTATTCTTATAATTCACAGGAAGTGAGTTCCTGTTTATGTTTTTGAACGCTCGTGGTATCACTGATTTGCCTATTACCATCAGCTGAAGTTTGTTTGTTGCCGAGGCGTTGCTGCAAGCTAAGACAGACGTTGTTTGTCCATTTTAAACCTGGGGCAGATTTCTCTTCTTGCGAAGCAAAACTTTTGGTATGCATAGCCTTTAAAATTCAGTCCGGTTTCATCCAGGTTGTAAACTTTCTGCGGTGAGTAGTTTTGGGAAGAAAAAAGGTCTTTAAATTCTTTTAGGTAATTGGCAGCTGCTTCAATTTCAGCTGACAGCTACTCCCCAGCAATCGTGAGCTGTCTTATTCTATGTCTTTTCTTCCAACGTCCCAAACAACCACTGCTAACTGAAAATGATGGGTATCCATAAGCTTGTATAGTTAAAGCGTCTTTTCTTTTACCAAAGGACCAGACATGGGGAAGCTTTTCTGTCTTCCTTGAGTGATCCACAAGAATAAGTCCTCGTAAAGTTTTTCATGTGAAGACACAGTCGTTTTTTGCCTTTTTTCAAGAGTTTTTTTACTTGAAGCAGAACAAAACTACTCAATTTTGACGCTATTTTTTTTCCAGTCACTAATCTTTGCTTTTCCGACACCATATTCGAGTGATAATTTAGTAGCACTTTCTCCCTTGCAAAGTCTTTTTAACACTTCAGGTTTTTCTTTTAAAGTACACGAAGAACGACTTCATTTACTTGCCATGTTTAATGTTTAACAGTTAACGTCAAGGACTACGAACATAAAAAAAAAGGCTCAGTGACGGTAAAGTAACTCAAAACTCACGGAACAAAGCTTTACAATAAATTTGCAATAAGCGCACACAGTTCATAAAACTCCGCTAGAGTAAACACTGACCTAGATACTACTAGGCAGTGCTCAGTGCAGTGAGTCATGTGTTTGAAACGCAGGAGTAAGAGGGTAGGTAGGGTGGGGTGATGAGTCCATTTTTACAATACAGTCAATCGTCTATACTACCAGTAGTCAAAGGTCACCGACCTTCCCTTCCGACTTTCGCAGAACCTGTTTAAGATCCAATCAAAACTGTATAGAGCTGATACTAGCAGACTAAGATATTAAGATGTCCCTGCACTTAATTTAGGCCTTAACATGTCAATACATACGTTGATATTACATATGTCTTCATGAAATCTGCCTATTCCGAATTCCTGCTAAACCGAACAGTGTTTGGTCCCAATTAGTTTGGAATAGTGGAACTCTATTGTATATGCCTATTTAAATGGACTTCAGCAAAAATTTAATATCAAAGAAAATGTATAGTGTTAATAACATTTATGTTATATACTGTAGAACCTCGATTATTCGGGTACTTGATGAATCAGGATTTCTCTCTCTTTCTTTTTTTTTTAATTTATGTTTATTATTTACTTTATAACGATGTATTTAAATATTATAATAAAATTTAAATGTGCATGCTGGATGAAAAAATTGTCATCATTTCAGAGAAGTAATTAAAAACTTCCGGAGTTTTACACTTTTAAAAAGAATCCTCCTTCTAATGTTTATGTCATAAAATTTTATGAAAACCTTCCTGAAATGTTTTAGGTCTTTACATCTTACTTCAGTGTTGTTCAACAGTTCGAACCATTTGGATCGATAATGTTGGCAAAACGAAAGCATAATGTTTCATTTCTAGAGAAAAAAATTGTAATTATAAGCCTTGGCAGTAATAAAGGTGAAAGTGCAGTCGAATCTCTATATATCAAACATAGAAGGTTCCTAGAAAAAAAATCGATATATGGAAATTTTGTTATATAGAAAGATTGCAATTTTTCACCTTTTTTTGGCTAAAAAACAATAATAGCTATTCTTAGGGCTAAAGAAGTATCAAAGGCAATTTTTGGGGGTTAATCATGCAACAAAGGTAATTTTTTAGGGTTTAAGAAAAACAAAACTGAACGATCAATAGCACTTATTTGAAAAATTTTACAAATCACATATGTGATTGAAGATTTTTTATAAATGTACATTTATAATTTAATAAGGACATGCATTAGAAATATGCAATCATACATAATAATTTATTTTTGTTTTCGTGCAAAATAGCTTCTAATGTCTATTTGTGTATAGTTCATCATGGAACTCATGTTTAGGAGGAATGTTCACAGCAAGAAAGACAAAGTTTAACTTAAAGGAAAGAGATTCAGAGAATTTAGGTACTCCTGTGCTTCTTCTGAAACAAGATCTTCCCTGAATTTCCATTGCTTTGCAAAGCAGTGGAACATTTTTTTTTCTTATTTAATTATTACCCATTCTTATGTACATAAACTTTTAGATGACAATTACATTTTATATTTTTTTAAATTGGAATTTTTGTTTGATTTATAGAAATTTTATTCGATATACAGAATATGTTTTTTCTAATAAAAATTCAAGGTTTCTATAAAAAGTTCAATTTATTGAGATTTTCGATATATGGAACTTCGATATACAGACGTTCAACTGTATTAGAAAAATCCCCATAGAATATGAATTGGTGAACAAACTGTCTGGGATTTGTTAAAAAATGGAAAAGGCATTGTGGAATTTGTTTTTCGAAATGTTGAAAACTTCAGGATTGGCCGAGCTCGATTAAACAGTTACTAAATTATTTTGAATAAGAGAATGCTGATTATACAAAAATATTAGAATTATGAGAAATGAGGTGAGATATCAGAAGGATAAACGCTTGATTCCACCTAATCTGCTACAAAGGACAAGTTTGAGTTCATACGAGAAGGTTAAAGGCTATTAATCTGCTATTAAAGTCTATTAAAGTTAAAGACTATTAATAAATCTGCTAAGTTAAAGTCTATTGATCCAGACACATTATGAGTTCGAATTACTTAAAAAACATATACTTATATAAAACTATATTTTTAGAAATTGTTATTTGAAGCTAAATGGCTCTCACTATCCCTTTCCCAAGTTGCAGTATTTTTTAATCAGTCCAAAAATCAATGAATATAATGATTTTTTTTTTTTTTTAGATATGTATTGTATCCATTGGATTTGTATAATGATAGTGCTCATTATGCATTAACTGTTTTTCGCAAGCAGTTCTTGTATGATGAAGTTGAAGCTGAAGTGAACCTTTGTTTTGATCAATTTGTTTACAAACTTAGTGAACAAATTTTTACACACTACAAACAGCTTGCTTCCAGGTTGGTAAAACTTATAACTGTACATATTTACATGGAAAATGTTTTTGCAATTGGTTAACTGTTCAAAATTTATACTAAAAAAGCATCAACAATGCATTTCTGTTAGATTGTGTGAACAGTAGCCATGCAGTTCTGTCCTCATTTAATTTAGTTTTTTTTTAATAACTAAAAATAAACTCCTAGAGAGCTTAAGATATTTGAAGAAATCTCAGATAAGTTGGAAAAAACAAGCCTTATTTTGAAAATCATCGTGAAAATGACTTTATTCGATCAAGGAATCAGTATATTCAAGAAAAATATTCGGAAGAATTAAATGAAATAAAAAAATCAAGGAAATGTAAAAAAAGGTCTCATATTTTTTTATTTAGGCATACTTCTGCAAGTTGTAGTTAAACTGTTGCAGAATAATAAGGAAGCACCTCTTTTGAGGCAGAAGTGCTTAGTTTTTACATTAAGTTGATACATATTTATTCATTAATTTATTTGAAATGATCTAAATTTCATGAATTTAATTAAGGAATAAAATTCATTCCTCTAGTTCTAAATTTTATTTATTTATTACTATTTTATTCTTATTTTTTTTTAGTGAAACATAGTTATGAAAATTGTATTGATACTTTCTTTGCATTTTGAAAGGGGGATGCATAATGTAATTTATTCATATTCAGCCATAGAATTAAGTATGAATTTATTGTTGATTCCTTAATACTTCAATATTTAATAATAAAAAATATAACTTTTAAATGGATTAATTTTTAAGACATATGTCTTTCTAAAACATAATGGAATCTTATTTGCAAGAGTTGTCTTCTCAATATTATTTTTGCAGTTATTTTTCATTTTTTAACTAAAAAAATTAAATTTAATATTTCGTAAAAACTCCATTGGTGTCAATAGAGGCATCAAGTGGACAAGATTTTTAATTAAATCTAGATTGATTGTTTTCCTTTTTTGAACCAAAAGTTGTTTAAGCTAATGTCCTCCATTGATGTGATGTTTTTTCACATTTTAATCAATGGTATGTCTTAAAGTTTTAATTATATTTATGTCTGGTCACTGCAGAGGGGTATCCAGCTGCATTTGCTCATTTAATATTAACTATTCTCTGTTTTTTCTTCTGTATGTTTTGGATCGTTGTCCTTCTGGAACACATACTGATCCCCTTTTTCCTTTTTTTTTTTCAGCGCTTGCATACAGGTTATAGAACAAAATATTTACATAGCTTTCTGCATTTGAAATCTCGTCAATAGATCAGATATTTCCTATTCCATGATACTGAGACACATATCCACACAGGGACATGGCCGCCACTGTGTTTTGAGTTTTTCCTTACCCCACTGCCAATAATCTTCTGACCATCAGATCCAAAAAAAGAATTGGAGTTTCTTTCATAGAATATATATTTTTTCAAAACCTAATTGGATTTTTTAAATATTCTTTCACAAAAGGCAAGGCACTTTGTATGGATTGTTGCACTAATACCGGTTTCTTTTGAGGTACCCTTAAATGGTGCCATGAAGACCATTTAAATTCAAGCAAAATCTAATAGCCTTCTCACTAACCTGCTCACCAGTAATTGTAGACTATATTGGCAAGTCTTGAGATCTAATTGCTGGATTCTTCAGGGCTTCATTTTAATTTTTTTTTCTAAACCTGGAGTTCAACTTTCTTTACGTCCTTTTTGCTTGCTGTTTTCAGTTGTACGTTCCTCATACCTCTCTAGAACATATCTTACAATTGAAAAATTCAATCCTAAAAAATCAGAAATCTCACGGGTTAGAAAAATCTTTATTTCAGTATGATAACAACTCAGTGATTGGTTTTTAACTGTTAAAAACTCTCAAAACATTAAATAATACTGATTGAACAATTAAAGATTGTACATGAACAATATAAAATAATACAAATTGCATACAGGATTGATGAAGGATAGTAGTTTAAAAAAAATAAATATAATTGCAAGGAGCATATATGTTTTTCTAAATATTTTTTTCTTTTAGTTTTTATTCTATTAAGTTAAGTGGATTTTTTTTCCATTTAATTTTTTTTTTTAGATTTTAGTTTACTCTTTAGTTTTGTGATTTTTTAAAATTTTCTTATATCAATCATTTTTATAAAACTGGGTGTACAAATACTTTTCACCACCACTGTATAAAACAAAATATATTCTACTTCCTTTCACTTGGTAATGACTTGGTGTAGTTGATTATTGTGATTTAAAAATGCTATATCACTTTATATATTTTAACAGTTAAACCTATATCAGAAGATGTATTTTTTTCAGTTTATTAAGGTTAATGCGAACTACATTCTTCCCTGTAATTTTATTCAGATTTACATCATTGTGGACTAACATTTCAATATAAAGCTCGTAATTTAACTGACAAGGACTATATAATTGAATTAAAAAGAAAAAATATATAATATATAAGAAGAAAATTTATACTCTAAAAGATTAATGAATAAAATATGGTATGGATATAATAATTATGAACAACTGAAGAACCAACAATAAGTTTAAAAATAATAAAAAAGCAATAAATAATACAGAAAACATTAAGTACAGTAGTAATAATGTTAATAATAATAAATTGATAAATAGACAAAGTACAATTACAGATGTCTATAAATATAATAATGACAATAGTAAAGATAAAACTAAAGATATTCACAATAATGCAAATATTACAGTAAAGAAACAACAGTATACATTTTTTAAATGAATTATATAGCAGGACTTACATACAAAATCAACAAATCTTTCAATAAATACGGACATTATAATATTAGGCTTGGTACATACAATTACAACCAATTACATTTATTTTTGACTAATATGAAAGATGGATAAAAAATATGTTATTTGTCAAATAAAATGTAAAAATTGTGACCAAATATATATAGGAGAAACCTCAAAAAACTTAGTACAAGAATAGATCAACATATAGAGAACTGAAAAAATATCAAAAACATCAATGTATCTGTCCTAGCCCAACATAGCATAGCTTATGAACATGATTTCGATTTCAAAAATACAATAATTTTAAATAGAAAAAAAATAGAAACAAATTGAAGAATGTATGAAGCAGTATATATTACCAGAAACATAAAAAATACCATAACCCTAGGACAGATACAATAATTTTAAATAGAGAAAAAATTGAAGAATGTATGAAGCAGTATATATAACCAAAAACATCAAAAATACCGTTAACTTTAAGACAGATACAAAAAATATCAATAGCTACTATGCGGATATAATAAATAAATTAAGTATTTGATTTAAATTATTACTACTTTGTAAATTAATATTTTATAAAAACTGAACTAGTAAGAATTGATTGCAAAATTTGAATATCGGTTAAAAACAATAGGTATAGAGAGGGGGATAGAAAAGATAAGGATATAGAATTAGACAGTTCATATTGTATGTGATGGTGAAAAATAATTTGTTAGCTGTGAATTGTTCCTTGAAGTTTTAAGTTTTTTGACTAGAAGAAATACTAATGACAAAATGTAACATTGTATGGATACATAAAAGAAAGTTTCAAAGGAACAATACTTACAAATGACTGTAATATGTTGAGCCAGGAATATCAAGGTATAGTTGCTTGGTTGAAATTGTGTATTTCTAATTATTGTAATGATGTAAATGATGCAATATTTTTAATTTTGTATTTATATATGTATTAATTAATGTTATATGTTATAATTAATGGTAATTGCCACAAAACATAGGTCCATAATGATGTAAATCTGAGTAAAACTAAAGGGAAGAATGAAGTTCATCTTACCTTTATATACTATATATACTTCTTCAATTCATCTTTAAATAATAAATTAGTATTTGGTGTTGTGTTCGATAAATGTTATACACATTGTTCACTATTTTTATTTTTGAATTACAACAAATGTTTTCAGAGAATTTTCAGTTTCATACTGTTTTTTATGATTTACTTTTCGAAATACATCCAATGGTATAATAGATTATATCATATTTATTAAGATTAATTATTTATTTAGTATTAAAATTTATAATGCTATTAATATTGTAATTTAAACATTTTTATGTTTTAGTATTCTATTAGACAAACGATTTCGAGTGGAATGTGTTGCTCAATGCATGGGAACTTATTTACTGCCTTACCCACGGGCTAATCGTTATGAAACTTTGTTGAAACAACGCCATGTTCAGCTGTTAGGAAGATCTATTGATCTTAATAAGCTTATAACTCAAAGAATCAATGCTGATATGCAAAAAGCTCTTGATTTAGCCATAAGCAAATTTGAAGCTGGTGATATAACAGGTGTAGTTGTAAGTATATTCAAGAATTTTATTTTGAACTGTGTAATCAAATTCAAATTGGTTTCTTAAAGTATTGTTTGTTAAATTATTTGTTTAAATACAGTTTGCCATGTTAGCATTATACTTTATTCTTTTACTCATCAAATAGATTAATTTACTTAGGATCAGCTCTTTCATGCATAATTAGGTACTTTCGATCTAAAGGTATTTTTACTCCTCATTTTGAGTGATTATTAAGCCTGTTTAAATATATTTCTCTATTTAGACAATCATCAGTGGTAGATGATGATTTGTTTTGACCTCAAATTGGTTCCTTTGAAAATAATTATTTAGTACGAAACTATCTTGGGGTACTTTATTTCTTATTGAAACCCTTTGCTTTTATTGTTTTTTTACCTTATAATCTGTAATGGAATATATATAACCTTCAATAAAAGCTGAAGTTATATATGATAATTGCCAAATTTTTACTTTTGTCTTGTACTAACATTCATTCATGTACAATTGTGTTTTATTTTGTAAATTATAATGTGATCATGATACAAAACATAAACATAATTTTATGTATTTTCTTAAAATAGTGTTATGCTCTTTACTTTTTCTGAGCGAATCTTTATTAAAGGAAGTTCATTCATTTTGGTAACTTGTATTTTAGGAGCTAGATGGCTTATTACAAGTAAATAGAGTTTGCCACAAACTTCTTAGCAAATTTCTTGCATTAGATGATTATGATGCTATGTTTCGAGAAGCAAATCATAATGTGTTGGCTCCATATGGAAGGATAACTCTTCATGTGTTTTGGGAATTAAATTATGATTTTCTTCCCAATTACTGTTATAACGCAGCGACAAACAGGTATTTATTGTTATCTCTAATATATTACATTGTGATGGGCTAATCTAATATAAAATAGTAGTGAAAAAGTTTTAGTTATTCAACAGCAGTTGGTTCTAATACCACTGTGGATATTATTAATAATAGATTTAATCAGTTGGTAGTGCATTTAGTCCCTTGTTAGTGCTGGCTAATACTCTTTAACACATTTATATTTCTTTTTTTAATTTAGATTTGTGAAGTGTAAAGGAATTACTTTCACACAGCCTGTTCAAAGAGACAAACCCCCTCAAATGGGTTACCAATATTTATGCGGCAGTAAACATCTCAATCTTGCATATTCCACAATTTATGGACAGTACAATGGTAATAACATTTCTTTGTATTTAGAAAATATATTATAAATATTTTTTAAACATTTCTCTTTGTTACTTTTTGAAATGAGCCTTTAACATGATTGATATCGTTTAAGCTAATTAGTGGTTTTAAAGAACATCTATTTACTTCTATTTTCTTTAATGTAGTGTTTTGTTTGTTATGAAATTTTAACTGTTTTCACATGCTTTCAGACACACGAATGAATGTATGTAGTTTATACTAAAAATTATAATGAACATAAAACTCCAGAATGTGAATAATCTATTTATTTCTGAAGTTATTGATGAATATGTTTAATTAATAAATAAATCTAATAAAAGTAGACTCAAGTAAGCAAAGAAGAATTATTTATTTGCTGGGATCATTAAATGCAATTCCATTTCCAGTGAGAAAATAAAAACAACTTTGGATGGTGTTTATATTTTTATGCTTCTGCTGTCAGAAAATAGGAAATTAGAGAATGCAAAATATCATTTTATGTTTCTGAAATTAAGATTCAAAATATTATTGTTTCAGGGACACTGAGTGGTTACAAATATTCCTTGCACTAAGAAAAATGTATAGATATGTTTAGTAGTTAGCAGTGCATTATTCCTCAAAACTTTAATTTTGGTTTTATAGATTGTGGTAACTTGGTTAACTGTAAAGTATGTAATGACCTAGTCATTGATCGCCCAAAAAAATCATACCTTAGATTGGAGTAATACTCCTCTATTTTTGCTAATTAGTTATATTCAAGAGGCTGAGCGAGTTATATTCCAAACCTTATCCCTTTAGAAATTGTTCTCTAACCCCTCCAAGGAATCAAACCTGTGGTTCCATGATTTTTAGTAGCAAATATTTTGGCCATCTAAAAAGGTTTTAGATACTCTTGGGTATGTTTCTCAAGAGCATTTTTTTATATTTAGCTTTATAGAAGATTATATTATCTAGAAATATGTATGAGGAATAGTTTTGATTAATACCAAAATATTTCAAATAAGAACTGTGCAAGTAATCTTTGAATACAAACCACCTAAACAGGTGGATACAAAAGCTGATAACTGTATAAAAATATGGTAATTGGGTTCCTATTTAGAAAGGTATTGACGAATAATATCTAAGAACCGATTGAAACCTTTAGGTGGTTATATAATTAACAATTTAGGAAATGAAATTTACTCTTTCTTGACTTTAAGCAAGATATATATCTTGGAAGGGAGCCCTTTCTTCTCATGCCCTACTGCCAGATCCCCATGATCATAAAAATATAAGTTTTTTTTTCTTTGTTTTTATTTCAAAATTAATTTCCTTTCCTTAGGATTTGTTGGTGCTTGTCATATGAGATCAATTTGTCGTCTTCTGGGATATCAAGGTATAGCCGTAGTTATGGAGGAGCTGTTAAAAATTGTTAAAAATCTCATACATGGAAATCTCTTGCAATTCACCCGAACACTAATGGATGCTATGCCTAAAGTTTGTAAACTTCCTCGCTATGATTATGGGTCACCAGGTATTTTCTGATTTGATAAAGTATTGTAAGATTGTATGTGTTATTTTGATAGCTTATCAATTTTAACTTGTAATTGTTTTTATTAAAATTATTCTTATAGGTGTTTTAGGTTATTATCATGCTCAATTAAATGACATTGTGCAGTATCCAGATGCCAAAACAGAATTATTTCATAACTTTAGAGAACTTGGCAATACTATTTTATTTTGTTTATTGATGGAACAAGCCTTATCTCAAGAAGAAGTTTGTGATTTATTGCACGCCGCTCCGTTCCAAAATATTTTACCTCGTCCTTACTGTAAAGGTGTTTATTCCCTTTCGAGTTGAATAATCATAAAATTGATAAATCATAAAATTCTTCTTTAATTTCTTAAATTAACTCATTTACAGATGGTGAGAAACCAGAAACTAAGCAGAAAAGATTGGAAGCAAAATATGCATCATTACAGATTGTTCCAAACATCGAAAGACTTGGAACACCTAAAGTAAGGTTTTTGTAATTTTTTTTTTAATTTCCATTTGCTAAGTATAATAGTCTGTAAAAGCCATATTCAGATACATCTCTAATGATTTTGTCAGTTAAATTAATTAAATTGTAAAATAATGAAAATAAAATGATAAAGTAAACATAGCCTATTGCATTTAATTGAATAAATCATTATTCACTTAAATTACAAGAAAATTGTATAATAGGCAGAATAATTTTATTCTTGATGTATCATTTCTATTTCTTTCAAACGATTATTAAAGAACAAAGTTTAAAAACAAAATTTATATAATTATCACTTTATTTTTTCTATTTTCAATAGCAATCTCAGATTGCACGAGAAGGAGATCTTTTGACAAGAGAAAGGTTATGCTGTGGACTTTCTATTTTTGAAGTAGTATTATCCCGATTACGTGGATTTTTGAATGATCCTGTGTGGATTGGACCACCTCCCTCGAATGGTGTAATGAACATTGATGAATGCACCGAGTTCCATCGACTTTGGTCAGCATTACAGTTTGTTTATTGTATTCCTGTTGGTGAAACTGAATTTACTGTGGAGTGAGTAAACCTAATCTTATTTCTGAACTTTAAATATTTTATAACCACTTTATATTGTTTTAAATTTATTAATTACATCATATTTATGTTATTATTTTTAGAGAACTATTTGGTGAAGGGCTTAATTGGGCTGGCTGTACTATGGTTGTTCTATTAGGCCAGCAAAGGCGTTTTGAAGCTCTTGATTTTTGTTATCACATTCTCCGTGTTCAACGTGTTGATGGAAAAGATGAAAACGTAAAAGGAATTGTGAGTTAAATTTGATTAGTGTTGACTTTAGTATTACATGATTTAATATTATAAACTTGGAACTTTCTGTTAAATTTTTCATTTAGTACCTTATGTAACACATATTTTGAAACAGTAATGAGATAGGATAAAAATCTGTCCATAGTATGCCACTTGTTGTATGGATACTTCCAGATATCATATATTTATTTAAAGTATGGTGAAGGAATGAATAAATTTGGTGCTAAGTACTCTAATAAACATGTATAGGTCCGGTCCTTCATTCAATATTGTATAATTATTAAACAGTTTATCTTAAAAATTTAATAATGTTGACTTGAATATTAATTTACCAATCTCATGTTATTTTTATCTTGTATGTTCTAATTGAACTCATGACTCACAAAAATGAAATCACCCCAGTTGATGTTTAGATATATCACTGAAAATATTTATTTCTACCCAGCCAGAGCTATAATTTTATTTTATTGAAATTTACAACTGTAAAAAAAAAAATCAATTAAATGAGCTCTACATGATTTGATGACTTAAATTTGATATAGGTAGGAGTTCCCCATTGGTAGCATCCCAATTTTGGGTGTCTGAACTTCATATACTTTTTCCAATTTAGTTTATGCTAATGATTGCATTCTATTTTACAGCACTTGAAACGTATGGTGGATAGAGTTCGGAGGTTTCAAGTATTGAATTCACAAATATTTGCTACTTTAAACAAATATTTAAAATCTAGTGATGCTGACTCTATGTCTGTTGAGCATGTCCGTTGTTTTCCTCCTCCAATTCATCCTTCAATTGCTCCTCAGACTATTTACTATAGACCAGATCAGACTCTACATAACTGATTTGGAGTATCAACTGAATTGTTGGAAATTTTGGAAACCTGTATGTATAAATTTGTAAATAATTATGGTGGTACAATTTTAAATTATTTTTATTATAATTTGTTTCTTTATGTTTGAATTATTTAAGTTTATTAATTTTGTATTTCATAATATTTAAGAATATTTATTTTAATTTATTAAAAAAACACCTGTCAAAAAACCTTTCCAAAAAAATGAATGTTATTGAATAGTTCCCAAACAACTATACTACGTACATGAAGTGTTACTATATTAATTATTTGATTAATATGTTCTTCTAATTATTCATCCTTATTCTTTAAAAACTATTAAAAAAAATTGTAAAATGAGTAGCAGCCAAGCAACCATTTTAATTAAATGCTTTAATTCTGTTAGTTACCATTAAGTATTAATTAATATTATTCCTCCCAGAATTGCTGAACTGAAATATCACATTGAAATAAAAGTGATATTGCTTACTGGAATCAATAAAAGAAGAAATAACTATGAATTTTCAATATCTTATCTTTCTATCATCCACATGACTCAACTTTCATAATTATCTTAGTTCAAAGAATACATTGTATTTTTGTTATTAGCCATGGTTTCACCTATGTATGTATATATATGTGTGTGCGTGCGTGTATGTGTGTATAATATTGAAAATTCATAGTTATTTCTTCTTTTATTGATTTCAGTAAACAATATCACTTATATATATATATATATATATATATATGTTTGTGTGTTTTATTTAAAGTAATATTTGTCATTATTGAACTTAAAAATTTATTCATAATGCTTAAATAGAATTAGAAAATAGCATTTATTTAAATTTTAAGTTTTTATGCAGGTACATTTTTTTTCCCCAATCGATCATAGAAATGACTTCATAATGGTTTTGCTGATATTTACTTGTGTATATGACCTTAAAAGATAATGTTTAATCACCCTCTTACATTCCTCAGCCTTTTTTTGAAAATTATTTATCTAAGAGGAATAAGTGATTTTGATGTATGTTAGCTACCAGACTCTACTTCATTCCAAGTTTTCTAGTTTAAAAATTAATTAATTTAAATTAAAAATAAGCTTTTCCACTTAATTATATATGTATTTTTAACCAGTGCAATTATATATTCACTTAATTTAATGAGTATTTTGTGATGCTATACATATTTATGTATGTATAACATATGATTTTTAATGATCTATATTAATTAATACTTATATACTTTCATAATTTTTTTATTTAAAAATAGCATTTTTAATAGAAAAAATGTTTTCCAAAAATAAAAGTTAATAAAATAATAATAAAAATGTTTTTTTGAAATTCATCCCTTATAATGTTGTTGCCATGAATTGACTATCTTTGTGACTATTCTTCATAAACTTTGAAGAGCATATGTTTTTTGTAATTCGTAGAAGCTGAAACTTTTTATCTTACTATTTTATAGATGGTATTATATTTTTTAAAATTCCTAAATGACTTTATTAATCCAATTAATATATTGATTTTTCTATTGAATTTACAATTTTATTTATTTGTTTATATATATATATATATATATATATATATATATATATATATATATATATATATATATATATATTGAATAGTGTGTTTTTTCTTGCATCAAGTAAAATTATTATTATATCGGTTAAATTAATAATTATAAAAATAAACTATACAACTGTTGAATAAATTTATGGCTAGCTCACAGTCTCTATTTATCTTGTTTTAATTCTTGAATAACATGTCTTCTTCAAAAATAAATTTCACGTTTTGTGCTTATTATTTATTCGCAAATTCATTATACTGCACTCAATTCAACTAATCTGATTAGAAACATGCTGAATGGCTCAAAACTATACGACACTTCAGAAAAAAAAATAACAAGACTGACTTTTGTGACTGATCTGTTGGGTATTAATATAGTTATAAATATCTTATTGCCTGCAATCTTCCAGGTCAATGTAGATCATTCTGGATCGATATCAATTTCCTTTAGATTGTAACTTGTAATTCATATATTATTTTTAATATTTTCTTATAGCAAATTTGTATATTATTCAAGAATTAATTACATCAAATTATTTAATAATTTCATAAACAACAGCAACCTGTTTATAATTTTTGAAGCCTGCAAATAAAGTAAAAAAATTCTCTTCAAATATTTTTTAATACTATTAAGATTTAAGCGAATCTCAAATAATTATATTTAATTTTATAAAATACCCAAGTCTCTTTGAAGTGCAATACTTGTAACCAGCTTTGTTTTTAAACCGTTGTTAACTAGAAACAAACCAATTCCTTATATCAGATTGATTTTGTTTTTCACTATCTATAATTTTTCGGATGCAAAATAGTTCATTTCATTGAATTTATTGAAGTTTTAAATTTATATACATTTTAAAATAGTTTTTATTCTTACAAGGTGGGTATGATTTCTAACAAATTATATTTAGCTCCTTACTGTTTTAAATATTCAAACTTGCTGAAATGAATTAATTGTTATTTGCCCTGGTAACTCTTAAAATAGTTAGTTTTGAATTAAATATTGTTTATTTAAAAATAAAATATATTAAATAAATACAATTTCAATTGAATAATTATTAATTATTTTCAGGTGTTTAGAATAATGTTATAAATATGAAAAAAATAAATATAATTATCAAAAGTTGCATGATTAATCATTTACTTCATCATAATTTGTTTTAATAAATTTGTATATGTCCCTATTTATTTCTATATATCTTATTAACTTTGTAATAATCCAGTAATAATTAATCAAATGATAATAGTGTGTCTTTTATAATTTAATGTTTATTACTATTTTCTTTGTATATGTCTTATTGAATTTATTTTTCTTATTAATACTTATAAATTTTATAACTATATTCTCTGGATATTTCCAATTTTTAGAATTTGTTGACAGTTTCTATTTATCGTAGATAATTAGATTGTTAAATAAGAAAGGCCATCAGTATTATATTTTTATACATTTCTAGTGTATTTCACTAAAGTCTTATAATTTTTTATGCTGATGTGGGATTATTGAAAATTGTAAAGCGAGTATGTTTTACTATAAAGAATGGTATTCTTATCTTAAGATCGGTCATAGAATATTTAATAATGTTTCTTTCAAACTTATAGGTATTGAAATAATATATATTTAAGTTTTTTTATTCTTTATATATTTCCATTAACTATGTATTGAATCATGACCAAAATATGTTACTGCTCATCGTTACTCCAAAATGGCGGAGGTCTACAGTTTTAAGACCTGACTGTACTTTAAAGCCGAACTGCCCAATATTGTATAACACCAATAAATTTTACTCTTTATTTGTATAATGGTTGTGTATTTTTTTAGGTTTTCTATTGTAATCGTTTTGCTTTTCTTATTTTCTAACCAGGTATACTCACAATTTTCTTTAAATAATAACAGAACATTAAAGATATGTGTTATATATAAGATTATGATGTATTTATTTCTACAACTTGTTATATAATTTGGTCGCATAGATACTAATCAAGTTTTTTAAAAATGTAATAGGTTCTCTATCTTGAAATGTCTTAATATGCCTTATTCTACAATGTTTTTCCAATTAATAATTTTAAATTTATGTGTAGTGTTTGTTTACCTTTAGTTCTTATATTTTTCTAGAAACTTCTTTGCTTGGCATCATATCATTTTAATTACCATCTATTATCGTTCTTGTTTCAAATAAATAGAATATATCAATTATTTTTAAAAGTATTTCATTTTTCATTCCACTTAAATACTCTGTTATTATTTATTTAAAACCGATTTTCGTTCAAAATTAATTTTCTTTATTATCATTTTACAATTCTTCTAATTTGAAAGGGCGCCATTCCCCTTGTAACGGTAGTGGGGGATTTAAAGTAAGGTTGTTCGTAGGAGGAGGATGGGAAATTTGTGTTCTGACCTCATTTAGTTGCCAACATGGAGTGGTCAGTGCAACAGCGCACATTTTGTGTAAAAGCGTATTTTGGCCTGACCATGATCCAGGATTTTTTTCTTACCCGAATTAGATGAGATGGAACTGGAAGACATATGGTTTCAGCAGGACGGGGCCACAGCAAAGATTGTCATGGACTTTTTGAAAGGAAGTTTTCCCCAGCGCCTCATTTCCCTGAGAGGCAATTTGAACTGGCCAGCATGTTCTCCTGATTTGGCCCCTTACAATTTTTTCTGTAGGACTACCTTAAATCCAAGGTTTATTCTGATCGTCACAGGACCCTGGAAGCCCTCAAGAACAACATCTGGACCAACATCGCCGAAGTTCCCTTCGAAATGCTCAATAGAGTGCACGCTAACTTCAGAAAAAGGCTTTTACAGTGTATAGAGAGAGAGAGTCCATTTGAATGATAGACTGTTAAAAACTATAAATTCAAATTTCCAATGATATAGAATAAGGAAAAAATAAAAAGTTTGGTAATTTTTCATCAGTTTGTGCTTTATTCCATTTTGTAATCCATCGCTCTGGCGCTCCACCCAATATGTATTGAAAATATTTATATTACAGAGATAAATAATTAAATAGAAGTAAAAACTCTGGTCTCCTTCAACAGTTTACTCTGTTTCATTGATTAATTTTTTAAATGATACTCATTCTAAAGAAATACCTTTTTTTATGTAAAAACTGCTAGACAAAATCATTGAGAATCCTGATGCAGAAGCAGAAGAAGCTATGAGCAAAGCGATGTCTAATTTCAGTATATTGTCAGTTTGGAGGTAAAAGTGATCAACTGTAATTTTTGTGAAAGTCTTTTGCTTTCTACCTGTGCCTGAGCCAAATTTATGCTTCATAATTGACATAATTGTGAAATTATCAATAATGAACTAATAGTTATTGATAATTTCACAATTTTGTTAATACTGAAGCTTAAATTTGGTCCAGGCATAGATAGATAGCAACAAACCTCATCTTCACAAAAATTGCAGTTGATCACATTTACCTCCAAATGGACGATACGTAAAATCGACATTAGAATCTTTAGTGGTGATAAATGTGGGATTGGCTGTGAAAGAGACAGCTAATTTTTGTTTCTTCAAATATATATTGAGATCATGTATATTTAATTTGTTGTTTATTCTGTAAGCATTACCATTAAATATGTATTGCATTATGACCAATGCAGTTATTAACAATTATTCAGTTCTTGAATTATTAGTTGTATTTTAAAGTTGAGCTGTTCAATATTGTATAGCACCAATGTATTATATTCTTTATTTATATGATGATTATATATTTATTTGGGTTTCTCTTGTATCTATCCAAAATATATTAACAACTTATATTTTTGTATGAACATCTTTGCTCGGTAACATATCGTTTTAATTAAAATATTTAGCGAAAACTTCCCAAAACAATAATGTCCCCCATCCCCCGGCCCCATTCATGGGGACTTTTAATGGTAATTTCAAAACTACCCTCCTTTTTTTTCTACCATATGACATTAGCTTGACTTTGAGAAGCACTTTTGCAGCATTCAACCCAACTCATTCAACTGTGCCCAGGCACTGATCCCATGCTGGTCACTCGAAATCTTTGCAAATGCTTTACAAATCAAGAGGTTAGAAAGAATGAAGATTATGAGTTCCTTTATAGGAGTTGTAATTTTTATTTATAGGGTAGACTCTGTTTTTTTTTATCCAAGAGATAAAATAAAATATTTATTAATGGAAGGATTGGTAGGATATCTGAGATGTAAATTCTATTTACATCATAGTAATAAAATCTAGCTGAGTAGAATCAGTGTATGATTTCATAACAGATGATAATAATAATATGTACAGGAAGTATAAATACTTCGTATATAGGTAAGGGAAAGTAAAAATATCTGGTGTATCTATTCATACGACTTTCCTTATCTTTTTGGGTGCAATGTCCAATAGAAAAAAGATGTGTACAAAGTTCAATATCGCTATATCTATATATTTTTGCTAACAATGGTACGATTTCGATAATTTTTTGTTTTTGTTTTGTAGAGAATTTAATCATCTTTCAGATTATTACTTACCTATTTGCATAGAATGTGTACTTTTTGAGTTATGCGCAAAAAAAAAGTTTTCTTTCCTTGTTAACTTTTTTCCTGCTTTTTTTCGGGCATGAGCTATAACATGGATAGTTAAAAAACTTTAAAGAGACGATTTTAGGCATTTTTCATCAAAATCCTTTGAGCCGTTTTGACATTAGTCTATTTAAAAAAAACGTTTTCTGCTGTTGCGCACAGGGTGCCCGATTTGGTACACATATCCAGGGACAAAACAAAACAAAAAAAAAATCAACAAAATCGGTCCACCAGTTTAAGTGATAATCGTAGCACAGACCGACCAATGGCCCAAAATGCTTTTTTTTGTGGACTCAGGGGCTCAGAAACGCGTAGATCAGTTGAAACTTCATCTAGAAATTTTGACCCGATTACAATACCTTCCTTACCTAGATGGTAAGAAAAGTAAAAAAAATAGGGAAGAACAGCTATGATTGTATATAATAAATCAAAATATGTATTTTCAAAACTATGATTCCTTTTAACTTTCAATAACCTTTAAACTTGTTCTTAAAACATAGAATGCATTCTGTATTTTTATTATTTTTTTTTTTTTTTTTGTGCCATTCTTTGGTTTTCTTTATTTTTCAAAAAAATGCCTTATTTATAATATTTAGGAGAGAAATAATAAAAAAGCTACTTTTAAATTTGACAGGTTTTTATTAAGTGCTATTTTTAAAATATTAATACTTGCCTTCTAAATTAACTAAGATAAAAAAATAAAATATCTATTCCATTATAGGTGTTTGCTCTTAAAATTAAAAATTGTCTTAAAATAGTTAATAACAAACATGTCAATCACTTAGAATCATATATAATTATATTATTTAGATGCTTTTTTTATAGTGATTGAATTTGTTAACTTAAAGTTTGGAATACCACTGTTTTACTTTAATATGATAGCCTCATGTTATTCTCCCACAGTTCTATAACGTTACTTATAACTTCAACAAACCATTTCTTTTTGGTTTCGTCATTAAAAAGAGGCGCTAATGTTTTAAGTTCTAAACTTAATAGAGCTTCATTTTCTAGTTTTTTGTCTAATTCTCGTAGTAATTTTATATTTCCGTAAAGTTTTAATAAGCTGGAATAAGGAAATATGAACGATCTAGATCTTAGAGCTGATTTAGCCCACTCTACAATTGTAGAATTACCGCTTGCTGACAATATAGGTCCAACATGATCTGCGTACCATGGCGAGAAGAATGCTTGCAATTCCGCTTTACTCAAAGACGTTATTCCCGTTTTTCTCAATTTTTTCTTTAACCTGTAATATACAGGAGGGTGGTAAGCTATTACCTGCGAACAAAGTAATACAAATATAAATGGAATAAAATTAAACAAACCTGTTAAAGTTAGTATCTGTTGTTTTAGCTTATTTTGTAAAAGATTATTTTAAATATATTTTGAAGATTATTTTTAGAAAAGGTTCTTTGTTTATCAGACAACCTAATAATAATCATAAAGATAGTAAACATACTTAATAATCATCATATTAAGTTAAATGCTGATGACCTGTTTTATTATCAGTGATTTCTTAGGGTTGGTAATACCCATTAGATTCTGAGCTCCCATATCAGCAATATAGCCTTAGTGGCGGATTTACGCACAGGGTGAGTAGGGACTTGCTTTCGCCGACAGTTTTGGGGGAGTGGCAAAATTTGAGCGAAATTATATTTTTAGAATCAAACGAATTTTAGGTTTAAAAAACAGCTCAACCGAGCACACAAATTTAGAAATTATCTTCACTTAGTTTTTAACCATGTAACATAACCTACAGTGACTCCAAAATTATTCGTAATTTGTTTTAAATTCTTCAAATTATAAAAATGTTATCTTTTTTTCAAAGGTTTTATGTCTGTATATATTTCAGAAAACCCATTGGCAAAACGGTCGATTTAATAAAATTTAAAATAAATTACGAATATTTTTGAGAATGGCTGTACATATAGAAAAAAATCTATACAAAAGAAAGGAGATAGGAGCGGTTGGAGAGGACATTATCTGTCATTCCTGTCAGCGTCAGTCGGACAAATCCGCTCCTGGAGGTCATGCGGAAGGTTGAGCTTGTTGACTTGTTTTACCTCCAGGTAGGTAACGTATAGTCCTTAATTACCCTATCAACAGCTTTCAAGGGCCCTTTAGACAATCGGACCGAACCGAAAAAAACGGGAGATCCGACCCTACAGAAAGGGTCGTGTAAAACCTTATCCCGAACTATATCTGAGCTGAGCGACATGGACGGATGACCGGATCGAATTTTCTGCTGATATCAGGTGTCCCCACCACTTTAGGAGATGAAAAGTGAAAAGGAGGAAGGGTGAGCGGGTAGATCTGTCTAAACGAACCGCTATGTCAGAAGGCGGAAGAAACTGCTTCCCCGTCCTCTTCTACTCACTACTAGGGATGGGATATCGGTATCGAAATGTCGATATTTTTCCTTCGATATTCGATGTTATAATATTGACATTTGGTTTCCGATAATATCGTAATATCGATATTTTATTCACGATATTATCGATAACATATTATTTAAAAATAATTATAATTAGAGAAGTCAAAGTCAAATGCTTCTCCCCCCTCCTCCATGTTCTCTTCACGTCCCTTCTGGTTTATTATTTTCAAAACCCAAGAAATCGATATCGAAATTTTTTGGTATAATTATTTTGGATAGACGCATTATACGAAGCATCGTTTTCGAGATAGATCTGAAAAAGCAGAAAAGGGTCCAATGCACTTTTTATTTTCCGGCATAATTGCACCGCGACTTCATCGTGCGCCGTCCTATACACTGTCGAAGCAGGCCAATAGCCTTTGCGAATCTCCTCATGCTATATGAATGCATCCTCTTTTTGTTATAGCCAATCGAAATGTAATAAAATTACCTATAAAACAAAAAAAAAGAAATAATCGAAATCGAACCAGTATTAGCTGAGATATAGCGTTTCGAACTTTTTAGCTCGGCACAACAGGTCAGCGTAATACTTCGCCTCCTGAATTTTCAATTGCGGACTCCCAGCTTCCAAGGCGTCTCTCTCCACTTCATTTTTCCTTGGATCCATCTTCCACTTTCAGCAGCTTCTTGGTCTTCCCCTTCTTCTTTTCCCAACGATGTGCGCCTACAACATTTTCCACTATTCCATTTCACACTCCATTCTGATTCATGTCCTTCCCATCTTAACCTACTTGCTTTGATATTTGGATTCTACATATCTTGAAATGTAAAACCTCAAATTTTGATTGGTAGTTAAAAAAAATTCTCTTGGTCTATTACAAATGTTCATTATTGAAAATCATAAACCAAGCGGCGTGAAGAGAACATGGAGGAGGTAGGAGAAAGATATCGCTAAAACATCGTTAATTTTTTTATTAAAAAAAAAAAATACTAAACTAATTGGAAGAAAATTATGAGATAACCTGCTTCTTAATATTTAAATCCTGATGTTATTAAACTTTACAAAACAATGTCTTAATTATACCGGCACAGAATTATTTTATTTTGGAATTTTTTACCTCAGTTTTAGAAAACAAACATAGAACATACTCTTTTGTTTTGTATTGGATTAGAATATTCGATTGAATACGTAAAAATCTATATTGATTAGGTTTGTTATATTTTCTCTGTAGTATAGAGTATTTAGAGAAAATTATACAATCCAGTGGTCTAGTATACTCCATCGGTATCTCTAAATGCTTTGATGATTTGGTATATTGTTAATTAAGATTTCGTCATATTCTTTTTTATTTTCTGAATCACTGTTACAGTTATTGGATTGTGTGTTCCTAAAAAAAAAAAAATCTCCAGTACTTCGTTATGATTGCATTCAAAATATTGGTTAAGTCTGTTTGCATACTCATCGTAACATAACATTAGGGTTCATTGTCATCATAACCTTAAAAATTATGGTCTGTAGCAAATGCCCTTCAACGTTTTGCCGCAAAGTACAGTATTTCATATACCTCGATGATTCGTACGAATTCGCCGGTCCCAAGAAAAATCCCTTTAACTCATATAAAAACAATGGGTTCCAGTCCCCTCAGGAATTCCTATTCATTTTCGTCCTCCAAGTTACGTAAACGTCTTTTAATTCAAAGGAAAAGTGGATTTGAACTTTTCTCATATCTGTTGCGAATGTTGACACTTGACAGAAATAATTTATTTTTTCTATTCGAGCATAGCATTTTATCGACAAAATCCCAATATCTTAATTTAAAAGGTATTGGTATTGGTTTTAAATTTTTGTAACTCATTGAGGTAAAATGTATTACCATAATTTTAGCAGTTTGAAGTAGGTTTTCAAATTTCCCAACATTTTGGGTTTTCAAATTATTGGGATGGGGGAGAGGGACTTTTTATAATATAAATTGTTACAATTCAAACTTGATCAACTTACTTTAATATGAAATCTCCTCTTCTTATCTTAATTTGCGGTAAAAGATTGAGACGCCAGGCCAAGTTTTCCGTTAAATAAAAACCAAAAAAACAATTAATCAAAAGAATAGCTAGAAGTAGAATAGAAAGCTAATTTTACACTTCATCACATACAAGATAGGATACACGGTTTTTAATCACAACACACACGGTGTAAAAAAAAATTACCTTCCGCCAACACGCAAGGGTCTCGGCACCATGAGACCAAAGAATACAGAACAGCACATAGAGGCCTTCAGGAGGATGGATGTGGTCTCACTACTCTCACTCTTATAACCTACTGGCAGCGCTAACATTAGATGCGATTTGTGTTGTTTTTTCGCCTATTTCCGATTTTTATTGTCTGTTCATTTTTTCCGGTGATTTTATTATCATTTCATTTTAAAAATGAGTTAAAAATTAGTACTATTCCCTGGTATCGCCGAGGAGGACGATATTACAACCCCTGCGCTTTCCGATTTTGCCACACTTTAAGGAAAATAATAGTCCATAAGGAATTGCACGAAGGTGCCGCAAACAGTGGCAATTCCACCCCCTTGACAAAATCAATTTTTTAGGACCTACATTCGGGAATGAAATAAGTTGCGAGGAAAAAATTAACATTTCGACGCCAAAAGCTTGCATCATGGATTTAGATGCAAGCAATTCGGGTTATGATTTAGATAGGTACATAATGGGTACTTTTTTGTTCTTTGGGAACTATTTAATTCCCAATTTTACTTCCCTTAGTTGTTATTTTTCGGAAGACAACGTTGAAAACATGTCACAAACAGATCCATTGTTTTCTTCATTAGTGAATATATTGGCAATATTGTGGATTATTTTTTACTTTTAACTTCTGTAGCGTTTTAGAATAAAGCAGATATCTCATTTTCAGGAAATATTGTACGAAAACTCCAAACAGCAATTAAATGCGAAGTGTTTGATGGCAATTTCCGATGATGCACAGAATTTATCGATAAATTCGACGTAAATAAAAAATCGAAGAGGCCTAGTCCAACCCTGGATTTGATATAATTAAAGTCTGTAGTATGTGCGACAAAATATTCAGTGTCATTGAAATCAAATATTAAAAATAACCATCCATTTTTATTGCAATTAACAGCGTGTTTACAGAATATAAGATCATTCGAATTTCAAAACCATTTTGTAGACGAGATAGAAAACAATCATAAGGAGTGGTTAATTGAAAAAGTAGGTAAAATCTACTTTTCTATAAAAAACAAAACAAAAAATCAGAGATTTGATCGAAAATAATTTTTTTTAAAATTGGGACACAAACGAACTAAAATCATTCATTTCAAAGGGTAATAAATGTTTGTTACTGGTAAGCGCCATAAGTATATTTGTTTTATTACCTAAGCCTCAATAAAAAATTTATTACTGTGATAAAAATAGATAATATATAACAAATAATAGACATAAGTACATTTGGCCCTATTGATGCCGAGGGATGGGTGTGGGTGATGAGAGTGGGGGTTAGAGCCCACCCTCTCCACTCATTTTATACTGGGAAGGTCTCTCTATGTTATTCTGTGCTCTATGTGTGAGACTGGCAGTGCTTTTTCTCCCTGTGCTTCCTGGGGTGCATGAGCACCACTGCCAACCCACACGCCACTGAAACTGTGAACCGCACAGTTCCATACAATGATCTTTTTCATAAACTGTGGTATGGCTACTGACATAAGCTTAAGGATTATATATTTTACAAGTATAAAGAAAGAAGGACTCATTATACTGAATGTTGTTGATATCAAGTGAAAATGGGCGTGCTGCAGTTCCACAGTTCCTGTATTCATGTTGGCTCGTATGGGTCAGTTTTTTATATTTCTGTACCCGATTGCTGGCGGTTTAAGTTGAAAGAAACCATATCTCGTCGAATAGGATGAATATACTCGATATGTTTCACAATTAAAAATACATAAATATTTGCAGGAAAAAATTGTTAAGTATATATTTATTGTTTAAATCAATATTGCCTACTTGGTATAGCGAATCTCCTGTCGTGTATGAACTAATATAATGAGATCCAAATTTCTTTACGAAATCTCCTACACTGGATAGGTCACCATCTTCTACTTGATTGGATGAATAATTTATGTGCTCCAGAGGCTTTAAATTTGAAGCAGCATCATCGCTCAACTTTTCTGATTCTTTGCTTCTAGACAGGCGTACTAGTACATAACAGAAATCATCTTCAACGTAGCTGATATTTAGACCGAAGTTTTTTGCTATCGCTTCATTTGACCAACTAGCTGCAAAAGCCTTCCAGGGTTCCTTCATATGTTCAATTCTGAATTCTCGAAAATAAGCTTCTAACAGTTGAGCAACATCATCACAAAACTCCATGTGGAAATCTCCATTAAAAATTGCTGCTTCTTTGTCACTGTAGCTAAAAAAAAAAGAAGAACATAATATAAAATGTATCATTAATGTTTAATAATCAATATGGTAAACATACGCTTTATACAGTGAGGTCGTCCACATATATCACGGAAAATATAGAGGAAGGTGGCATGACGGATAGTGACAGTGGGGCGTACAGTGGGACAAAGTCCCAATTTAGCTGGATAAAACTCAAATCACCATAAAAAAAAATTTTCCACGCCGAATAATCATTTTAGGTACCATGGACCTCGAAAAGACCAATGTATTCGGCTTAAGCCCTTCAGTAATCCCAGAGCGTTGCTTAGAAATACGTTTAAATAGTTCTACGAATTCGGCTAACTCTTCTGTCATTTTCAGTTAGTCTCTGTTTTTAAATGTTACTGTCATCTCCCATTTATAGTGGATTTCATTTTTTCAGATATTGTAAATCGTCAGCACATTCTGTCATTGTCGTAAGATCATGGGCATAAAATTAATTGCATAATGAACTTTTTTAATTTTTACCCCAAATAATTATACGAAATTGGTTAAAACATACTTACATACAAAAGCATCCAAGATAATTCTTGTTCCTTTTTGTACCCAATGACATCCGCTTTCATGTCATTCAAGAAGTTTTATGCGATTTTTTGCGATTAGATAGTTTTTGATTTTTTTTCTTTTAAAAAACTTTAAAATAGCGTGGGAGGATTATGTTGTTATATGGCTAAAACCAGACAAGAGTAAACGCCATTACTCGGTTTTGGAATTTGTTTCACAAAACTTTGATGCAAACGATCTCTGCGAACAAACTGTTAGCCATTAAAGATATACCGTCATTAGATATTCTGTAATAATTGCGAAGATGGGAGAAATCTCACAGAAAAAAAGATTTTTTAAATCCTGTTTAGATAAAGAGGATTTGGTTTTCCTTTAGTTGATAATTCAATTCTACTAGTGCCCTCATTCCGATAAATACAAGGGAAGCGGATAAAGAATTAGAGATAAATTTAATTTTCTTTATCTTGGTTGTTTACTTATTTTTCTATTATATATAAGTATATATAATTTATTTATCTACTTCCTTTTATTTTTGATATTCAAATATTATTTTCTGACACTTGTAATAAGAGTTTGATTTTCAAACGTTCCACAGTGGTTCAAAAACCCCAAATTCGTGGCCAAAAGTATTAATACGTTCTATAGTCTTCAAAACTTAACCAATAATAATTCAATTAATTAATTTGCAACAATATTATATTATAACTATTTGAAAGTATTTATATAATAAAAGTTTTTTTTTTTATAGATATTTATCGTTGAAAATATAAATTCGGGCATTGAATTAAATAAATATTGAATTGTATAATTGGAATTTTCATATTTATATTAATATATAATATATTTTCTTGACATTTAAAATTATGATATGGAATTTAAAATTTACAATTTCATGTTTACAAACGTTTGACTTTGGTTTTTATATTTAGTATTTCAGGGTATAATCATTCATAAACTGACTCAGTTGCACATTATCTGGTGTCAGATGCAGAGGTGCCCACAGGGGGAGGGGGGGTTACGACGCAAGCTGCGTTGTAAAAATTCTTGCGTGAGAGGGGGGCGAAAAGTGCCCTTTGGGGGTTTTGCAGGGGGAGGGGCGGTTGTTTGAGGAATAAATAAAAAAAAAATACACTAAAACTTAAACTTATATAAGTAGTGATACACACAAACTAGGACAGAAAATGTGAAAGATTTGTTGCAGACGAAAAGTTTGGTGCATCCTAGTTTTTTGGGTCTCTGAACTTGAATCTGAGGTTTTCTGACAGATATTTTGCTCGGTATCTTAGTTTTCCATCGATATCTCGGAAACTTGTTTTATTCAAACACCGTTCTCTACCAAATTAAAGTAGACAAAATCTTTCATACTTTATGTCTATAAAATATTTCTCTACTATCATTTTCTTAAAAGCATATCATGCTATAAGTGGCTGTGAGATAATTTCGTTCTCTTCGATCAATATAAACGTATGCTTGTGAAAGAACTTTCCAAAAACCCCGATCTAGCTGCAATTTTGATTGTTTTCCAAAATCACAGGTTACTTACCAGCGCAAAGAACAAGCGGAGGAGCGTTTCCTAGTTTCATTATATGGGCATGAGCGTATGCATAAGGTCTTGCCTCCCTTCCCGAAAAGATCAAAAGGATAATTATTAAATTGTGAGAGAAAAAAAATTAATTTAGAAGAAAAAGAGGTGGGGAGACTATTTTTACTTCAAAACTTGGACTTAATTTTTAAAATTGTTAAATCTAATGGTTTTCAATTTATCGATATTAGTAGAATTTTAGGATTTTGCGATGCCTTTTGAATGGCTCTACTAACTTCGAGTTGTAATGGAAGCCTTAGCTTCAAATAAAACTGACCATGACATTATTTAGATATCAACAATTTTAAACAGAATCAACAACAAATAAAACAGAAATATTATGCGTTAAGTAAAATTTTTAAGTAAAATTCATTGGTGAACATGTGCTGAAATCACGATAATGAAAAACGTAGCATGATATCCTAAAATTAAAACTAGCTAAATTCTACTCCAGACAGCACCGAAAGAGCCAAATTCGCTTCAGATTTTCAAAAGATTTCTTAGAAAGGGATATATTATAACGAGCTAATCTCTGCACCTGAAAGGTTCTAAAACTTGACTATTCGCCCCTGATTATGAAAAATATAACGAGCTGAATTTTACCCCATAAATCCTCAAAACATAGCCATAGTATATGATTAAAGTGAGAGGATTGCATCCTCTTTGAGCCAACTCAGATTCATATCGTACAAGAGGCCAGCATTCAGAGCCTCGTCCAAAGTAGCAGAACTACCACCCTCAACAGCTGTAGCCAATCAGGGCAGAGTGTACCACCAGGATCAGCAATTATAGTGGTGGAGTAATGTGGGGAAGGGAACCATAAACGATCTTGAACCTCACCGCTGATGTCCCTGTTCTGCTGGAGTTGGTAACCTCCAGGTGTACGAAAACCTGCTTAAAAAACTGTGGCTACAAACAGGCAGGCCTTGGTTCTTGCAGAAATGTGTTGGTGGATAGAGACGAATACGATATCGTTGACATGGACCTGCAGGCGGAACTAGGTTTTGACTTCTCTGACCTTCAGCCTAATACTCCAGATCAAGAACCCTTGGAGGAGGAAAACCCTAGTGGAAATAGTTAATATGTACTTTTCATGTATTTAATGTGTATTTCATGAAGTTTAATAGCATGCATGGTCAAAAGTAGGGTAGATTGGATAGTTTTAAAGAAAATAGGACGTAAAGAGCCATAAATAGTTTTTTGCCATTGTTTTATACTTCTTCAGCGCGCTTTTGTCTACTAAAATTTCGTTTTTTTAAAGTGGTCTTCTCAAAAAAAATTAATGAGTTCCGAGATATTGGCCAATATATATATATATATATATATATATATATATATATATATATATATATATATATATATATATATATATATATATATATATATATTTATATATTGAAGTCTTTTGCAAGAAAAACAATGTTCCGATCAAAATATTTGTTAGCAAATCTCAAATACGTGTTCAGTGACACAAAAAACTGGGTTGAACCAAAATTTACGACTATAACAAAACTTTCCTCTATGTTTCCCCACATTGTATTCTAAAATAAAAATAATGTAATATGTTCATGAATAATAATAATAATAAGAGATTCACATTAAAGAGCAGTAGCGGTAAGCTTGGAGGGTGGGGAGGAGGGGGGTACGTCTTCGACTAAGGGGGAGGGGAGATGCGTCGTTGACTTAGGAGGGGTGGGCACCACTGGTCAGATGTACTTAAAGTAGCTTATTGAGAACAAAATTATTCTTGTCGAAAGATCCTTTTACTACGTTAAAATACGAATACAGATAATTAAATTAAATTAAAAGCAATCAATTCACTTATTGCAAAAAAATATTATAAAGCAAACATTTACTATTAAAAAAAAAGTTGAGGTAGTTTATAGAGAATGGAGTAACTGCGTTATTGGAATGAGTGCGTGCATAGCTCTAAAAAGGGGAGTATCAAACTGGGGAATCAAAGATTCTGATTACTTTTATACATGTCATAGGGCAGGGCCCCCTCAATGCTTATGTAAAGTGGCAAAACGCAATTCGCTTTCTTTCTCAAAAAATATCGATTTGAAGTTCTAGGTGTAGTTTAAGAAAACGTAGTCGTTGTTTTACTTAACGGTGCCTGTGTGACCTCGTGATAACGGACTCAGTTGAGATCCCAATTGAATATATTTTAATTTTATTATTTGAATAAATCTGATCTTTATAAGCGATTAAATATTGGATTCATGATTTTTTTAATTATAATTTGATTTAATATGGATGAAAATTTTTCAGTTGAGCTATTTTCTATGGTATTATGGCTAAGAGGAGTTATAATAAATACTCGTGACGTGAAAATAATCATCCATTTCAATCATCAACATAATTTATTAATAGACAAATTTTCATCCCTGAAGGAGAAATTATCGGTAATGTGTTAGTGATATTTAATTTAATCGCTTACTTCTAATTTCAAGAGGTTTGGGGGTCAGATCTCATTTTTATACTCGAAAGAGTGGCTAATCTAAAGAGATGTCACGCCGTTTCGTTTGTCTCACCACCTGTCTCCATCCCGTGTGATAAGCAGCCAACCGTCTGCAGCGAATGCCGTGGTTTTCTAACTGGAGCGAGAGCTGCTGGTGATCAAGCCTGATGCTTCTGTCCCTCAGAGTGTCTGTCAAGCTAGTGCCGCTGGAGGGGAGTGTCTAGAACTGATAAGTACGGTGAAGTGGGGCGCGTATTCGATGTTGTGCAGCCGCCGTCGGTATGGGATGTGATAAAAATGAGACCTGGGGCCCCTAAAATATACATAACAAAAAAAGAACGAGAAAATAAAGTCAGGAATGGAATCGGAGGCTGTGTAAATCCGACAACACTATTGGACTAATATTAGATCCTGTGTACAAACGCCAATTCCGCACTTACCCCAATCAATATAAAAAAATGGAGAAAAAACGAGTAGCTCATATTTTTAAAGGTAACTAAGAGAGAATTTAGCTTTATATTCATATAAAAAAGCGTTGCGGTACCTTGCGGTGCGCGCAAGTAATCACCAAGAGAACTACAACTTTCTGTTGGCATGAAATAAAAATTACTAATTCATTGCGGAATCCATATTAAAAAGACAACTTACCTGTTGATGACGAGTACATCTAGAGAGGAAAAGAGAGTAGGTTAAATTTTTTTCATAAATCACACATTTTGGGAGTAATTTACTCAATCGATTTGTGAGAATTTCATCGATATCGACTATGAGAAGGAGCTAAAAAAGCAGGGACTAATCATTTCATGTTTTGGCGAGTCTTTAGTATTAGCTGGTTAGTATAGAACATATTCCACCACTAAAAATTTACACAACAACAAAATAGTTTTGACTTTTGGACAAAAAAGTCAGGATTTCTGAACCACTGTGCATTCGCTGTGTGTCTGTATAATCTTATACGCAGAAAAGATAAATTTGACCTGATTAACAGTGAATCGTCCAACAGAATTACATAACAGATAGGTGGGCAGCCTAAAACTACAATAAAACTTAAATCTAATAAACTGATAACCAGCGGTTGATAATCTCAGGCAAATTGAAGAGATAACACAGTAATCTCTCGTTATCACGAAATCTGTTAACGCGAAACATCGGATAATATAAACTAATTTCTTAGTCCCATGAACTTCTTTCTTTACATCCAGTTTCAACAGCAATCTTTACACGAAACATCCGTTTACGTAAAAAAAACTAAAAGGTTCTAAGGTAAACCGGGGCAAGTGGAATGGTCCGTTTCCATTCCAACAGGAAAGAGGCAAAGTAAGCAAGTTAAACCTAGTGCCATCTGGTGTTCTCCCCAGTTAGTGAAATGGAGTAAAACTTAGATTAGGTATAGTTTTTACAAGGATGTTTGTATTTGTGTAAGAGATATTCCTATTTGTTATTAAAGTTGATTAAAATTCTGTGTGGTGACATAACAAAATTGGAAACAAATTTACTAATTAATTTGCGTTTTTGATGTGAAATATCAAATGCGGCGGGTCAAACCCCCACGCACACTGCTCGGCGATCCCCCATCTCTCTCACCGCGCTGAGCTCATATACCTCAAAATATACATCATATATGTAGGTGAGCAGGAGGATGCGTCGTGCGCTCGCTAGTACTGCTGTATGCAGTGTTGTTAACTTCGGAACACGTTGCCTGTGTTATATTTGAGAGTAATAACTGTAACAATAAAATATGAGTGACAGTGATAGTTAAGAACATGAAAGTGAATAATTTATATGTACTTATACCAATTTGCTTCACGTATACAGTTACTCACGCGTAGAGGGATTTTATCACAGAAAACGAATCGTGCCCGTTTATCAATAAATCTATTTTGAAATAGTTCATTAGGAGGTATTACGAATTCGGAGAAAAATACAACTACGATCAAGCCAGTAGTTTTAAATAAAGAATTATTTTTCTTTTAAAAAATCTGGATATTTTGTTTTTTACTATGCCGTATTTTTTTTATTATGACATATTTATTTCCTTTCATGCATATTTTCTATATAAAATAGTTTCGATGTTTCACATCTGCCAGGCGACCCGTGACGGCTCAATTATTAATTTCCATTTTCCCCGTTCTTTTTCAATACGGTGACAAGGGAAATCAAGGGGTGTGTTCCATTTACCCCAATTCTGCGGGACTAGTGGAAATGTTGAAAAAGTACGTATTATAAATATGTTTTTTTAAAGTCAGGCTAAGAGCCAGCAATCTGGAAATTTGGCGAACATTTTGGGCTATAATAGATCGTATATTGGTAAAAATTTAGGAGGAATCTACAAAGAACTGCGGGTGTGAGGTCAATCAGAAGTTAATCAGCTCAACCCGTTTTACCATATTAAATTGTTTTTAAAAAATGTAATAAGTGAAGCGTAAAAGTGTTATTATCGAGAATTTAAATACAAAAGAACAGGCTTGCCCTGAGATTTGTTGATCTAAAAACCAAATTAGTAAATTTAAAAGAAGTAGATAGTGGCTTAATGTCAAAAACAAAAATAGCTAAAATATTTAATATTTCGAAACAACCTTGCCAACAATCATTAAAATCAGTCGATAACAAAGTCAGGGTAAAATGTATTGTATTATTGTGTGATCAATTGATTAAAAATCAATAATCAGAATTTTTTTAACAGGAATTGGAGAATTCGATCCCCCACAAGGTTTGTGTTAACGAGGGACTACTGTATTGCTTACAGCAAGCTTTGTTTACAGATCAATCCTTATAAATGGTATTGTCATTTACTAGGGACGAACCCGAGAAAACAAACGTGAAGCGGTAATCGGCAAAGACACTACCTTGCGTTAGTGGATTGCACACAACATTGCGATGCTTCATGCATAGGACAAAACTTTATTTATTCGTAATTCATTACAACCTATAAATAGCTTTCGATCGATGAAAACAATATTTCACTTACCTTAGATGCCAAGAACAGATAAACAATTAAATTAATCTAATAATTTCCTCCCTAGCACACGGATACTGTTCAGTTGCCATTTACTGAACAGATGGCTGGCACAAAATGAAGAATTCGAAACCTTCTCAAATGATATTATAACTTTGCAGGTGGGTAAAAGTGGCTTCTTTTAGTTGTTAATAGTCATTTTTCAAGGAGCTTTGCCTGGTAAACCATAATCTCCCATTTTACATTTTTCGATTGAAAAAGCTGATATACTCATAAATGACGTCGTCAAATTAAGGTTTAGCTTCAAAGGAAATTTTCAATGTGCTTAATGTAGGATTGTTTAATAAGTAATTAATGCCATGAAAATAAGCTAATAGCAAAATGTACATTAGAAAAGATATAAAATTTATTATATATGGTTGTCTCACCTAATTATGTCATCTTCCATAATTTCAAAAACATCAACTGTAGGCTCACGGAACACCCATGGCTGAGATCTTCCCACTACCTTCATGGACACTCCCATAAAACCATAGCGCCCAAAAATATTCATGGCATTACCAATATTCAAGCCATCCATTGCTAATGATTCTCCATATAAAAAAAAGAGTAGGTACAGCATTTTTCTGCAATAAATAGGAAACAAATGTCTTATATTGAATCAACAATAAGTAGCAAATAACACGATTATTAAAATTGAGAATTTCGTGTGGGAAAAAATTGGGTACGTGCAATAATAACCTGGAGCTGAGAAAAAACGAATGAAGGAAAAAAGAATGAAATGAATTTAAGAATTGAAAATGAATTGTAGAATTATTTATTTTAGATAAGCAAATCAAGCTAACATTTTTGGAGAGGCTCATAATACTAATGCCTACAAGAATAGTATATAACACAAATATAAACCCTACTACTTAGCAGGGGCGGATCTAGAGGTAGTTTTTAGTTGGGGGGGAGAGGGGATATCAGGGTGACCACAGAATTTGGGATACCTGTAGAGCAGGCCGGTATTATGCAATACATTTTTTTGTTAAATTAAATGTTCTTATATATTCTTCCTTTAAGGCTCCATCCATTTTTAATTTGCAATGCATATTTATAAGGGGATATGGAAAGGACGATATGTAGAATTATGTGATCGTATTGTCTTATCCTGTGTCAGGCGGGATTGACAGAATATCTCAGTAATTAATAACACAGTGAAAAATTATACAGTTTGAACAAATTTAAATTTACTCTGACCTTGATTAGGATTCCATTAGAAGAATCCACGGAAGAAAGGGGGAGAGTCACCCTTCATTCCATTAACCTAGTCCACCGACTTAACCACTGGACCATATAAATAAGTTTCGAGTTTTCATCAGGTTTAAATAATAATAAAGCGATAAAAGTTTAACATACTTATTTTATTTAAATTTATTAAATTAAAATTTAAGACATGAGTGCTATGTATAAAAAGAAGAGATGGAAGTGCCATGTAACAAATTTTCGGAATGTGATTTTTTCTAACCAACGAAGGCGTTCTGTGCTTATCTACTTCTTGTAATATTTACAGTCCAAGATTCTTGATTAATCGCATGATTTCTCAGAGGATTGGATAGATTATATATGTAAAACTATAGGCTTGCGCATGCTTAAATGAAAGTAGGGGATGTAATTTAGCAAAATTCTTACTGACCATTTTTACACTTATCGCCAACTTTCCTCCAACTTTAAGCAAAATTCGACGAGTCGTTACGAAATATATATGCATAATGGAATATACGTTTGGACGTTCGTAAGCGAAAGTCGTGTATGAAATTTGATAAAATTGATATGGGACTATCTAGGTCACCGTCCATCACACGACTTTAAATACAGACAGACAGATTAGAACCAAATTTGTTCCTTGGTGTCTAAAACGAAAATTCAAGCCTTCATCAATTTCAAGTCTTCAATTGAAAATTATTTAACTACATCTGATAATTTCGACGATGGATTTCTGGGTGAGCCAAGACTAATTTCTCTCCTACCTAACGAATTTCCCTCCTACCTAGTGAATGATATTTCATCACAGTTACTCTCGAGTATTGGTACTTGTAAATATATTTTAAATTCAGCCTTTTTTTTTTTTCTCAGTAGTTATTTTGGGAGGGGAAATTTCCCCTCCCTGTGGTTCCGCCACTGCTATTTAGTATATATGCACTATGACGCTATCTTCAGCCATCAAGCTCTGCCTATATTGTAGGACAATATATATGTATATATATATATATATATATATATATATATATATATATATATATATATATATATATATATATATATGAATTATTATTATTTATTTCTTGTACAGTACAAGTGCGCGAAAGGACTGTTACTATATTTTTTTGGACAGAGGGTTTTCCTAAAAGGGCTTCAATTTCCTTGAAGACAAAAAATTAGTCTGGTATTAATATAATTCTACAATCATTTAAATCAAAGGGGCTATTCTAAAAAAAAAAAAGGTCAAATCGGGGTTCTAAAGGTTTTTAGAGCATTTTCTCAAATCTGAAAAAAAAATCAGTTGGTAAATATAACTTCTTTTGTCTCTTTTCATTTAGTTTTTAAACTGTTTGTTATATTATTTTATATGAAAAAATTGTCTAAAGGCTCAAAATATAATTCCCACACCGTGCCCAAAGTCGACTTCGGCACTTTTTGTCGCTTATATCTCAAATAGTATCTTTATTAGAGCAAGTATTTTATTACTTTTTAAATCGTCATGTTCTTCAGTTATTATAACTATAATCAGAAGTGTTTGAAATATTATTCTTATAAATTAAAAATTGCAAAAAAAGAAGTGTCCAGAGGTTTTATGTAATTCCCTCATATTCTTAAATTCTAGCATTTTTTATTTTTTTTTTGGTAATAGAGATGGTGTGAGATAATAAACAAAACATCTTTTCCGCTCTACTCGACGTCTGTAACCTGCTTTTGTTCCGAAGAATTCCGTTGTCACGAGGCCGTCATTAAATGAAGGACTGATTGGCGACTGGTGGTTTCATTATATGTAATTTCGTTTTTACGAGGTTAGTTTTGGAGATTATTGTTTTTAATTGATAGTCTCGTAATTATTCTGCTAATTGTTTTAAATTATATTGTTTAAGAGAAAAATGGCCATTCTAGTTGATAAAATCGTATGATAAATTTGAATTTGTAATTCCCACATCTGTAATTTCCACTTTTCTATGATAGTGAGGGAATTACAAGATTACAATATATTAATACAGTTTTTCTTGCTACAGAAATAATAGTTAACATTAAAAAAAACAAGTAGTAATAAAACATTTGGTCATTATTAGGCGTAATTTTCCTTCCTCCGAAGATAAGGAGGGTAGCCTTATGTTCATGCACACAAGAAATTGAAAACAATTTAATTCTCTCACGTCAACAGCTCCTTTACTTATTGTTAATTGAATAAATAATGATCCCGATGAGCTGCTGGGGGTTGTATTTCATTAAAGATTAACTAAAGATTATTGTAGATGTTTTAGGAAACGTTATTCGGACATTCAATTCCGAAGAAAAATAATTTCTCTGATGTGACCTTTTTTTGGGAATGCCCCGATTTTTCATTAGGACAATTACAGATTTGTGATTTTATAATTGCTTCTAACACTAAAAAAGATTGATATAAATTATTCGTTTAATCGTATTAAACTCCCTATTTCATTCATTCATTAATTAATAATTAATTAATTTATTCGTTAATTTGTGGGCCATAGATACCCGCGTAAATATTTCAGATGTAGCCTATTCTTGGTCGGACTTAGAATTATGTAGCTCTCCAAAATCTTAAGTAAGTATAAAATATTTAAAAAATAAATAAATTATCGAGATTAGTATTTAATAAAGTTTTCAACTACAAAGCCTTGAGTCCCTTAAATGACGGCAAACAATTAACGAGTTAACGTTTCGCCAATTCAGGCATCATCCCGAAATAAAAATCAAGGTCACATATATGCAAACAAAATATAGCACAACTCACTAAAAATGACATATTAGCTAGAGACAGTAAATCACTCCAAGGCATCTAAACACATACTGATTATTTTACATTTGTTTATTTTCTATTTGTATGCACATGCAGTATGTGCTTCGATGTATCGTTTCTAGTTTAGTAAGTCTTTATTTTTGAAATCTTTCAAGTTTATCCTTACAATTTTTTTTTTGTTTCTTTTTGATTTTGATATTGCCATTTGATGATATTGATATTGCCTATCGAAGTAATACTTTTTTCTGAAAAATTCAAAAAAACAATTTCGGAAATGATTTTCCCACAATTTTGAAAGGAAATTGATTTTATGAATTCACAATATTTATTAATTTAAAATAGAAACATATCCTAACTTTTCAGTTATTATGGCTTTTAAAGTTTCACAGTTTTACTTTTCCTCGATACTGCTTTGTGAGTTTCTTCTACATTTTATAATAATATTAACATGTTCCATAATTCTGTGGAAATATTATCATCATCAAGAATTTTATGAACAAATCTGAATAATCTTCATTAAGAATATAGTCATTTTAGAAGTAATAGTTCTTTTTAATTGATTTTTTATCTATTTTAAACCGTTTATGAACATTTTTGTTACTTATTACTATTATTTTTATTGAATTCAATGTTTCTATTGCAAAATTAATAAACATTTTGAATACAACAATCAATTGTCCTTTCATAATTTCCCTTTCAAAATCATTTCAGATACTATTTTTTTGCATTTTCCAGAAAAAAAAATACTACGCCCAAAGGTTTTGCAATATTTTTAATGTAAAGACCATGAAAAAATACATAAACATGATGTATCATGTCTCCGATTCCCGTTTTTCAGTTGTCTGAAAAATAATAATGACGTTGAGAATAAAAGATTCTAATATCCTTAAAGTTTGAAGATATCGAAATGCGTTTTGCGGGGCCTTTCATAACTTATTAACGCCTATAAACACAGAGAGTATTAAAGATTAGGTGTTACTATTAAAACCAAAGATTTCCAAGCGCACCAAAGTTATAAAGCTTAATCTATATCACCAAAGTTAAAAAGCTTAATCTATTTCACCAAAGTTAAAAAGCTTAATCTATATCACCAAAGTTAAAAAGCTTAATTCTAAATCACCAAAGTTAAAAAGCTTAATCTAGATCACCAAAGTTAATCTATTGGGGTTGGTACAGATGTAGAACAACAACTTTTTCTTTAGGCATTTTTTGATTACATTATTCGTTTGCCCGTGAGAATCGTTTGGGCCGATTTATATCAGACACCCTGTATACACGTACATACATACTACGTACATAACATGCTAAACTAACGAATATGAAAATCACTACTTTTCAGGAGAGCAACAAACTGTTGTATCCTTCTGCGTATAAGGGGTGCCTTCGCTAATTTCATTTTTATAATTTAACTTTATACTTTATAATTTTTATATTTTTTATGACAATATAAAAATATTGTCTCATTGTTTTCGGAACGTCCCTCTCAACATACCACTGCTATTACAAATGTAATGACCATAATCGAAATATAATATACATTTTATCAACTTATCAAAGGTAAACAATGTGAAAAATTGTAAATTAATACAGTCGAAAATGTGATACAATTTGAATAAAATATAATGTTAAAATAAATATCTAAAATTATATTATTGATTACAGAAATACTGTGAAAACATAATCAAAGTGTAATTTTTAATTTTGATATAGTTATTTATAGATTTTGTTTCAGTTTTATATGTTATAGAAAAAGTGACTGTTTAGCCGCAATTAATAAGGACCATTGATTTTTTTTTTTGCAGTATTTTCCTTACATTTGAAATTAAATGTGAATAAGTCATTGAGATTTTCAATATTAGATAAAATCTAAAATCAATTGAAAATAGAAATAACGATAATAAATATATATACCTTGGAGAAAAAAATTCTCTATCAGACTTCCGAAACCAACAGCACGATTAATATTATTTCAATGAAAAAACCACAGTGCAATAGCTATCATCATTTCGGCTCAACTGAGCTGACCGATTATTAATACAACAATCGGTAAAACAAAACACCAATCGCCGTATATCGGTAAACAAACGTGTTGTTGAGGGGTTTCTGTCACTATTGGAATTAGATTCCTGTTTACCATTAAATGATTCAGATCTGATTTTTGTTAAAGCCATTTTCCTCTATCATTTCTTCGATTTTCGCGCTGTAAGTACGTAGAAGAATCCTCTAAATTATTTTTAATAATAAAGCACTATTTTCATTGAAGAATGCATGTTTACTGAGTCATTATCGTCTAATAATCTGCACGGCTGGGAAATATCACTAACTGAATCAGCAATAATAATATTTGGTGATATATAAATGTACTGTATATATATTTTGAGAGAGAAAATATCTATATATATATATATATATATATATATATATATATATATATATATATATATATATATATATATATATATATATATTTTTTTTTTTTTTTTTTTTGGTACGAACAGGCCAGCTATAGATTACACAAACATCATTCCTTTTTTCTCTTTCTTCCTTTTTCATTGGCCTTTCATTCTTTTAGACTGAAGTGCTTTCCTATATTCAGTCTATTTATTGCCGGTGTGGTTTTTCTTATTTCCCATAAGAACCTTTATTTTGTTGATGCGTTTTTTAAATTTTTCTCTGTTTAAGCAGTCTCTGATGTTAATTTTAAGTTTTTGGAGTTCTTTGTTTTGTTTAGTGTTACTTCCCAAGCTTTAATATTGAATAGTTTTTTCCGGGGGCCCACTCTATATTAGGGATGGGATATCGAAAGTAAAATATCAATATCGGTTAACAATATCGATATCACAATATTATCGATATAAAAATATAGATTTTTCAAAATATCGTTAATATTTATATAAACTCAAAAATCTAAACGAATTGGAAGGAAATTAGGAGATGATCTGTTTCTTCATATTTAAATTCTGTTGTACGTGAACTCAATAAAAACAATATCTTAATTATATTGGTACAAAAATATCGCTATAGTTATTATTAAATTAAAAAAATGTCTAAGCTAATCGGAGTGTGCTAAGGAGATAACCTGTTTCTTAATATTTAAATCCTGCAGTGAATGAACTTAATAAAAGCAATATCTTAATTATATAGGCGCAGAAATGTCAATATTTAAAATATCGTTAATTTTTTTATTAAATTAAAAAAAATCTTTTGAATGAATTAGATGATTAGAATGATAACCAGTTTCTTAAAATTTTAATCATGTTATAAATGGACTTAATCCAATATCTTAAAAACAATATCTTAATTGACTCGGTTCAGCAATATCCATATTATAAAAACAATATCATAATGATATCGGCACAGAAATATATAATATCGATAATTATTTACCGGTATTATTAAGTGTTGCAGAGCCTGTTCCAAAAAATTTGGATGAAAAAAAGAATACGCAAAAAATGGGAGGGTAATATTATCAAACCCATACACAAGAAAGGAAACCCAACTCTTTGCAACAATTATGTCTATCCTCGGTGGTTTAGAAGATATACATCCGCATCCTTGAGAGAAGATTAAGGGATTTGGTCGAGGAGAAGCTGGAGCAAGCAGGATTTCGACCAGGATGACATTTCCGCCCTACGGATAACAATAGAGAAAACATAGGACAGGGGAAAACATGTATATTTAGCATTATAGGATTTGAAAGCTGCCTTTGACTTTGTTCTCCGAGAAGAAATTTGGAAAGCCCTGGTAAACAAAAGAATACCTAACAACCTGATGATTAGTGCAATAAAGACAATGTACCAGGACCCAAAAGGTATTGTCAGGCTGAACGGATGTATATTAAAACCTTTTAGGTTTTATAAGGGTGCTAAACAGGGAGACAGCCTTAGCCCACTCCTGTTCATTATTTTCATGGAAAATATATGTAAGGTCTGCTAGTAGGATATTGGAACCTCATGCCAGTTCTGCTACAAGCGTTTATATATGAAGATGATGTATTAGTAGCAGACACCCTATAGAAACTACAGGTAGCAATAACGGAATGGAGTGAAGAACTTCAGTTGAGGGGAATGACTATAAACGCTGAGAAATGCAAAGGTATGAGGTATGCTGGTTAGAAGGGATGAGAATGAGGGAACAGTAACTTGTAATGGGGTACCTCTTCAATTTGTGGATGCCTATTAATACTTGGGAACAATTATTTCCAGATATGGGAAAGTAGATCATGAAGTACCACACAAAAAAGCAAACGAATTATAATTATAGGAAGGAAGGAAATAGGCAGTCAGACAAAGCTCCTCCTATTCAAAACTGTATTTCTACCAATTTTGCTTTATGGCGCGGAGAGTTGGGCCGTCCTGGATCAGCGAGCAAAGTCATCGGACATGAGCAGCATCGGAGATGAGGTTTCTGTGGAAGATCTAGGAGAAAAAACGATGGGACCGAATTCGCAATGAAAGAATTTGGGAGAACCTAGGGGTCTCATCAGTTGGAGAGATAGTGGAGCAGCGCCAACTAAAATGGTTTGGTCACGTGAGCAGGATGATCGAAAAATCAAGTGGTTAATGGAGGCCAGACTAGAAGGAAAGCGCCCGCGAGGTCGACCCAGGCAGATGTACATGGATTATATCACCAGGCATGGGAGAGGAAGATGCTGTTATGGCTGAAATGAACGATATCGCGAAAATTGGAAAACATGGACCGAGGCTAAACCTCCATGCCTAGTGGCTTTATGAAGGTAGAAAAAAAAAGAAGAAGAAGAACATTCAATAGTTTTATACATTTTTTGTTTATAGATAAGAATAATTATAAGTTTTTGGAGGAGGGGAGGGATCAGGACCTCCCCTCTAGCTAAGGCCAATGATTCGAATTAATCATTTTTCTCTTTTCAAACAAACATTAAACCAATTTATTTTGTAAATTGCTATCCTCGTGTCTTATATGAATAGCTGAAGCTTTATCTATATTGTTATTGAATTGTAGAATTTAATTGCAATTCAAATTTCTGTTTGTATTGGAATAAAATCATTGATAAAAAAATATGTTTAATCTAAGTATTTTAATGTCAATTATTACATAATTCTTTGATTACATATTTGGAAAAATACTTATGTGAAAATATTAAGTTTAAACTTTTTTTTTATCATTGATTTTTCTATTCAAACACAAATTTCCAGTTAATTGTATACAAAAATCTGGTGCGGTGCGCGCATAACCCAACTTTCACATACCACTCTATAATAATTATTCTTTTTTAAAAATAATTTTAAACATAAAGTTAATTCACATAAACATCTCATTAAATATTTTTAGCAGAATGCACTTCTTCATGTCTTCTCTCACAAAAGTACAATAAAATAGTGATAAATTTATATTGATAAAAAAAAATATCAATATTGAAATTTGAATTTTAATAAAATTCTACAATTTTTTTACACTAATAACCCGCTAGATAGCTGACCAATAATATACACCTGAACAACTCGCTGACCTTCACCAATAGGATTCGCGGGCATGGACTTAACTAGGTTACATAACATTTAATAAAAATTGTTCACAAATTATGTTTTTCCTTAGTTTCCACTTCTAACAACACCAAATTAAAAAAAATTAAAAAATAAATGTTTGTTATTTATTAAGAAATTGTTAACTAAATTACAACGTTGTAAAAATAGTAGAGGACAATTTTTTAAGGTAAATCAAAGAACTGTCAACAGAAAATAATGTTTATAATTGTAATAAATCATATTTTCCCTTACTATGTTGTCGTTTTTGCCTTATATTTTATACCTACCTGGTTCATTTTTACAATTTTATTTTAACTAACACGGAGTTAAAGCTAAAAAATCGTACACCAACAATAGAATAGGAGTAGGATAAATAGGAGTAAAATAACGTTTGAATTCTGAGAATGTCATAGTGTATGTTTTCTTATGTATTGTTTCATTTTAAAAGATTTTTCTTCTTCATAAATACTTTCTTAAAACTGATTCTCAGTTTTAGATAAATCTTAAAGTTTAAACAATAAAATGATTGTTGGTTTCTTTTCCATTTTTACAAATTAATTTTCATTTTTCTGTTGCAACAAAATTTGTTTCTGTTCATTTTAGTAAATTATCAATATTCCGACTAAAAAAAAAATTCTGATATATTTTCTTAAATGTTTACATACAATAAATGATTTTTTTTTTCATATTTTATATTTGATATATGGGGAAGAGGGCGATGAAATAATTGTTTGCACTCATGTGCTTTTTTTCAAGCCGGCGAACCTGCCTTTTGGCAACAAGCCCCCTAAATTAGGGTGGGCCGAAAAAAAACTTTTTCTTGTTTTCGTAACGCTATACCGCGGAAAACTTGCCTTTAGGGAATAAAAGTAAAAAAAAATACAGAAACTTATGTTCGTTTCAATCCCCAAATAGCGCAATGATTCAAACTTTAAGAAAGCGTAAATTCTAACCAATAATTTTAAACTAGAAATTTGTAAAATACTTTAGCAGATGTCTACGAAACGGCTGTTGACATAAACTGGTTTAAAACCATCTCTTGACTTTGGACCGACGACTTTTATGGATCTTTATGCAGCATTCAACCGCTTGTGTGTGATATCGTAATTAATTAAAGTTTTATTCTTCCGCTAGACTTGATCTTCGAATAAATCTCTTTATTGGTTACTCTTCTTTCTGTTGTTTGGAAGTAGATTTAAGGTGGTTTGAACCAAGTTTTCAGGATGAGCAAAGTAGGCATCAGGCAAGACTGTTCATATGTGTAGAAAACTCTAGATTTTAGTTGATTTCATTCTTAATTCATATAAACCTGTATGGTTCATTTTGAAAAAAATAAATTAAATAATATAAGTGATTCTTGATTGATAATTTACGCGAATGAAAGAAACCCTTATTTTACTCATCTAGAAAACCTGTTTTAAGAATGATATTAGGCATGAGAAATCACATTCGAGAACTAGATCATCAATGCTAGAAATCTGTATTCTAAAGGAAGGCCATCAGAAGCTTCAAACTACCTAAGATCAACTTCCAGACAACAGGATGTATCCAAATGATTGATTGGAATTCCAGTCCCCTTTGCCTATGTTGCGATGAGCAACCAATGAAGAGATTTATTTGAAGATCAAGACTAGTGAAACAGCGGAGGAATAAAGCTTTCATAAATTTCGATACCACACGAAATCTAAAGTCAAGAGATGGTTTAATTAGAACTACGCTTCTTTCAAGGTCATCTATACCATGTTTTTTTATTATATATTTTTTCAAATTACCAAAAGACCATAAGAATTTAAAACTTAAACCATTCTTTTAAACAATTTTAAATGTTTAAACAAACAGAAAAATATTTCTAGTTTTAAGTGAAATTTTGCATTTTTTGGCAAAAAATTTGTGTTTTTAAGGGTATTGCTCAATCAATAAATTTGTAAAATGAGTTCATTTAAAAATGTATCCATGTTTCCTATACCATTTGTACCAGTTTATGCCAACAGCCATTTAATAAACATCTACTAAAATATTTTACAATTAAAAAAAACAAATTTTCTTAGCCATGACGATGACCTGAAACTCAGGCCGAAACGTCAGCACACACTACAATAAGTTTTTTCTTATTCTTGTGTTTATTTATTGACTGCACCTCCAACCAATATTCTCCTAAATAAAGTAAAATACGTTTTCTTAAAGTTAGAACATTGCGCCATCTTTGGATTGAAAAAAAAAAAATGTTCTGCATGCATAATACATTTCTACCCTTAAGGCAAGTTTTCCACGATATAGCGTTACGAAAAAAATTAAAAGTTCTTTTCAGGCCCACCCTACTTCAATATCCTACCAGTCTCACCTGACTATCTTAATAAAATTCTGCTCACTGTGTGCGTGTGTATGCAGACAATATACTGAATGAGCACAACTTATCCTGAAGAAAAAATTGGAATGCTATGTATAATATGTGAAAAAGTATTTAAATAGTTCATTGATGTCGATTAAGTGTTATACTACTCATGTTATAAAAAAAGAAATGAAACAAAATGATATTAGAAGGGGAATTTAGTTCTTGCAATTGTTTCAAGTATTCGGATAGTTTTATCCTTATTCTAAAAAGTATAAGTAGCTTATTAAGACAGGATATTAACAAATGAATTAGTACCAGGCATAAATACAAAAATCTCAAATTAATTTATGGATGTATTGTAATAACATACAAAGGAAGTTAATCTCAACTCAAATATCTATATACAATTGTTAGCAGATTAGAAAGTTTTATGGAACTAATCAATTATATGAATGCTTGTATATTGAGGTATATAGGATAGGATAGATAAAAAAATAAATAAATAATTTGTTCTTTGTAAGAAAAATATCTAATAGAGCAGCCTGCATTTAACAAGCATTCATAATGTTCGGACCCAGAGGCTTAGGTTTTTTTAAAATTTTAAACATCAAGAATTCATCAACATTAAACATTTTTGAATAACCTTACACAATTATATTAATATTTATCAAGAATTACCAATTATATACAAAATAATATTATACAAGTGATTTGGCCACAACTTTAAGGAGAGAAATCTAATAATAAATTTTTATTTAAAACAAAAGTGATCATTAAGATTAAATTTTTATGAACCTAACAACAGTTGTCTGCATTTATAATTTTGCAGCCCAGAGGCTGAGGAATTATATTAATATCCCTCAATAATTACCGATTAGATAAAATGTCATAGTATTATACAGATAAGCTATCTACAATTTAAGAAGGAAAATCTAATAATTTTTCGTTTAGAACATTAAGTATTCATTAAAATAGAAATAAATTTTTAAAAAATCTCAAGTTAGGTAAGTTCTGGAGCTAGAGTTTGTTTGCAAAATACTCAGCCTCAAGGGAATATAATCTTAATTAGTATTTGTAATATATATTTTACACCAACTTATTTGCCTAAATTAATTGATAGTATTTTATATACAATAAATGAAGAGTATACAGGAAAAAGAGGGAGTCTTCCGAAATAATCATGTTTTGAAGTTTGGAGCTCCCCATTTTTCTGTGTATGGGTTTCTTCAACCGCTTCAAACAAACCTATAATCCATATTTCTGGCTGTCATCTTATTCTACTCAATGATATGAACATATTGATGTGTATAACTACATTTCGGAAAAAATTTTACTTACCCTCTTTTTTCTGTCAACTCTTTAAATACAGCTCTTTATGTCTTTTTATAAAATTGTAAGCTTCAAGGATTATTTGAGAGTATGAATACAGCAAGTGACAGGTAAAACTAAATGATCTTTAACTGATTTTTAATCTCATGGCTCTCTAAACCTTTTAACTACAATTTTTTATACATATATTTTTGAGTCCATCATGCTCAACAGGGTTTAATATAAGCACTAAAAATTTACACATTTTATTGAAAAAAAAAATTGAGAACATAGATATAAAAATATGTTACAATGGAAAGATAAATGCTAATAAACATACACGATGATCCATCAGAAAAACACAAAGCAAAACTAAAATGATAGTTTTTTTTTTTTTTTTTTTTTTTTTTTTATTGCAACCCCATAAAAGGACCATTTAATTGATTCTTTTACACGCTACATACTTTTGTAGGCACAAACTGAATGCATATTTTGGTTAAATTCTGGTATGTTGACATTTTAAAGTTACAAAAAATAAAAATAAAAATAGAAAATTAATTGCTAAGGATCCTACCTTAACTAAAATATTATATGGGAATAATCATTCATCCCATAGACTGTCTCTTATTCCACCTCAATCATCTTATATCACTTTCTTAGTAAGTAGAAAATGAATCAAAATTGGGAATACATCGCTAAAACTAGCTATTTACACCTACCTATAAATCTGATTTAGGACTAATAAATCCTCCACGACACCATATTTTTCTGTAATTTTTCAAAATTCCTGCTAAGTATTGCACCTTATCTGATATTACAAGGGAATCATCATCCATCACATAAACCGTCACTCATTCCACCTCAACCGTCTAAAATCATTTGTGTCCATCAAGTAGGAAAATGAATAAAATTTATAAATTAAATTAAATTGAATGAGGTTAAAACTATCTGATTTATTTCAACCTATTCACTTTGATTTTATTTATATCAACCTATGAATCTTTAATCCTGTAATATCTGCCATTTTCTCGAAGGCGAGCTGCTCAAGCATATGTCCGAAAGGACTAGGCTAAACGGCTGGTCACCTCCGGCCAAAGCTACTCATAAGATGCCTGGATTGTCTCAGGCCCCGTTTAATGCAGGCCTCTCATGGAAAACAAAGATGGCATGAAGATTTGGTATAGTGTTGGAGTTAGCCTTGAATTTACAAGTGAAAAAGAAATTCTAAAGGGTGAATTGAAAGCCCTCCCGGTAGTCAATGCAAGATAAAAAAATAAAAAATGGAATTGTAAGAAAAGTGAAAAAATCAAAAGAGGAAATGTACAATTGTATGTAAACATAATAAATTAATATATACACTAATCCACACAAAATATACCTAAAATACTAAATGACTGTTTTCAAAATTCATACTAGAACTAGCGTGCAAACATTATTCAATCAAGTATCCGGAAATAGAAGATAAAATTAGTAAAACATAAACATCACATGTTTAAATTCAGCAGGAAAATATTGTTTATTAAGTCTGATTGTTATTTGTTGTATACAACTAAGTGTTTGCTATGGTCTATTCATTTTCACAATTAATTGTATTTGTTTCATTTCATTATTTTTTGCTGAATCTATGATTTTTCTTGACCGCTAGTATAACTAGTACTAAATTTTTACAAAATATTTTCAAAGCTTATTTACCTAATATTACAATAAGAATTTGGCCTTCTTTTTTTTTTTTCTTACTAATAGTTTTTTTTTAAATATAAAAATACAAAGGTAATTAACATTATATACTTTATAAACTTATAAAGTAAAACTAGCAATCATCAGGTATTTGAATCTATTTCATCCTAAAAGATACCAAATTAAAATAATAAATAAGAACTTTAAATTAAAACTAAATAAATAGAACCCAAAATTTTACAAAATCTTCATAATACTCATTTGGCAAATAGAAACAAAAAGTAAATTTAGTCTTTGGGCTATTTCTTTTTACTTTTTCCCAATGTGAGAGTATGATGTGAAGTAGAACCAGCTTGTGTGAACTGTGATTTTCTTCTATTAAATTCTAAAACATCATCTTCAAGCTTTTTCCTTGAATCTTCAAGCTTTCTTTTTTCTTCAGTGTGCTCATGACGAAGTTTATCAAATTTTGCATGAAGCTAAAAAAAATGATAAAGTACATTGGTTATTCTAATGCAAATGATTACTCATTAAAAAACACAACTTAACAAATAGCTATAAACAATCATTTAAACAAATGTTACACTGATATTTTTTAGAAAAAAAAAATAATTACATACATGGCCATTTGTGAATTTCATAATTAGTTACAAATTATGAAATTAACAAATATGGTCAGCAGCTAGATTATGATTTAAGAGGCAAGTTTGAATTATATAAGATAAATTAGAAACTGTATAGATTCCAATGGTGAAATAATAAATGTCAAGCTACAGGAATATATATAGATGTATATATTTTTAAATTATTAGCCATATCTTTGGATACTTATTCTAGAAAGGACTGAAAATCGTGTTTCAATTTTATTGGCTATCTATAGGCTGCTTCCACACACTTCAATCCAAAACTTGAAATAATTTTAACAAAGCATTGTGATTTGGGACTGAAGAGTATATAGAAGTTTTTACTGAACAATTGGTGGTTGGTTATTCCAGATTATGCGCAAACATCAAGATTCAAACACGTAAGACCATTTATTATCACTAGGGCTGATTTTGCCAGCCCCTTTATCACTAATGAGTTCAGTAAAAGCATAAGTAATAAGCAAAAGTCTTATGTCTGCTTATTCGTTAGACTGAGTACCAGAGCCAGATGAAGATAACAATATTGTTTGAGTAAACAATGTATCAAAACAAATGAGAAGTTTTCTATCTAAAGTTAATATATTCCTCTGTCAAATAGGCGTTACAAATCAACATTTGCCTTATCTCCATGAAATGCCCCTCAAATAATTTTTTTGTAATAATTTTCTAAAAGTGGATATATTCACTCTTGATAGAAAACTCAAATATAGCCTAGTCACATTTATTATTCATTGAAAAGTAATAGGAACTTATCTTACAACCTAATATTTAAAGATACAAAGATTTTCTGGCATTGTAATTTAATTTAATCAAACAAGGTAAGAAATGTTTTACATGAAAATTAATGTAATATAAATTAGTATTAAAGACTGATCTAAATACTAACTTCTTTTTCTGCTTCTTTCAGTTCCGTTTCCTTTTCCTTGACTCTGACCACAAACATTTGCCTCATTTCATCTTCTTTTTGTTGCAATTCTTGCAAATGATTAAGTCGTTTGGCTTCAAAGGACTGTTGGAAACTAACAGGTTTATTTTCTGAATCAACATCAGTGAATCCCATCTAAAAGATTGAGAAAATTAAACTTTTACAAATATAATAAAAAAATCTAGAATAAGGCCAAAGAAAGGCTGTAAAAAAAAATAATAAAATCCTGTTGAGGGCAGTAAAGATGCTGAGTGATTTTGAAAGTTCAAAAACTATCAATTAACGCCAGAAGAGAATTTGAGTAAGAAAGGTGTTGTAGAAAAAATACTTACCCACATACCTCTTTTTTTTTATTTCAAAAAAGTCTAAGAAGTATAAATGTATTAAATTAAATAACGGAATTGCTGAAAATGTGTAAATTAAAAACTATTGGTTAGGCTAATAAGGATTGAATAAAAGTACAGAACAAGACATCATCAGAAATGGATGTAAAAGGTGGGGTAAGAAAGGGAGAACTCCTTTTACATCCATTCTTCATCAATATTGCATTGATGCTGTGATCATAGCAATAATAACTAACCCTGGAGGAAATATATGACCATCATAAATAAAATATAATGAGCATGTGTGGCCCTCCTTAACAGCATGGTGTACGGCTGCCTTGTTTTGAGCATCTTGAGAATTTGTGAAATCTACCATGAAACTGGCACTAAAATATCAACTTTCAAAAAACAAAATACATGAAAAAATCCGGAAATAAAGTAGAAAGCATGAGAAGAGAATATTAGGTCAATAACGGTAAGGAATCACCTATATTGGTAATTACTTGTGGCTCTTTGTTAAAATCAAGAATGCACACACATAGACAAAGGTTGGATATAACTATAATTTTCAAAATAATTTTTTTTTTTAATTATCAATCTGTAAGTACATCCCTAGCAATATTAGGCTGAATTCAATGCAAAATTTATTATCTTTGATGTATATATTGATGTTATCTTTCACAATTAAAAATATTCTAAAAAAAAAAGAAAAGGACTGGCATCACAGAAATATAATTAAACAAGCAAAATGATTTCCAAGTAAAAATGTCAATTTAAGATACTATTTCTAACATAGTATATGTGTGTATCACTTCTTTACTGTTTGTCTTTCAACTTGCTTGTTGGTTTATTCGATTCAACACAATGAAAAATATAACATTCAAGGGATAAAAATTATATTTCAGCAATTCAATTTCTCTAAAAAATAATTCATATGAATGATTAATTTTTAAGAAATTCACTAAAAAAAAAAAATAAAGTTAAATTTTTATTGAAAGACAATTAAAATGGTGAATAAAAGGAAGAATTTATTTAATTTTTATAAGTTATAAGGTTGTTGCTCGGTGTATCCGATTGGAGTCGGTTTTTCAACAGAGAAAAAGAGGAATTTATTCCCTGATAACCCAAAACAAAAATGCCCTGTTTAGTTTACACATGCACCAATGAATAGTAAAACATTCTTGATTTTTATTTAGTTCTTTTAAAATTATTAAATATTGACCCTTTAACAACGGCGGGTCAGAAGAGGAGAGCAGACCCTAGAACGGTGACTATGAAGTGACTAGTGGGCTTCCCGGACGGAATGTTTTTATTGAAAAAAGACTACCGCAATATCGCATAATTGAACGAATGTTTCTAGCATTCAATTACTTTTTTTTGTTAATTTTTACCTCATTTGTTAATCTGAAATAAAATGTAAAAAAAAAGTATAATTTTTAACAATAATATAAATAAATATTAATTATTTTAAATGATTTAATTTTTCTCAAGATGAAATTCGGGAAATTATTATTTTATTGTACTTAAAATTTTGTGAAAAATATGATGTTACAGTGCATACAAAAATATATAATCTTTTTTTTATTTATTCATGATATACGAGTAGCTTGGTGTCCGCTCTATAGAGTAGTTTTAAACAAATTTCTCATGTCTTATTTCATTTGTTTTAATTTATACCTTATGGTACATAGTTTATAGAAGAAATACCAGTGTTATTTGTTTTGATTTATCAGTGTTAAAATCAAAAATTAATTATTTTTCCTATGGTGATAATTTGTGAAATTATCACTTTATTCTAACTAAAATTTTGTAAAAATAAAGAAAATTAAAGGAAGTCTATTTAAATGATAATTATAAGAAATCAGATAAGTAATTAGGAACACAGAAAAAACGTTTTTGGACTGATCCCAGTTACTTGGAAATACTTAGAAAAAAAAAGGGACAGAAGACGAGGGTTGAGAGTCGAGTTGGAGGAATCTGAATTAACTGAATTCTTGCGATATATATTAGCAGCAGTAGATACTACAAGCTCTCTAGAATGACATAAGACTATTTCAAGGTCCAACTTCAGTAGCAGTTCACAGTCATTTGAAAAACAGGCAGAAAGGGGTGGAATTCTACAGCAGTACACCGCCCTAGGAGGCCACCTAGTGCTTGACTTCTACAGCAGTATACCATCATTCAAGGGTTAAAACTAATTATTGATGACTGATAATTATAATTTTTTTAGCATTAATTAAAATAATACCTAATAAATAAATAGTTCTTGTAACAATTATCTGCATTTTTTCAATTTATTAATTAATTGAAAATATCACTAATTGATTTATAATTATAATCATTGATTCAGTTAGTAACTATCAAAACTAATTATTATTGATGACTGATGATTTATAATTAATATTTTTTACATTGATATTAATTATAATCACACCTAATAAATAAATAGATATTGTGACAATTACCTTGCTACTCTCAATTAATTTTAGTTTTCAATAGAAATCTTAAATTTTACTTATAATGAATTGAAAATATCAATAATTGATTTTTTTTTTTGTATAAAAATTAACTATTTTCATATTATTTTACTTAATCCAAAATGAAAAAGAAATGACTGAACAAGAGTACAAACTTTTTTATAATTGGTATTAAAGTTCGAAGAAATACAATAGTTCATATTATAAATAATGCTGTGCTGCATTATTCATAAATAAAATAAATAATGCTGCGCTTTCACTGAAGCGCCTGAAGAAGGAGAAATTCATCACTTAAAATTATATAAGCAGCAGCAACTTCAGCCAGCTCGGTGCTTGCTAAGATAAGGAATCCGCTCTAATAAATCAGCAGAATGATAATCAGATGTTTCGGAATAACCACGAGTCTGTATCCATCCCACCCTTAAGGGACGTACCACCAAAATAAATTTTATCTGATATTCTATTTTACCTTACCAATAGTCGAACAGATATGAATAATTATACCTGCTCTAGGCTTCTTTTTCGATATAACTCATAATGTTTGAAATGTGTTTTCTCCCTCATGTCTTCCATATTAGTCCTAATAAGCATTTCTCTCAATTTAAGAAAGTCACAATGTGATTCATTTTCCACTAAAACATAAAAAACAAATCACTGGTTAGACCAAAAAATCAATTCATGGCTACAATTAATGAAGAGGAACAGCTAAACTTAGCAATTAATATTAAACTAAACATACCCAATCACATAAAAGAAAGTATACGCTATTAAATAAAATAAATAACTGAAAAACTACCTTGTACTGTACCCCAAGGATACTGTCTAGACCTCATCATTTTATTCCCAACACGAACGAACTCTGTGCTCCCAACAACAGCAAATGGTAGAAGTGAATTCATATTCTTATTCAGTTCAGAAACTTGATCATCATCAGTAGGAAATTGATATATTTCTACTTTATTGGCAATGAGTTCACTTATAATTTTTGACTGAAAATATTTTAAAAGTTAAATTAAGTTATATTGCAACTAAGCTTACTTTCATAATTGATTATTTTCTTTATAATATTTTTCATAATCTATAAAAAAACTAAATAAAAATCTATAAAGAAGAATAAATAGAAATAATAATAAAATAAATAAATAATAAACTAAACAGATTATTAAATAAGATTAAGTAATTAAATAAACTAAAGTACCTTGAACTTTTGAAGCTCTGATTTGGATATAGTATCTGCTTTAGCTATAATTGGAATAATGTTTACTTTATTGTCTAGCTTCTCCATACAAGACAAATCAATTGATTTCAATCTATAATGATAACAAAAGCCAATGTTCAATTAATCCTTTAAAAATAAAATTATATATAACTCTCCAAACAACCTAATTAACAAAAAAATTGAACAATTCATCTTTGCCAGGTTTTTAAATCATTTCGATTTAGGACCCATTTTGGGGGAATTATTGTTCAATTCAGATCATTTGGCCCATTTTGGATTTGTATTTGAATAAGAGATTATGTGTTAAATAAAAACCATGAGCTGAAAACAAACTAACAAGTTATTTTATTTTATTTTTTAAATAAAGTTATTTCATTTTTTTATATATAGTGTGTTTTGCCTATTTTTGTACAACTTTTAACTAAGTTAAAAGCTGTACAAAAATAGGCAAAACACACTAAATAACAAAATGAGAATCCTCAATAATACACTTGGGAGCAATATTGCAATATGAATAAATGATTTCAAAAAAATTATTAAATAAAATACATTTTTTTCTTTCAAAGTACCAACCATTTATTTGTTGGTATATTCCATACATTTGTATATTATGTACCTTAGACTACATACATTATTTATAATAACAAAATCTTTACTGACTTACTTAAGTATAAATTGTATATAAACAGTATTTAAGTAAAACACAAACAAAAATATTTTACATACTTTATAACAGACAAAAGATTATTGATATAAATATTTAACAAATAGTATACTGTTTATATTTTTTAAATATATTGACAAAGGTCCATGACTAAGTTCATTGTTTCACCCCTTTCCACAACTGTAACTAATTATTTTAAGCACTATACCCTCAATTTCGAGCCAACTTTTCAAAATCTGAACTATTTACAAATATCATTAAATCAGGCTGGAATTAATTCTATCGTTCGAATTCAGTCATTGGCCAATTTCTTCCTATCACAATTACAAACATGATAAAAATAAAATACATGAATTCTTAATAAACTGTAATATAAAATGTTCAGACTTATTCAAGCATTTAAAGTATAAATATATATATATATAATATATAATATAATAATTAAAAATATTTAAAAAAAAAGTGAAAATAAAAAATAAAGATTTTTTAAAACTAATCATATTGATTAACATAATGAGCAAAGTAGAAAAGTAAAGGTTAATAATCCTTTAAAATGAGAAAACTAAAAAGCTGATAAGTTGTTCCATTAAAGAACATGAGACCAGAAAGCAAACCTACCCTGAAGCACCAGAACAGTAAAAATGACAAAATCAGATTATAAGGGGTGGAAAGGATTCACTCAACATGTAAATCTATTTGTAGTGTCTTTTCTACCTACCATATCTATTTTTCATACATCTGGCTTCATCTTATCATTACTAATCCCCCATGCAACTCACTATTTTTCTCACCAAATTCAGTGCCTTTTTTTCTGGTTCTCACCATGTTTCTTAAAATATTTTTGTCTCTATCCTCTCAAGATCTCATTCATTTTTCTTAAAATATTTCTATTCGTTCCCTTACCCCCGAAAAATTTCCTAAAGAAGTCTGGATTCATTAACTGAAGAGAGCATTAATCTTTTCCAGGATTAGTTATTTTGTTCTTTAAATCCTACTTATTCCTCCACCGTTACTGATTCAATGTCTTTCCTTGTCTATATTTTGCCTGTCCTAAATCTCCAAATAGCTTTCAAGATCTAAACCTTCTGATGCCTTCCCACTCCCTAGAATCAGGAATTGCACTCATTAAGCCACAACAATGAGCTGCAGTTTAATACAAGAAAAACTCAAGCCATTTCTCATTGATTACAAACCCTTCTTTAATTATCTTCTTTGCTATCCTTTGCTTTTCCTCAATGACAAACCAAATCACTTTCATGATTTTCTTTAAAATCTTGGGATCACTTTTGATCAAAATTTATATGACTCCCCATAGTCTCGAATTCCTTATGAATCTATTATGATCCTCATACAGATCTGAATATTTTATAAATTCTTCTCTCTAAATACCTAACAGTTCAATTTCTCTTTCCATATTTTCCCTAATTGGTTGCCTGGTTTACAGAGCCTGATTAATTAATCCCTTCAATTGAGATTGAAGAAATTAATTAATCACTTTCTGAGATTCATCTTCGGGGGCTCCAATCATTTTCTGCGTTCATTTTTTTGAATAGCAAAAATAAGGCATATACCAAATGGCTTTAATTTCCAGACATCTTTCTATTATTATAGATGCCAATCAGCTAAAACCCCAAAATATCCCTCTTTTCAATTTTGTTTCATTTCATTCCTCCTTTAAATCTGGGGATTCCAAATGAAACCTGTTTACACATTTTTGCAGAACACTTTATTTTGATAAATTCTTAACAATCTGTGCCACTCTGCACTCTGTTTTGGAATTTCATGTCCAGTTCATTTCTCTTTTTTGATTCAAGCATTCCCTATTTCTTAAATTTATCATTTAGTAAACCTCTGAGCAAGTGCAAACATGCCAAAACAAATAGTTGAGCTTGTATAAATGTCCATTAAACTCCTGATATGTTTTTATTATAAATTCAGTAATTACTAATAGAGGAAGCAATAAGTTATTTTTTTTCATTTTTTTAAACATTATTATTACTTTATAAATATGTATATAGTTCCTTTATTTTAATAGCATATTGCTATTTCTATAGTTTAATTTATTTAGAATTTTATCTTAATTGGACTTTTCATTAATAATACTACTGAGTTATTGAAAGTGATATAAATTTTTTATTCATTCGACAATATTAATATGAATATCAATAAAGAAAAAAATAAAATTCTTAAAATCAAAAGAAACCAATAAAGCTACATGTAAAGTAGTAATAGACCAGACACATATTAATAGACTTTAACAAGCAAAAATAAGAGTCAAGAAAAAGTTGATTAATTAAGACAAATGGAATATAAGATAAAAAAGAACGGTGTAAGAAAAATAACAATGTGGGCCAAGATCTCAATATACTTTGAACAATAATAGAGGACCCTCAGCATAATACAGGACCATGCAATGTTTCAGCCATATCAGTATATCAGAAAATTGTGTATTAGAAATTTAAAAAAATTATTCTTAAAAATGCGATTCTATTTTATATCACAATTAAAGGTCTCTTTACTACATAGTCACTTAAACATATAACAAAACAGAAACTCTTTTAATATTAGAAAAGTAAATAGAAGAACTTACCCATGACCGGTTGGACAAATAAAGTACAAACAAGCATGAATACGAGTATCATGATATTGAGCTAATGAACGTTTAATTTTCAACTCTTCTTGCAAATAAGCTTCAAACTGAGCATCTATATAATCAACAACAGCCTGGTAACTATCCTGTTTATTAATTTGGTCACCATATCCTACAGTATCTACTATTGTGAGCTGAAAAAATAAAAATTAAAAATAATACCATCAAAAAATGAGCGTAAATATTTGAAGAAAAAACAAATTATTAAGCTGCATAAGTCTTAAACCTATCTAAACATGATAAGGGCCCTTGATACACTTGTGCTAATATAATTGTAAGATCTTCTGCTATCCAATTTACAGGATATAGTTCCTCTGTAATATCTTAGTTGATTCTATCTTTATCTTTTCTTCTGTATTTTACATTTTTATCAACACACTTTTAATTACTACAACCAAGAAGCTCGGGGAAAGGAATTAAGTTTTTGTTTTTTCAAGTTCCTCTTTTCTTCTGGACCTGTTTCCTAAAGTGTGGTGTGGAATAAAGAAAGAGACCCACAGGTTGTACGGAGGTTCGAAGAGAAATGAATTAAATTAAAGTGAACTACGGAAAAGATGTACAGCTGATTGGTACTTCTCTGCTAATATTCTGTGTGGGAGGTGAAGGAAGGGAAAATGAAGATGAACCAGGATAAGAATAGGATATACAGAATTTTATAGATCAAGAGATAGCCAATTATGAGACAGCTGATGGCATAGAAACATATAAGCATAAATAAAAAACGAAAGTAGGGACTGACGGCACAAAACAAATGAAAATGGACATAAAAGAATAAAGGAATATTAAATGATGGAGAACAAGCACTGTGTGCTGACAAGCCAGAAGATGAAGAGTAAGTGATGTAATACGTTTGAATAGAGTGGGGGCATAAAAGTGCAGTAAAAGGTTCAATAAGATCGATCGATCCATCGAATGATCCCTGACTGGCCATTCTCAAAAATACTGATTTACATACATGACCAAATAAGACCATTATTTTCTCTGACATGTGGCATGCTTACCCCCCCCCCCCCCAGGGGTGTGGGAAGAGTTTGGTGGATGTACTGCACCGAGCTTTGAACAGAGAAAAATAATAAAATAATTTTGTCACTTGCTAGCACTGTGTACGTGTGGTTTTCATATAAATGTGAAGTTGCTTTTTCAGTATTTGCAGACATTAAGTAAAAAAAAAAAAAAACAGCCTTTTGGTTGTAGAACCGTATCTCAGATTAAAATTAATAACCAGGTTAATTTTAATAACCAGGGAATCAAATTATGATAATCTGTCGTCCCAATGTAACCAATTTCATTCTTCTTATTGATCCTAATAAATGTTATTTATAATATAACATCAATTTCAATTTTATTATTAATGTATTTTATTTTTTTCTATATGCACTGAGTAAAAATGGAAAAAATAAAAATATTTTTATTGTTATTAAAGTATATGCAATTTTTTTTTACGAGGGGTATGTCGTCAAAAGTTTGGGAAACACTGTTCTAGGCCTTGTCTGGCAAACTTGGATAAACAGTGATTTCCATCTCCTTGTCAACACTACCAAAAACTTACCCCAAGCTAATTTGTGATAGAACATATAGACACATCGGAATTCACAAAATAGAAAATCACTGAAATACTTTAGCAAACAGAGAGGACTGGTTATAAAATTTAAAAAAAATCCTCAAATTATTCAATATTACTAATACTTCCAACATTTTAAGTTCTTATTAAAATTCTTACAAAAATTAAAACAAAGGAAAGTTGTATAGCCTTGCCAAATTATTTATTTATCTAATATATAATTTTTTTTCGCAATTTTCTAGGGACTCACCCGATAATTCTTGGCACAGACCAGAGCCAAAGGTGTAGAGTTCCTAGATATGCATTTTATTATGTGATAGATAATAATTTATAAAAATGAAAAACAGGAGCACGGCACAGTAAAGAACAGTGAAGTCTGAAAATAGGTTTTGGGGTCCTGAAATGCCATAGGAAAGCAAAGAAGAAATAAATGATTTATTGGGGTATTTTTTCATCAAAAACTTATTTAAAATAAGAGATACTCTGGAAAGTCATAAGACATCCACAATCTTGCTTTGAAGTGAGTTTGACAAGGGGCATTTTGAAACCTCATTAAATTTTTAAATTATGATAAATAGCGTTGTTAACTTGCACAAAAGGTTGTTTAATTCATCCAAATGCTGAAAAATGATAAAGAAAATAATGCTCCTTTCAAACTCCTTCCTTTTATTATCTATTAGACGTTTCGGACTTTTCAGTCCATTTTCTAATAAAAAAAAAAGTAACTACGAAAAATAACATTAAATTTGAAGGATGAGTAAATTTAAAAAAACAAAAAACAATAAGAATAGTTAAAACTAAATGTTATTCTATTAAAAGAAAGTAAATTACTTTCAATTTAACAATGCCCTCCTGAAGCTCGTAAGTATGTGCTTTCAGTTTTACTGATGGTAAAGTATGAGGACTTGGTGTTGATTCAAAACTGGTGTTAAAAAGTGAATCCATCAAAGTAGATTTCCCCAGACCAGTCTCACCTATACAAAGCAGAACAATGAAAAATAAAATATACATTGCTAAGTTTTAAATTAATGATTTTTAAATTATACTGGATAAAAACATTTTTCATATTACAAGGGCAAGTATACACAATAATATAATTTAGTATAATAATGTAAATTAAGATATAATGAAATTAAGCAATATGAGTTCATAAAGTTTTAATGCCAAGAATAAGCAATAAGTTTTACATATTTCCATCAAAGTTAAAAAATGGCCGTGCCTAGATTTAATGAATCAGAGTAAGACTCAATTTCTAGAACAGAAAATATCTGACATTGAAAATTTAGAAATTAAAACTTTATGTTGGTTGATCAAACAATTGCTGGATTGGACATCAGTTTATTCATTAGTAAATATGAATATATAAATATAAATACATATCATACATCCATTTATTGAAGATATAAAAATTTCTTGAATAAATTTTAGTTATTACCAACAAAGAAAAATTGTGCAAATCATGGTTGACATTGTAACTCAGGACATTTTGGTCAGGTATCGGTCAATGAGAAAAAAACGTTAAGGTAATTGTTGTTTTATTTATTTTTTTAACATTTAGACCCAAATTGTAGATCATCATAAACAGAGACATAAGTGGTTAGGAAGATGATAATAAATTTATTTCAGCCTGATCACAGAAGATAGGGTTACTATATTATATTAACCACGATATTGAATTTACTGAAAGTACCATCTAACCTCTGTAGGTTAGAACTTCTCTCTTTTTTATTGTTTTTTTTAGCCATGATGAAAATCTATTATACAGGACAAAAAATTTGTAAAAAAATAAATAAAACAACAAAAGGAAATGTATGTTTAATTCACCATGACAGATCCCCAGGAAAGAAACCCTGAATCAACTGGTGAAAGAGGGAGAAATTTAGAACAAGGAGAAAATAAAATAAACACCTAAACTTTGATGAACAATTGAATAAATAGTAAAACAATGGAAGCGGGGTTATTTAAAACTTGATAATTCTACTCTGTTTATTCGCAATGTCTGAGAAACCACCTCTCTCCATCATCAATTTCATCAATTTGAAAATTCCCATCATTGATGAAAGCACTAACATTTTATTTTATTTCTTTTTATCATATTAGCAGGCCCAATATCAAGTGAGTGTTCGTCTTTAAATAGTAACAATTCCTACGCTTGTAACTGCTGGTCATCAGATAAACATAGAGTATGCCAGGGAGACAACATACATGAGGTTATAGACTTGTATGAAATTACCAAAGCCTGGGTGAGCAAAGCAAAGTTATGAGACTGTTCTTTCCACTGAGCATAGCACATCAGAACGTTTTTTTCCTTGATGCTCCTGTTGGAACTGAAAAGATATTTCTCATAAAATTATTCTATCCCAGGTGAAAAATGAGAATGAAATAGTTCTGGCTGTGGCTTCTTCTGGGACAGTAGTCATCTTACTCCCTGTCAGTAAAATGGCATATTCAATTTTAAAGATCCTGATCAATTTAGATTAAATAGAGTTTCCTATATACTATTTGTGTGGAATGAGTGCACCATGTTCTACAAGTTGAGTATGGAAGCATTGGACTGTACACTCTTTTTCAATGTCGAAGGGACATTCGACAACACTAGGCCAGAGATGGTCTATAAAGTCTTAATATGCCTCCACTTGGTCAGTCAGATGGGCGAGATTTGTATTAAACAATAGAATATTTGTTATTTCAGAAGAAGAGACCAGACAACAAGCATAAGAATTAACGGAATGCCCCCAAGAGAGCTGCATCTCACCATTGCTCAGGCGCCTTGGGTTCTACGATCAGGCATATACGGATGATTACGCGATCCTCATGAGAGGGAAGTTCATAAATAAAATTGGTAAACCTTTGGAATTGCTACTAACGACCGTTAAGAGGTATAGATTTTCAGAACAGACTGTACTTTCACCCACTGCGCATGCGCAATTAAATCCTCAAACTGACGGATCCTTCTCAGTTGGAACGCTGGTGTAGGGTTAGGTCAGACTTCCAGCCTTTTTACGAAGGGGTATTGCAATGCTAAGAAGACTCTACAGAGGAAAAAGGTTAATTTGATCCATGACCAACTCATTCGGGTTATGCTATTAACACTTTCGATCCAAGGACCAAGACAGGAACTACGCCTGGGAGCAGAAGAATGGCAAGCCAGAGGTGTAGTAATGATAAACGATTGCTGACAACAAGTGGCGCATCCAGATTCGTTGAAGCTTAACGCCGCCTTTTCATTAGAAAATAAATGCAATTTTCTAAAACTTCATGGACGAAAATTTATTGATCCTTAGTTTTACTCATAATTTGTAAATTTTTTTCACCACTTGGACTAAATTTCCCATATTCGAAGCTAATAGAACGTTGAAGAGATTGGCCATGATATTTAAACTTAAAGATGGTGTAGGAAAGAAGGCGGTGGGGACAAGAGATCTATTCGGTAAAAGGCGGGAAGTCTGACCTAACCCTACATGACTATTCCAAGTGAAAAGGATCCATCGGTTTGAGTATTTAATTGGGCATGCGCAGTGGGTGAAAGTACAGTCTAGTCTGAGAATCTAGACCTTTTCAAGGTCGTTAGTAGTGATTCCAAAGGTTTACTATAAAATCTTTGAATGTATATCGATCACATGTGACGTCGTTCAGGCGTGGTGTACTGAAATGCGACTCTCAGTAAATTCATGAGACTGAGTTGTTACTTTTTGCAAAGAAACATAAGCTAGAGAGAGAGAGTTTATTGCCTTAGGGCCTGTGGACCTTTCTTACTGGCAAATATATAAACTTAGAAATCTACTTATGACAATCTATTTGAATATCACATATATTTCCACAATGATAATTTACAATGCAAATATATATTTTAGTGAAGAAATAAAAAAACAAAATAATAATATGAATAATAAAAAAAATAATAATAATAAAATAAATAAATAAAATGAAGGGGGAGGGAATTTTGGAAGGGAAAGGAAAGCAGAGTAATTAAACGTATATTGAAAGATTCAAGGAAAACTCGCCAGGTCTGCACTCAGGAATCGTCGAAGGCAGGCCTTGTGAAAGGAGGATGCAAAAATTTGATCTCAACCAGAAGCTGGTTGAGCTCTCTCGCCAATGCAGTGTGGAAAGCATTCCAAAAAGAATTAGTCCGGCAGGCTGGTAATTGGAATGTCCCCTGTAACCTCTCACTACGTACCTTGACAAGTAATTTTCTAAGATCCTCAGGAACCCGTGAGTCATGTACTTTTCTAACTAGGCACATGAAGTTAAGCCTGTGATATTGTTGCACCCACAACCAAACTAACTCATTTATAAATTGAATGATATGGTTATCTCTTTCGGCACCAAATAATGAACAGGACAGCTGAGTTAAGAGCTTTCTGGATTCAGGAGTCCTCAGTATCAGGCATGTAGATGTAGACCATAGTCACAGTACCACACTAGAGGGAAAATTTGAGCATATATTATTTTCTTTTTAACCTCGGTTGACAAAAAACGCTTCCACCTTGATAGCGAATGCATGACACCATGGAACTGGTCCACAAAACAGCCCATAAGTCACGCCATAACATGAGCTACTGACCATCACTCCAAGAAATTTTATCTTCTCTGATCGGGGGATGACCAGAGAAAATCATTAGCGTAGGCAACACAACATCCTTTGCAACTAGCTTAGGACTCCCAATCAGCATACATTGTGATTTCTTGCAGTTTAGGTAAAGCCTGTTAGAGATAGTCCAGTGCTGAAGTGCCTTGATGTCTTTATTTACCTGTAGCATGGTCTCAGATACATTTTCTGGTAACGCGGAAGCCCAAATGAAAACTTCATCTGCAAACATATGGATTTTGCAGTGTTTGAATAGGATCTTGGCAATATCATTAATATTTACAAGAAACAGCAGAGGCTGGAGAACAGAACCCTGAGGGACAGCTGTACAATACTCTTAACACATTGTATTCATCCGCTCAGATATGATTTGAGCCACAGCAATGCCTGCTCTCCAACACCAATGCTTCCAAATTTATTTAACAGCAGATCGTAGTCAACCGAGTCAAACACCCGAGGAATATCAAATGAGACAAAGATTGTAACCATAAGTTCATCCATCGCTCTTCACATTTCAATTAAGATTGTGTGGAGTGCGGTACATGTACTCTGCCCCTGTCTGAAGCCTGATTGGAATGGAGATAGAATACTGTTTTCTCCGAGGAATCTCCTTAACTCTCTCTCGACAATCCTCTCCAGAAGTTTTGATAATATGGAAAGAATTCTGCGGGGGCCCTGGGCTTAGATTTTTTAGGGATAGGCCTGATAATTGCTCGTTTACACGCATCAGGAAACTTAAGATTGCTGCAGAGATGCATTTAAAATATTTACCAGGACATTTGTGGCCCCCACTTTCTCAGTCAATACCTTAATAAACCCATCCTTTCCAGCTGTACCGGACCTCACTCGACCAAGACTCCAGGCCACATCATCTTTACAGACCTCATTGAAGATAAGGTCATTAACATCTGCATTGGTCGGCATCAGGCAGTTAACCACTCATCCAAGGCCTAGAGGAAGGGATGCAAAAAACTGATTTAAGTTCATCTAGGTTTCAGAGAACATCTTCGCTCTTCATGATATCAAGTAGAGTTTTTTCTTAGTTCTTTCCAGACTTCGCTGGGGGCACAAGTTGTCAGAGTCCTAGATAAACTCTTCATCTTGGCATCCCGTATGGCAATCTTCATCTTATTTCTGTAATGTCTGTACTGCCTCGACGTCTGGGCTATCGTATACTCTGGACCAGTCCACCATCTGAGCATCGATCTTAAAGACTTCGGGGTCAATCTTCTTCAAATTTCTGCTTTGGCCCAGAGAAATTCTGCTTGATAAGGGACCTCTCTTATAAAGGACAAAAATTAAGTCATAAGTAGAAATTCTCGGGACTTGAACTAGTCAAACACTACAATGTGATCAATCCAGGTCTCGGAATTCCCAGCCACCGTGTGTGTGTGATTGGTAGCCTAGATGTAGAAGATGTGTATATTAAATTCTCTAAAAGCGACAGTCATTTGGTTGGAATTGAATGAATCAGCAGAAAGGAGTACGATGTTTGAATAGTTGTGCTGATTACGTGATAGGAATTCTTCGATATCAGAAAAAAATCCAACTTTTGGAAGATGGTAGGCCACACCAATGCAAATATCCCCACCAGGTGCACGAACTTCAAGAAATATTCTGGGCGATTTTCAATATAAAAGGAAGCCTCAAGAGCTCAGCTACAGGGTACTCATCCCTTAGGTAAACTGCTATAACTCCTCTAGATTTTCCCACACTGTCATTCCTGTATAATTTGTAACAGTCAATACTGACACTGCTTGAGGATGAAGACGGCACTAGCCAAGACTCGCTGATAGCGAACACATCAAACTCCAATTGCTGTAAAATTAGCCTCACTTCATCAATGTGCCGGCAATGATTTGGTGTTTATATGTGCCACCCTCAGCATCCCATGATCACTTCTCACAAGGTCTGTCAGGGGACTCATCGCAGGCACCAAATTCTCAGTTAAATCAACCACCTCCTCCCACAGGCTCATGCCCATGGGCATCCGGATAATACTGACCAGTCCAAGTGCAAACCTCCGAAGAGACAAGTAACGTAAAAACATTGGAAAAGGTAGGGATAGAGAACTAAGAAAATATTCGAAGTAAATAAAAATAGAAATAATAATGTGTAAATGTAAGAAAAATAATTATGCAGTGAAATCAAAAAGAGGTACATAATAAGATACGGTATGGCAATATATTAACAAAATCTAAATAATATATTAGCTTGGAAAAATTAGTCTAAACCATTAATGATTACGAAGAATTGATGACTCTGCCTATATCAGCTATCAAAAAATGTAATGAAATAGAATTGATTACATGTTTGAAAACAAATAAAATAATAAACTCAATAAGTTAATCAGTTGACATCCGCTATATAATAAGTTAATATAATAAAATAATAATATTACTAATAATAATAAATTAAATTAAATACATCACAATTAAAATGTTGAAACAAATTCCATACATCATATTCCCATATCAACATTTATGGGTCAAAGTGTTTGATAATTGAAATATTGATAGCTATCTTATTACACCTCAGTTCTTGGCTACTCTGGTCAATAAAATTATAAATTGTAAAGAAGTGGACTATTAAAAAAACGAGAAAAAAAACTTCTTTTTTCCAAACAATAAATACTTAAGTAAATAGACTTGAAATAAAAATAGTAAAAGATACATGAATTTAATAACAAAAACAAATCTTCTGGTTATTTTATTAATTTTCGGTGCCATTTAATTAGAACAGTAAATGATGTAAAAAAAAAATACTTGGTGACCGAATAGCCTTTTGCTTTCTATTTACTAAAAAGAAAATTTGTTTTTCTTTTGTTTTCCCTTATAGAATATAAATTAAATGAATAAAAAAGATATAGATTTTAATTGTAAAAATCCCCTTTTCTATTTTTTTTTTCCAGAACCTAGTTACATTAAAATAAAATAAAATATTTAGAGAAAAATTTAACAATTTTCATTCGCTACAAATTATCATGGAGTTTTATGAGTGAGGGGGGAGGGGGGTCTTGACTACAGACTGACACAAGATAAAAACAATAGGAAACCGCTCATTGATTCTCATTATTTCAACAATCACAAGGCATAATACCTGAACTACCAGTTGCCCCAAAATATACGGCTATACTCAAATCAAATTTCTACTGTACCTAAATTTAATGGTATAAAATCCTATACTCATTATATTGCCTACACTGGAATATATCCTAAACATTGGAAACTATAACTGAGTCTGATATACAGGCATCCTTTAACAATTTCAATACCACAAAAAAAAAAGTATCTCATATAATTACAAAGAATTTTTTTTTTAAATAAAATGAAACAGGCAATATAAAATAAACAATTTACAACATCAAGAAATTACGATAAACAACTTAAAAAAAACAAACAAAAAATGAAAACAAACTACAAGTTTGGCAGACATCTTAAAGTTCAAACAAATGTCAATGGCTTTGGCAAGATGACAAGCTATGAAATATTTTTTACATGACCTTATAAAATTCAGGATGTCAACATTTATCTAATCAATTTAGATAATTTATGAAAACTAACCAGAAAAATAAAATTAACATTCAAATTAAGAAAATAATATATTTTATACTTTGAGAACTATAATACAATATATTAACAGGTTTAAAAAAAAAAAAAAAAATGAATTACAGATTTTAGTAGTGCAAAAAGCATTTTTAACAAAATTAATAAAATACAACCTGTTTTCCTAATCATTATTAAAAAACGATAATTATTATAACGAATCATTTGATATCAACTTGATATTCCAGCATAACTTACCGTAACTGATCAATTTTATAAAAATAATTATTTATTTTTTTTTATTCATTTGTTCTTTAATATATACGAAGAAGGAGATGGGTTGTAACTATTTTACTTTATTCTTGACCGCCACCAGGACCATCTCCTTCTTGATTTACAGTATAGTCAACTATCAATACACAACATTTATTATATATATATATATATATATATATATATATATATATATATATATATATATATATATATATATATATATATATATATATATATAGAAGAAAATCAACCAATTCGGTGAGATTGAGCTGGAATATAGGAGAGCTATAAATAATTGCTTGATTCAGTAATTCAGGAGAAGAAAACTTTATTAGAAAAAGGTTGGAATACTTGTTTTTGTGTGCAAGAATTTACCCAAAATTGACAAAGTCAAAAGTCATAATTTTATTATTTTTGTTTCGAAATTTAACATCAAACATGAACATTATTTCTACTGTAGTATCCACTAAATACTAATTTATAGTAAATATCTATTTCAGCTTGATTTTTCTAATTTTTTTTTTATATCATTATTAGATTGGCTCAATAGTTTTTATTAGTAAACTATTTAAAAAGTACGTGGACTTGTCTTTAAATATCAAAATTAATTCTTATATAATTCCTGGATTAAATTATTAAACAGCTAAAAGTCTTAATGTTTCAATAATTTATATTCTTTGGATTTGTACAATAAAAATTAAATCTATATTTTCACTTTGTATTATATGATGAATCATCATTAACACAAAATCTGATTTTCACTTTGTTTTATGATATGATGAATCATTGATATCACAACATAACACAACTCCAATTTGTGAAGCATCATTAACTACAATCGATTAATTGTCTATTAAAGTATCAATTGAATGATTAAAAAATAAATAGGGTACAATCAAGAACTGAAACAGAAGCCATCAATAAATCACTTAAAACATAAGACTATATATTAAAAACATTATACTAAGATCAGTCAATGGTTCATACTAAAGCAACAGTTTTTATATTTAACTCTGAATAATAGATTAATAAAAAGTTAATCTTACCAATGCAGAGTATATTAAATATGAAACCATTCTGGATAGATTTATTTACTAGCTGATCTGGTAAACTGTCAAAACCAACATGTCCTGATAAATTAAGAGATCTCAAGTTATTTTCAACCTAAAACAATTCACATAAGATGATTAAAATTTTGTAATCTTAAAATAGACTATCTAACACTAAAACCTGTAAAAAGGCAAGAACTTTCAAAGAGAAATACATTGGCATAACTAATATTCACTATCATTCCATAAGAAAAAATATATGGGTTAATCAAATTCAAATAGATTTGAATAACAAGCATCTGCCTATACGTAAAAAAAACTAGTTATAAGTAATTCTATAAGCAGCATTAAAGTTAGAAATCACAAGCAAAACAAATGAAATTAATAAACAACTGAAAGTAATAACATTTTTTGAAATTTCATCTCACTAGTAAAAGATGTAAAATTAGATACCTGAGGTAATTCAACTTCAACAGACATCTTAAACTTTTACAGTAATTTGAAAGTTTAAACCACAAAAACAACGAACTTTCTTTTAAAAGTTCAACTACTGACTATTAATACAATCTGAACTAATACATCGATAAAGAATTGTGACAAAGAGGTTGAAAGTGAGTCATTAGAGAATGTTACATAGTTCTCTTAAATCCCAAAGTAGAATGGAGTTAAAATAATGTTTGACTGTCAGCAATTTCGACTATATCAGCCACATTTATTTAGGCCAACCATTCGATTATCTTTCATAAGGCTGTTACTTATGATGTAAACCACAAGTCCTGGAGATCAAAAATTGTATAAATATTATTTTTTCCACCTCGATCGATGAAGAGAGATCGGCTTCCGATTTATTTGGTGACTAGTTGTATCTCTCTCGATTAGGAGCTGGATGGAAGTGACAATGAAAACTGTGAGGGCCGGATTTTATCAATTGATATAACCTCAAAAGAGATAAAAGATTAAAATTCTAGATGGTAATAGATCATTTATTAGTCCAATTTTTTTTATACCACAATTCGTTCTCTCGTAGTGACATTTTTCACGTTTTTAAATAAAACTAACTTTTAATATGCATTCGAATACAAGAAAATTAAAATTGTATTACGTATATATGACAAATATAATCATACGCTTAGAGTATTTATGCCAAAATAAGCATGTTGAACTGCTACACCAGCTGCCGGCAACATGGGTTTTCCATTTTTTAGGGTTTAACGTAGAATAATCAGAGCATAGTTCTCAGTTTCCATACTCAAAGACATCCAGTGCCCACACAAGAGGTTCCGGTCGGCCTCTTGCCCAGCTTAGTCAACGGGCCCTTGTCACGACAACTACTGTCAACAGTCCCAAAAGCCACCTTAACTCATTATTTCATATTCTCCATTGTCCTGATGTATCGTTCTTGACTGTATGGAATATGCTATTCATAACTTTGTTTTCAAATGTCTATAGGCGAAATTCAAAATATTTCATAATGATCCAGGTCTCTGCCACGTTTAGAGTAACTGGTTTAATTACCAACATGTAAAGTTTCATCTTCAGTCCTCTCGATAACGTGACCAACATAAGGAGAGGCATAACGATACAGGTATCAATCTCCAGCATCATTGCATAATTACTACATTATCATCAGAAATGATGCCATCAAGAACATAATAATAATATTTATTCTTTCTTTTTGAGTTTTAATTTTTTATATGAGTTATCAACGTTTGATAATATCCGACCCAAACTCCATGAAATCAATCAAACTCATTAACACAAAATACAAGAATCCAATATTTTCACTAAAAGCCTTATGAAAAGCAATATCAACAATGGTTCAATAACTAGTCTCCCCTTCCTAAATAAATGTATATATATTCATTATTATATGCATTGCCATTCATTTTTTATTAAATAAAAAATCCGAAAGATGATAATTTGATATACAAATGGTGTTAAGGTTTTTTAGTAGTCTATTCCCCAAAAGTTCAGTGATTTATAATTTGTTATTAATATTTTCTTTATTTGATTAGAGAATCTGACATTGTTCATCAGCAATACAACGTTATGGGAACCAGAAAAACTAATGAAAAGTAATGATTTTATTGTAAGAATGGTTTCATTTTATTTATTTTTAATAAATATTAGAACTGCTAGCTTTGTTTACAAGAGATATATTGATACTCGCCAAGGATGCCAGTTGTGATTTGATCGTTATCTTTAAGGCATCCCCTTGTACTTCATCTACTATTTCTTCAACTTCATCAGGCAATGAACTCAATTCAGCGCATCCATAAAGGGGGTCCTAGACGGTCATACATTTTATCAAATGGATGAGTCAAATTTTGACGCGCGCTTCAAGCAAGGCGGCTCCTAGACGGTTCATCGTTTGATCAATTGCTCGAGTCAAGCATTGACGAGCGCTTCATGCAACCCGTCAATTAACCAATCCTTATAAATATTTTGTTCGAAACTCGTTAGTAGTGAATTTTCCATAATATAAGGTAGTATTCCTTTTTCTGTGAGACTTTTCTGAATTGAAGTGAAATTGTGCTTTTTTGTGTAGCTACGTTTTCATGGCTTATCAAATATAATGCATACCTACTTGATACCTTGAACAATGGTTTCAAATACATATTTAGGCTACTTTGCCTTAAATTTAGTCGCTCTTAAGCGAAAAAAAACAGCACAGAAAGAGGAAACAACGATAGTCAAAGGAATGGTATAAATTGAGAAACCGCTTCACTCATGAACATTTACTTAACATTCTGCGCAAAACAAAATCAGAAGACTACAGAAACTTTATCAGAATGAACCAAGCAATTTTTGATTCTTTATTGGACCTTGTGCGGCCTAAAATAGAATAAAAAGGACCCTAATATGCGTGAAACGATTCCTGCAACTCAGAGACATTTTTTTAGTGACAATGAATTTATGTTATATTTTGTTCTTTATAATGGATATTTCTGAGAAAATTGATATTAGTCACTGAAACAGTTTTTCAGTGGCTTATTTTATTTTTCTTAAAGGTAAAGTTCATTATAAAATACAAAATATAACCTAAACCCATTGTCACAGAATTACAAAAGACAATGAAAAGGGAGACAAAAAAATTTTAAAGTTACCACAAATTTTTCCATTGCTGCCCTTCTTTTATTTTTATTGTAATAATCTTTGATTTTTATTTTCCAAAGCCCTGGACAATCTCGGCACAAATCTATTAAAAGGCTTATAAACTCACATTCGCTGTTTTGTTTTTTAAAATTTCCTCTTCTTGGTCATTTCTGCCATACGGGGTTTCAGCAGCAGTGGGATGTTTCGCATGGGATGCACGGATGCCACTACCACCAATAAAACTCAGATTTATTTATGTTTGTTGATTAAGGTGAATACTTTAATATATAAAAATAAAGGCAGGCTGCTGCTATTTCACCTTCTTCTTTGGAGTTTCACCTGTGATGGCTGTGATGGCTCCCTTATTGTTATTTTATTTTTGAAGTTAGCTGCCTGAGGATGGCTTGTGGACCGAAAATTTGCATCGTAATAAATAAATTGGTGAAATAGCAGCAGCCTGCCTTTATTTTTATATCCTCAGATTTATTTATTTATTTTTTTAAAACTATTTATTTATTATTCTCATGCATAATTTAAGGGTATCTTTAATTATAGGAACAATATTTGGGTATTCTATGGTGCAGCCCGCGCGGCTGCACACCGTTTACTGATGGGTCTGCACCTTTGTGCCCTTCCTTCCTGATTCGTGTAATCAGGGCTGGCTTTGACACCTTGAGCTTCCTTTCTGCACTTGTCCAGAACCGGCACTAGACTTCAGCTTCTTCCAGCGGTTCCTCCTCAGGTTGTTTTAGCGGCGGCAGCCTCCTCTTCTTCGGGTGGACGGCCCCTACCAAGAGTGAAATGTGTGGGACCTACGACCTCTCTCCACCTTCCTATATATTCCATGAAGAAGGGGTAGTTCCCCTCCTCTACCAACCTCGAGAAATCGACCTCGTCAAAGGCGTACAGTCCGCTTTTCGTGGATAGCCAGGCTCGATCCATCCTTGGCGGCACAGGATATTACTACGTGCTCGGCTGGATCAGGCACACCGTAGGTGGGGCACCTAGGATCGATTTTCTTGCCAGGCTTCTGTAGCTTCTTCCGGAAACCCCCATGGCCTGTCAGACTCTCTGAGGAACAGCAATCGGGGTAGACCAACTTCGCCACTAGTCAGGTGTAGGTAGGAAAAAACTTCCAGTCATCCAGTGAGTCCTCCCTCAACACCTTCCACCTCTTAGGCTTGCATCGCTTCGTGCGACACGGTTCAGTATGCCTTGGTGACCCTCAGGACTGCCAGTCTCTGGATGGTCGCCAGCTTATTCTTCTGCGTTTGTGTGAGATAACTATTCCAGGCAGGGGATGCATACCTCAGGATGCCCAGCACTACTCCCTTACCATTCTATCCTCCTCTGTGCCCTGAAATGGGTCATCCCTGGAATATGTATAATCCACATACATTACAGCCGTCTCCTCCAGAGTGTTTGCCTGGTCACCTCCTACTCTCATAGCTGCCATCATTTGTGACGGCTTCACTTTGTCCAGTGCCACCCTGTACGACATACCCCGGGTATTCTTCGTTGACTCCTCCACTATAAACTCGTCCCAAGACTTTTTCTTCTGGTGTCGCAACCCGTTCCAATACGCTCGGTACATGCGCCTGCTCTTTTCTCGTAATATAGCCTTCGCTTCCTCCTCTCTGCACCCTTGGTATCTTCGCCTCGCACTGTTGTACTCTATCTTGAGCGCCGTTAGTGTCGGCGTCCACCAAGGGACCGAGCGCGCCCTTATTCTTCTGCAAGGGAGAGAGTTCTCCGCCGCCTTAGTGATAGCACCAGTCAGTATCTCCACCCTCCCGTCAATGGTAAGCTCATCAATATCGGCCGCCGTTTCCTCCCACTCTCTATCCATCCAGTATTCCCTCAAGAGTCCTCAGCTCGTCAGCCACCACTCGCCTGCGAGCCATGTTGACCTGCAGCAACCTCAGTCTAGCCATAACAGGTCTTCTTCGTCAGTTTCTTCATCTCTTTGAGGTGTACTGGCGACTGCCCCCCGTTGTGTCTCCTTTCCTCTTCCTTTCTATTCACCGCTGCACAGTTCTTACATTCAGGGAGGAACTCTTCGTTGAGCAGTCTTTGGCGTTATGACCTTCTTTTCCACACCACCAGCACTTCAGTGTGTTTTTAATCTGGACTTTAGTGTGGTCGTACCCTTGACACTAGAGGCATAGAAGGGGGTCAAAATAGTCTCTGATATCCAGGCTCCACCATCCCCCCAAGGTCTCATTAAGTGGCAGGATGCTGTTTCTCAAAACCGGATGGACCTCCACCATCCACGTCCTCTTCATGTTAGTCCTCTCCGCGTTTAAGAAGCAGGCCCTTATCCACTCCCGCTTGTCGTTATCTTATGCGGGTTTTCTGATCCCCTCGCCTTTATTGATTTTCCACAGAACTTCTTCCAGCTTCGCCGTCGTTCAGTCTGAGTGGGCTCATTGTTTCTCGAGCCGGGGTCTCGTCGTCCTGGCCAGCCTCGCAGTTAGTCCTTTGTTCTTAAGAGCCTCCCACTCTTTTTGGCTTGTTCCAGCCCTTGTGTCTTTACTAAGACGCTACGATTATTATATATTATATATTTCACTACGTCCATCTTGACACCTGTTTCCTCTCTCTCCCTTTCAGTAGGGAGCACCTTCCACTCGTCAGCTGAGTTCTACCTCTCATTTTCGCTCCTGATGGTGATGTATGTAGTCTTTTCTGTTTTTCTAGGGGCAGTTCGGTCTACTAGTTCTCCCAGAATATCAGCATGGTTGAGCTTACCCTTCTTCTTACCTTTCCTCTATGTCTTTTCTTCTTTTCTTACCGACTCCTCCGGCTGCTGTTCGGTGGGGGGGAGGTCTTCCTTTTTCTTCTTCTTCCTCTTCTTTTTACCCATGACTGTATAAAGGAAGCCTACTTCTTCTTCTGAGTCCTCCGTTTCGTCGGGGAAAATGCTCCTCTCTCTGCACATAGCCATACCTCTTCCTATTTTAGACATTGGGGCTGGCCTAAGGTTCCAGTTTTCCCTGTTTTGTCCTGAGGGTCCAGCTTGTTGATCAGAAGCCATGTCCCTTCTCACTTCTATGGTAGTCTCATCCTGTTTCCTCTCCATATTGGTCAGCAAGGTCTCAAGATCACTGTAGGTTTCCTTTAACGATATCTTAACGAGTTCGATGAGAGCCCATATTCGGTGCTCAAATATTGATTGACCTGATGTGCCTTGTTTCCTCCTTGACATCTTCAGGGGTATGGACTCAGAACTGACCTCGTCGTCTTGCACTCTCTTCGGGAACCCCTTCATGGGGGAAAGTTTCCTCTTCACCCCATCTGTGGGCTTTCCTGTTGAGCCCAGTTTTAAAGGGCTCTTTGCTTCCACTCGGAGCATTCACTTCTCCTTAGGCTGAAGGAATCCTGGTGAAAGGTCTCCGAGAATCTACCTTTCTCCCGGTGGGGTCTGCGAGCCCCCCTCTGGCGCCTTTCCGTTTTTCTCCGGGCTGCTCATAGTCCTGAGGAGTTATGTCCGTTCACCAGAATTGTCAAATGAGCTTACTCTCAACCTCCTCGCTCAGTCTTGACAGACACCGTCAGGCCCACGCACTTAGTCCAATTTCACCAATAATTTTAAAAATCGACTTCTTCTTACCTTGTGGGGCAATCCCTAAGGTCCAGCCCACCGTTTTTCTAAGCTTCACGAGATCTGTCGAATGAGCCTACTCACGAACTCCTCGCCCAGATTTAGCAGGCCAACCTCGTTGAAGCCACGTTGACACACAGTAGCTGTGCGCTATCAGTCTTGGCATCAATCCACTTATATCTTCGTGATTTTTAGACTTGGTGGCTCAAAATCTCACTCAGGTATTGGTGGGAACTTAGTAATTGGATCGGTGGCATTCCACGCCTTTCACTTACCTCACATTCGCTGTTGGAAGCGAGCGAAGAGTCCCCCATAGTTGCTGCCGGGTGCATGATTGAGAGAATGCTTGATCAAAACCATCTACACGGTCAAGCGCCCTCTTCATGCACTCACGTCAAAAAAATTTTCTAGCAAACACCGTCAATGTTTAACTCAAGCGTCAAACGGGTTCCTGACGGACAATTATGTTTCACTCAACCAATTGACTAAAATATTTGACCGTCTAAAGCCTACTTAAGAACTTCGAAAATTTTCGTTTGTATAAACAACATAAACATTTAAACTCTGCATCATCAGATGTAAGGAATAGCCAACGAGTCCTATATCACTTCATGCACCCCTGCCTACTTACAGACGAAGCCTCTGATTTAGTTTTTTTCGATTATTCTGTATAATTTAAAAAATAAATCATTTAAAAAGATGATCAATCAAAAACAAATAAATGAAATCAACTTAAAAGAGTGGATGGAAGTCTCAGATGGATGAAAAAACCGATGGTGTATGGGAGTATCGTTCTTCGTGCCATCCGACGGTTTCTTCCCTACCATTTTCCATCGTTCAAACATACGATTCAGATGGATAAACAAAACTGACCGTGTAGGGCCATCTTTAAACTTATTAAGTTCATTATCGTTCCTTTCCAGACAACGCTAGCAGTTTCCGCCTAACGTGTTCCCACTATTTTTATTTTTTAAATTAACAATCAGTAACCTAAGAGCCGTATTACAGAAAGCAAATCATCTTGTAAGTATGTTTGAAATATGATATTATTTTATCTTTTTCTAATGAATAACCTAGCAATCTTATATACAATTTATTTTTTCTCAAGTAAACGATAACTAGGTTATTACCTGTTTAAGTCGAATTCCTCATTACTTTGTCATTAAAATTTTAACAGATGGAAAAAAAAGAGATATCTGACAAAAAATGGGATTTTATACACAAACCCAGGGCCATAACAAACACCTCTGCAGCCCCCATGTAATAGGAGATCCCAGAGATTGGGAAGAGGGGAAGGGGGGAGGGCATTACTTATTCTAAAAGCATTTTATTTGAAAAATAACTGGTAAATAAATTTTAGACAGACCAAGTGGTCCAAAATTTACTATACTAGGAGGTTTTAAGGAGGAAATCCCAAATATCAAGCAAAATAATAGCTCCAGAGATAAAAGCAAATCTATTATTTTTTATTTAAATTAAACAAATTTATATTTTCGAGTAAAATTTTGATATATGAGACAAGACAAAAAACGAAAAACTCTTATGAATCAAATTAGCTAAGTGTTCGTGAACATGCCAAGAAACGATTTAGGTCAGAAAAAAAAACCCGCCGAATTAATAACATTTTAGCGATTGATCCTTCTATACCATCATGGGGATGTCAACTAATAACATTTTATTCTATGAAATTCCAACATTCAAAATTCCCAGTTTTGGGAGAATCACTCATATAGGATATTCTCTAACTAGTGGACCTGCTCTAGTAGGGGATCGAACTTGCTTCTCCTGGCATGATTGTGAATGGATTCAACACGATATACAATTCAGCAGAAACGGATTTAAAATTACATTCCTCACTGAAAATTTAAGTGATTGCATAAATTGGTCTATTATCTCATTATCTATCCTGGTTCATGAGAACATATTCCAAAACGATGACGAGCTTAATTTCATCATGAGGATTAAAAGTGATTAATATTTTATTTTAAACTCGCAATAGAAAATACTAATTGTTAGATTGTTTTTATTAATTTCTGTGCGTTGAGTACATTCCCTTCCACTCTCTATTGCTTTGGAATAAGGACGACTTTCACTCGTGAATGTCAAGCTGTAACAGTTTGACTTTTTGAAATCCTTTAGTATCAGCTAAGATCCTTGTTGTTCGTGTGAAACTGAAATATCAATTTTTGTGGAATGAAACGCTACAGGAAGTTTCCTTATTTTATAAAGGAGTTTCCGATTTAAAATGATACACTCTTATTGGAGGTTCTGTGTTGTGTTTGTTATTACAATTTTAATTAGTGCAGAAGGCTTCTTTTCTCACAGAAACTGTAAACATATTCATCCTAAACTTCACGAAGTAAGTATATTTTTTACTTATCTTGTTTAAAATTTAAATTACATAATTAACTAATTCTGCTGGCTCTTGGTGTTTATTTTTGTATTACATTCCTAATTGAATTAAACTAGATTTTTTCTCTTAAATAACAAAAACATTTAAACATTTGTTTTTTCTTGAATTATCCGTTCTTGAGAAAATACTAATTTCCTGAAGATTTTTCTATTTTTTGTTTGTTGTTTTAAATCAAAGGTTATGTTTTTTAGCGATAAATTTTGAATGATCCCAAAGTAACTTACTTAAATTTTTGTTTTTTGAAAATGACATATTTATTGAATAATGTTTCACTGTAAATAATCATTTTATCTGGTAGAAAAATATAATATACTTCATTTTTAAATTCCAAAATTATTTAGTTACATCAGTTTCCATTAACATTTTTTGGGTATCTTGAAATTTATGACAGAAGCTTTATTATTAGTATGTTGGTGGAAATGGATAATTAGCTTTGAAATTGAGCAATGGCTTTAACTTTTTATTTATTTATTTATTTTTTTTTCCAAAATACTACCATTTAAAATCATTTTGAATCTTTGATGACCTTCTTATTTATTGAGTTTATATTATTTAAGTATGTGTTACAAGATGGTTGTAAATTAATCAAGAGCTTTCTCATTTTCTCTTTCTCATTCAATCACCCTTACTTTACTTATTATAGTTATTTAATAAGTTCCACAGATTTACAATGAGGATGATTTCCTTGTTTCATAGATAATCATTATTTGTAATGCATTACCTGTGCTCAACCATTATAAAACTGTCCTTGCCACTAGTGTTGCGTCATCATGTCGTAATAGTTTACATCATAGGTGGCAGATGTGCCAAAAAATGAAAACAATATAAGCAGCCTTTTTTTGAGTCAAAACATTAAATTAAAATGAGTTTATTTTTATTGTAATTCTTCTGAATTTTATCAATATTCTTATCTAGTTATATTTTTCTTGAAATAAAAAGATTGATACTATTTTGATTTAGTTCTTGATTGCCTAATCAAAGTTTGTGACCAATTAAAATGTTGTCTCTCAATAAAATTAATCTGACAACCCCTGCTACAAAATGGGCATACTTCATTGGCCTGTAAGAACACAAATGGCTTAAAAGTCAAGGTATTGAGCAAAAAAAAAAAAAAAAAGAATAGTAATAAAAATTTACTTAATAATAAAATTTAAATTATATTTTCTATTTATATTTCAACAAATCCCTATTTATTTTTATTTCCAATTTAATATTAAAATAAGATTTGTTTCTTCTCCTTGTATATTTAGTTCTTTTCCAAATTTATTTAATTTTTTTCCAGTTTATTTTAAACCTTTTTGAATAAGAAGGAGCGAAAAACAAGTTAGCATTAAAATGCTTTGGAATTATTAATATTTCTGATTGTTTATAGCTTCTAATATTTATTTGAACTGTCTACATTACTGCTTAAATTTCTATTGGTACTAATAATGCATTTTGTTCAATAAGGAAAGTTAATAAAATTTATTATTAATTTTTAAAATCTTTATTAGTTTCTGCTCTAAAACAAAAATATTAATAAACCTTACCAGTGAATCTGTAGGTTCTATGGCATCTTGCAAGCTTAACTTATAATCCTCATTCAAGACTGAACGACAAGAAACTGCTCGCCATTTTCGGCTAGTTCAACACTTACTAGACAAACACTCTAAGCTTCCAACTAATTAAAAAAGGATCACTTACATGACTATAATAAGGCCTATATGGACTTAACGGGTTGAGCTTTAAGACTCCACTAAACAATCAAATTCCTCTCGTATCCAATCCAAAATCCTTTGTAAAATCCTTAATGATCCTTACAGAGGCTATGCACATTGCAAATCATCCATAATGACCTTAATGTTCCATATGTTGCCGATTTGGCCTAAAACTGGCACCTATCTTTCCATGACAAACTCCATTCTCACTCAAGCCCACTAGTTTCAAACCTTACTTCCTCTTTGATTTTCGATAATCCTTCGAGGCGTCTGAAAAGAAGATGGCTTCAGGACTTTCTAATTTAGAATTGTTGTTGGAGTGCTACCAATGGGCAGTTTATCTACATGTCTTACATGCCATTATATCATAGTTCACATTTACTTGTTGCATATTTTAGTTAATATAGTTATAAATTTCAATAAGTAAATTTTAAAAAAGTATATATTAAATTTAAATTCCATCTACAAATTAATTAATGCCATTCTGATATGTCGTTAGATGTCTTCTTATTCCTGCTTTATATCCGCTTTTTTTTTTCTTAATCTCAGATAATGATGTTTTACAGTTAGACAATGTTAATATTTAAAACTAGTTTATACTCACTGACCTGTATTTAATTTTACTTTTAATGCTCGTGCACTGACTTTAAGTCTTTTTAAAATAAATTTGGTTCAATATACGACACTTAGACCGATTGATAGTCCAAATCAGGTTCTCATTTTAATCCGGCCAACGGACAATACACACCAGTTCCTTTACAGAGGGGCATACCTCAGCCCAAATGAGGTCTTGCCAATTAAATAGTACGTCGATATTCTTCATTTTTCTTTGTTTCTTTTAAATGCCCACATATACAATTTACTTTTTAGTTTAAATAAAACACATTCTAATGTTTGTAGAATTAATATATTCTAAATATACGAAGGATAATCTTGGCTGGGGGTGCAGTCAATAAATAAACACACAAATAAGAAAAAACGGTACAACTATAGACTAGGGGCGCGTTATCACTTATTCATTCCGAGGTCACCCGAATGTTGCCGGACTAGCACACTCTAGCGTCATTTGTGCTAACTAACTGCTTTGCATTCAATTGTAACATTCGTATTCATTGGAATTATTAAAATTGCTCCTGCTTTAATTAGATATTATTTAAAATTACTAGTGCTGTCGACTTCCGGTGATCTGGGCAAATTTTTGTAATAATTTAAAGGAATGATATTTTAAATTACGGTAAGGACCCAACCTCAACTGAAAAGGAACTTTTGGGGTTTATTTGTCTCTTGAGCAAGCGTAGCGAGCGGAAGTCGACAGCTGTGATCTAATTAAAGCCGTAATAATTGAAGTTACAGTAAGGCCCCGACCTCAATTGAAGAGGATTCGTTGATGTTTTGTTTAGTTATTGGGCGAACGTAATGAGCGGAAGTCGACAGCACTAGTAATTTTAAATAATATCTAATTAAATCAGGAACAATTTTAATAATACCAATGAATACGAATGTTACAATTGAATGCAAAGCAGTTAGTTAGCACAAATGGCGCTAGAGTATGCTAGTCCGGCTACTTTTGGGTAAGATCGGGAGGAACCAGTGATAATGCGCCCCTCTTGTAAAGTTGTAACCGAAAAAACTTGGTTACAGTTTGTATCATAGTTGTTTTAGTCTCCATCAGGGTGAAACGTCATAGAAGTTAGAAGGGAGGGGTTAAAGGTAGTTAGGGATGTAAATTCTGAGAATGGAAAGAAGATGGGAAGTGCGCCGGAGTGTGGAACTGCCGGATTGTGGAACCGCCGGATTGACGAGATTGTACTGTATATATTGAAAAAAACACACAAAAAAAGAAAACATTCAACACGTCCGTTGTAAAAATGTTATAAGTAACATGAATATACTTTTTTGAATACATATATTCTTAAAGGCTTAAACATTTTCTTAAATTACTAATGGGAAAAATTCATTTGAATAACTGGAAAAAAAATTATAAAATACATTTTATTATATTTGTGAGAAAGATACACATATATATTTACCAAACAAAAAAAATCTGGAATCTTAGAAATCTAACCCAAACCAAGACTTTAGAGGTCACATAAAAGCTGGATGACGTGTAGGTATAACTTAATTAGTTGGGAACTACACATAGGAAAAAAAATTAAAGGGAAACAAGTACACAATTCATCCTGTTTAGAAGAATAAGGCTGCCAAGACTTGGTTACTTGTGCAGAGAAGACCATGATGCCTGAATTGGCGAAACGTTAACTGGTTAGTTGGTTGTCGTTATTTTAGAGACCTGAGGCTTTGTGTTTTGGAATCTTCCAATTGTTTATATCAATTTATAATATAGTAAAATTTATTTAAATTGTACAAACATTTAGATATCAGTTAAAACAGAAAAATGTTAAATTCTGTTTGCTGAGGTACTTAGCACCTCATATTACCACCGTGAGCTTATACATTTTGACATGATCATTATGAGACCACTGATGTTCTGCTGTGAAATTCTTTTCCATTCTTATCTTAGGGCTTGTTCTAATTATCTTAAGGTCTGTGGTGTGTCAAAACGATTGTGAATGTTCTGTCCCACCATAAGTGTTCAATTGGATTTGAATCCGGGCTGCATACTGGCTAATCCAGAACCTGAATTTTGTTTGCATTTATGAATTCACGCACCATATTTGCATAATGAGGGAGGGCCCCACATGCATAAAAATGAATTGGTCTCCACCTGTAAGTGCTCTTCTGCTAACATGAATGCTTAGCACTTTGTTTATATACTGCTGTGCTGTCAAACTTTCATTGACTTCAATCAGACTACTTTAGTTGGTAAAAGAAGTTCCTCCCCACACCATCATTGAAACGTCACTTAATGGAGACGTTGGTTGAAGCTTACAGAGTGAGAAGCGTTTATTTCCTCTTTTTTACACTCTAACTTGTCCATAATTTATGTGCAGTGTAAATTTGGATTCATTTAAGAAAAAAAAAATCCTCCTCCATTGCCTCAGTGCTGATTGTGGTGGTCTTTTTTTATTAATTTTTTTTATTTGTGGTTTAAAGTCTTTACCAACTCCAATTAATGCAGACAGAATGGGCTATCCTAATAGTTTCCAACATATTCTAGCCAGATTGAGAAGGTTGAGATTCATTCCGGGGGTCTGCCACAAAATAAATTTCAACCCGCCCAGGCCGGATTTGAACCGCTGCCATTCAGACTCAAGGTTGCTTAGGTGACACCTTAACACTCTCAGCCTCCAATTGCAGTGGTCCCTGGAAAACAGATTTATGGCGATTTTAACGTTAAAACAGACTATTTTTGAAAAACTAGTATTATTTTAAGAACGTCTCTCTACTCGCTAATTTAGTCCGTTCCGATTTAATAACTAGCCAGGATCTATCAAAGCCTGTATCAATGTTAAAACCGACTATTTTGGAAATAAGGACCCTTAAAGGACCTCTATCATCATCAAAACTAGTATTATTTTAAGAACGTTACAATATATGTATAAATTTTCATTCAAATGCGGCTCTTTAATTTTTTTGCTGTGTGTGTATGCCCCATTAGTTCAGTATGTACTTCTTAAAAAAATAATAAAATTAGTCTGTACTCATCTAATATTTATTGAATTCTTCTGTTCATTATTATTATCAATTTGTGTTGGTATCAGCCTATTCCATTTAGGAAAGATGTTCTTTTAAGTTGAATTTAATAACTCAATATTGTCTGTACCATTTCTATGATTGATGTAATGTTTACTTTTAAAATTTTAAATATTTGTAGGTTATTCATGGAGTTCACATTGAACCAGCTCATATAATGAAGAAAAGGAGTATTGATCAACCATTACGGATATTACTTTATTATGATCAAAGCGTATATAGGTAAATGATTGTTTAATTTTCTAATATTATGGTGAAATGTTAGTGTTATATATGTATTAGAAATTACATCTTTATTTTTCCTTATCCTTAATATAATATTAGTAATTTAGTTGAACATAGGTATTTATTTGATTCATTCTTATAAGGGGAGTACCAAACATGGGAATCACAGATTCCGATCACTTTTATGTATATTATAGAGTAGTTCTGTCAGTGCTTATTTGAAGTGGTATGACGCAATTTGCTTTCATTCTCGAGGAATATCAATTTGAATTCTTGGTGTTATTTAAGTAGACATGGCTGCAGATTCAGTTTAACATTGGATGTGGCCTCGCGGTAATGCGTCTGATTACTGTACGAAAGGTCTTTAGTTTGTATCCCTGAAAGTTTGATATTTTATGCTTTTGTTGTTTTTTTATATCTCCGATATTTATAGATGATTAAATATTAGATTCATTAAATCTTTTGTTTCAATTTAATTACAGATTATAATTTTTTCAGTTAAGCTTTTTTCTTTTGTTAATTATTTGTTTAAAAAAATAAAATATTCAATATTCCAAAGTTGGCAGTGATATTGAAATGAAATAAAATAAAATAGTAAAAATTATCATGAAAATAGGAGTTGTAATTAATATATTAACAAAGTGATTAGTATCGTCAAATATAATCATGATAACTTTTACTCTCTCACTCTCATCATCAGATTAACTCACAATTATACATTCAGTAGGATGATAATCATCATAGAAACATTGAGTTTTGTCGCATTCCGTACCTTTTATTATACTATTATTGTTGCATTTACATTTTTTTTTTTCAAATTGGTTAATGAGAAACATAATTCATTCACATCATGAATATTCCTCTTTAATCAATGAGCCTGGAAATGAACCAAGCATACTGGATCATCGCTGTAAATTTAAGTAGGCTCAATTAAATCTGAAAGTCAGATTATTGTTCTAAATCGGATTTTCCAACAATTTATGAATTGAGAAATGGATGTGTTTGAATCGCCATCTAGCTTTGAAACAGCATCCTCTATTTTGTCGAAGTTCTTGGTGTAGTACCTACTCAGTAGCCTCCAACCAAGTTTCGCATCTCGTGCCCACTGGCTGAGGAGGTAAGGTCAGTTCAGGTCAATTTCCCTTGAAAATTTGAGGTAACACACATTTTGGTCTAAGAAGATTCATGGGGTTGTTAAAAACCTGAATGATTACATTTTTCTATCTCTTGGTAATTTAAGAGAAATTGTTTTAAAGAGGAATTTGGGCAGAGTGTGCCAACTATGATATTTGTAGTATACCTGCCTTCAGCATTAGTTGACTCATCAGCTGAAACCCAAATAGTTCCCTTCTTAACATTTCCTCCAATTTTTGCAAAGGTTTCCTGATATACATCTTGCAGATAACGTTTTCTTAAGATGGTTTGATCAGGCAATTATTTCTCCAATATATATTTTCCAAAAAGCCTTTGAGGGAGGTATTTTTTTTTTTTTTTTGCTCAAAGGGATATCAGTTCTTACTAATGCGCTACCCAAATCTATGCGGACTGTCTCCACTTGTTGTAGATAGCGTATGAAATTTTGCTGCTGTCTTGATTGTTTTTCTTTGTTTACCTTTTGAGGGACTGGACCAATATGCTGAGTTACTTGGAAACATTGCGTTGTAGATACAGACTTGTTGCAGCAAGAAAAATATTAAATATCTCTCTTCACTTCTGAACGTTTCATTCGGGAACTCACACAGATTTTTCGCTACTGGATCTTTAAATTTTTTCCCGGCTTTACTCGTTAAGAAAAAAAATAATAGCAAAAGAAAAAAATCATGACAGGAAATAATGTTTTAAAACCGTATGAATTTCTGCCGACTCACTGATTGACACTAAACTATAATCTACTTTTCTCTGAGTAAAACTTAAAGGGGGAGGAAATTTAAAACTGAATTATAGACGGAAGAAAAGTATGACCAATTCTAGTGAATTCTGTTAATCGCCTTTGAATGTCAACTGATATTTTATGATTTTTTTTTCTTGTACCCATCATTATTCATGTTCTGATTAAAATAAAAATAACAAATATGGAGTGAAATATGTAAAAATATGTATATTAAGTGAAATATGTTAAGTGTAATAATTAATTATAAATATGCAAATATTTAAATTGGTTTAAATTTATCCCAAATGTGCCAAAACATAAAAAATGAATTGATACCTGGTTATATCTTTGTCAAAAAGCAATATGTATTTACATGAAAATGTAAGCCACTAATCACTTTTTTTATTTTATTTATTACAACTCCTATTTTTATGGTAATTGTTACTATTTTATTTGATTTTATTTCAATATAACTGTCAACTTTTGAATATTTTTTTGCAAAAAAATTAAATAACAAATAAATAATAACCATAGAAAGAAACTTAATTTAATTTGTTTTCATCTATATGAAATTAAGCTGATACAAAAAATGATTCATGAATCCAATATTTAATCCTTTATAAATATTAGAGATATAAAAAAAAAAATAAACAATAAAAAATGCAAAAAAAGATAATCAAAATTTCGGGGCTATGAATAGTAAGGACCTTTAGCTTTGCAATCAGACGCGTTACCATGAAGAAACAGCCACTGTTAAATTGAATCAGCAGCCACGCATACTCAAGTCTTCATAAGGAGTCATTGAGGGAGCTTATGGCATCAGTTGTATATACCTCACGTCGGTCATTGGCCAAAATAATATCTTCTCTGTAGAGAAAGATGCCACTACCTCTAGCTTCACAGATTTACTCCATCCGATATCGTCTAACTACACGTTCCTAGGTATTATTGTGACGGGCTTCTCATCATGTTGGGGTCACCAGTGTATCGAGGTGTGATCTTGACTTCCGTAGGCCTTGATACTGCGTGTTCTTTAAGATGGTGTGAAGGATAGAGAAAAGTTTAGGACTTGAGAAGATGAGGTAACCAAAGGGAACCAGCCTTTTGAAGTTACCACGATGCATCTTTACAGTACATTAACCCATTTACGGCCAAGCCTAAAAGTATTTGAAAATTTTTATTTTTTTTCGAAAGTTTTGATTTTTTTCCATGAAATGCTTTTAGAATAGCCTAATTAAAAATATAAAAAAAAATTTTTTGTTCAGCCACAATGGCGGCATAAAATGTTGCGCTCACGCAACGTTGGCCTTTAAGGTGTTATTTATCGTTAGCTTGGAAGAAGTGTGTCATAATATGAAAATTTTAGTTTTTGAAAAGCTGCCACAATTTAATTCATGATTCATGTTTAAATGATTAAAAAATAAAGATTAACTTTTTTTTTAATAAATAAGGTAAGTTGTATTGGCTAAGAAAATTTTCGATTTGATGTTTTATCGGTGAATTAGGGACAGCGATAAATCTAAATAGGTAAACTTCAAACGCTTCTCCTGTATATATACACATATATATATATATATATATATATATATATATATATATATATATGTCTTTTTTTTTTTTCAAATATAGGTAGAGTTATATATTTATACATGACATGAAGTAGCACTGTTTCATGAAAATTTTTATTTTTTATACAAAATATAATAGAAATTGTAAAAAAAATTTTAGTTTTTTATTTATGGTATGTTTCAAATCAATGTGTAATTTAGCATTACATTGTTCATCCCCAGTAACGGATCTAGACATTGCGGGGTCCTGGATACGCTATTGAGGGGCCCCCTTTGGTTAGTGTAGAGGGCCTTCATGGGGTTTAGCAGGTATGGAATACCCCCCAAGAGAAAAGGAGAGTTTGGGGGCCCCCAGAACTATGAATTTATCTATGATGTATTAGTCATTTATTTAATTTTTATAGGGCACAGGGCCCCCACGGGCTTGGGACTCTGATCGGTCGCTGCCTTTGCCTCCCCCCCCTACCCTGGATCCGCCTCTGTTCACACCTATATATAGTTTGGATTTTACCTACTGCCTTAAAGCCTTGAAATGTATAATCATAAATATCTCCTTCTTAGAGATATCTTTTACATCTTGAACTAGGCACTTTACGGTTCTTTTATCTCTAATAGTTCCTGTTGGAAAACAACCAATTTTTTCTAAGTTCTTGCAATAGTGAATATGATGAAAAAAAATTATCCATAAAAAAATATCTATAATTTCAAAATAAGGTACCTAAATCTGTTCATCTTTAGATATATTATTAGGAGAAAAAAACCTAGTTTTAGAAAATTTAGTATTCCAATAACTGGTCTCAATTTGGAAATGTCACTTTTATCCACCTGATTGTTAGAAAAATAAACAAATAATAAGTGGGGAAAATGAACGGGTATGAGCCTGACTTCATTAGAAAAACTTCATATGAATGGCTTACGTTGTTTATATGCAGCATTAAAGTAAACCGGCTAACTGTAAAGTGTCAAAAGTGTAATTGATTCTGTTCAAAAATTTCATCACAACAATAATAAAAGACGAAGTCACAAACAAGGAATCCCAATGATTTAATTATAGCAATCTTTAATTGACTGAAATTTAAATTTAAATCTGACCACTCATTAGTGTTGGAAAACAACCAAATTCACTATTTTATTTGAATGAAAAAAATACAAAGAAAATTTAAACAAAAATTATGTTTATTAATTAATTATTATAATTAATTAATTATATACCGACCCTAAATTAATAGCTGATGTAATAAAAAAGAAAAATATTAAAATTTACTAAAGAAAAAAAAAATTAAATTAATGTTGTGTATATGCAACAGTGGCCATAAATGGGTTAATTTGAGGTCTCTCCAGAATATTTCTGACCATGAAACTTTATTGATAGTATATAAAATTTTACAACATGATATATAGCAGCAATGTAATGGCTTTTGATAATAACATAAACATTTATCCTGGTAAGATTGCTGAGGCGAGTTCAGTTTCGTCCTCAGGCGCTAATTATTCAGTTAGTTGCTATAGTTGTGTCCAGAGCACACAGTTGTGCCGCCCGGCTCGTTAAGGTTCCGTTACACTGTCAAATGCCTTTTCGAAATCAATGAAACATAATGATACTAGCTTGCCCTTCTCCAAAACTTTTTCTGTTATTAGCCTTATAGTGAATATTAAATATTTGGTACTTCTTTTATATTTAAATCCATATTGTTCTTCACTATTATTGCCTTTGGGGTTCTGCCCCATTATCAGGACCATACTGAAATATAATATTTAATGGTCATTAATATACAACATGGGTGTAAATATATATATATATATATATATATATATATATATATATATATATATATATATATATATATTTATAAGGACCTCTCGAAGGACCTCTATCCTCGCCAAAACTAGTATTATTTGTAGAGCGTTACAATATATGTATAAATTTCCCCCTCCTCCTCCCCCTTACCCGACCCACCCTTCCTTACGTGATTCCTAATATGCTTTCTGGGCCTAATAGCTTCAACGGGTATGAACTCGGAGATTGCTAAAAACAGAGGCTTTTCGTATATAATATATATAAGGCTATATATACACACTTACATATATTTATATATAGCTAATGTATTGTTACACCATGATTTTTATTTTTTAAGAATATTGTGCCATCAAAGGTAATAAATTTACTATACTTTGTTTTATTTATTTTTCAGGCTTGAAGAAGAAAAATTTTTACTTATAAATGTGAGTTGACCTGTAGTTTTATTCATAATTTTTTAATGGGAATAAATGAATAAAATATATAAAAGGTATTTAGTCATTAGTATCAGATTAGATTTATTTAAATAACCTAACCATGCCTTGAAACTGTTTTTTTAACATAATGCCTTGACTTCTTTTATTTAACAGTTTCTGGTGATCTGATTGTTGTGTTGCTTTTACTACTCTGTCTACTAACGAGTTGTTTTTATTTTTATGATAATTTTTAGCTTCAATACTTATCTTGACAATTTTTTGAATTTATTTTCTGTTCTGTCTTGTCATATTGAAAAACTTTAAAATTATAAGCTATATTTTTAAAATTAAATTCGTAAACTGTTCTTTAATAAAATGAATTTGAATATAAATTCCTAAGGTATTATTGATTTGATTATTTGGTGCTCTCCATGCCATCATTCCTCTTCATATCTAACATAAGAATATATTATGTATTATAGTAAAGTGCTACCAATGGGTTACTTCTCTAGTTTGTTAATTTCATTGATAACATGAACATATTTACTAAACAGAATATTATGATTCAACGATTGATGGTAAAAGTGATTTTAAATTAAATAATTAATTTGTTTTCAGTTTTTAAATGTGATATGCGAGAGGCATCATATAAACATACTAATAACAATACAAAATATACATATTATTTTAGTTATATTTTACCAATATGAATGGATGAAAGAAGAATTATTAATTAATTGTGTAAAACCATTTGCTTAAGATACTTAAATTAACAAGCCTTTTTTATTTATTTCTATTGGACACGAAAATTTTCTAAAGATTTCTTACAATTTTTTTAATCTACTTGCTTGCTATCTGGAATGATTCATTCAATTGGAAATATAAGAGATAGTTCAAATACTTAAGATTAAGATGATATAAAAGATGACCAATGAATGCAAACACTTGCAACACCCTAAAACTGTCTCTAAATTACATTATGATCCTCACTTATCGATGTTCATAATGACTACATTAATTTATACACAAATGGAAGCAAGGAAGGAGTGCTTGATTATTAAATAATTTAGAGGGCATTTTTAAATTTAAATTTAAGCTTCAAAGATGGTGTTCAAACAACCAAACAGTAGTTTAGCAGTACTAAAAGCCACTGAATACAATTAGAACACAACTCAAACCAACACTAATGTCATGAAATTTACAGCCATGAAGAACATCATATACTCAATGAAAAATTTGCATATACATGACAAGCTGTTGGAGGAATTAAAACTGAACTTACTAAAATTGATAAATGCAGATAAACATATCGGTATATAGTGAAGGGCCATTCAGGAGTAGATTGGAATAAGAGAGATGATGCTGTAGCCAAAAATGAGCTAACTCCCTTCTGCAGCAGTAAAGCTCTCTTATCCATGTTAAAGCTGATATCAAAATGATGTCGTAAGGAAATGGAAAAGTTTCCCCACATCACCTAGCCTACATCAATACATACCAGACATTACATTAAAAAATACTCACACAGACAAAGATATCAGGCTTCTTAATTTTAGAGCCAATGCACTTCTATATACTACATGATGAAATGGTATGTATGTGACATGGTGTGTGTCTGTGGCATATGTGTGTGTTTGAGGAGATTAATATTTTTATTCATGTATGTAAATATTGTTATATTTTCTTATTTTACAGAACACTGTTTTACCTGAAGCTATTCACTTTTGGGAGCAAGCTTTGATGGTTCGTCGAACTGAAAATGTTATTAGATTGAATAGGTTTGTAAATATCGAAATTGTTTTATATTTGATTTCCTTTTTAATATTTTTATTTGATTTCCTTTTTAATATTTTAGTTTGAATTGTTTAAGGAATTTTAAACTTACAGTGTACTTTTAGTTACAGTGTATTTCTTATTTATTTTTCTTTAACTCCTTAACAAAATGGAATCTAAAACATAGGAAATTATTATTATTATTAGCTGATGGTTGGGAGGAAACCCTTATTCACCTTGACTTATAAGGGTCTTTTGTGAAAATCCAGAGATGCCATAGAATTTGTATGCTTCTAGCGAATTACATTAAGACCCTCCAGTTTGTTTTAGTAATATACTTAACAGGTTTAAGTATAGCCTGATTTAAGTACTGCAGTCTGTAGAAGGCAAGGGCTTTAATTTATTAAGGGTGTATTCAGTCTTTTTTTCATCCTTTACACGTAGACAAGTGGAATTTTCCACTAAATTCATTCTCTTTTGGTGATATTTTAAGAGTCAGTGGCCTGCGAAGAGGCTCGTTCTTGTTTTCAACTTGTTCCTTGTCGGGTTAGGTAAAATTTTGCCTTTTCCTTTGATGGATTAATAAAAAGTTTAGACTGTTTCATATCATGTTTTGAAGCCCAGTATATCTCCCTTTCCATTTCGCAGGATTTAATTTATTGTATTGTAGGATGGATCTGGGCCTATTAACATTGTCTCTGAGCCTTTTCTTACTAGGCATCTGTTATCTTATTGCTATAAACTTAGTTTAACTATAAAACATCTTATGCTAAGATAAACATAGGATAAATTTGTTGCTCCTATTTGATTGCTTTAGGATATAGTTGCAATTTTATATTAGCCATGACATGATTATATAGGAATTCAAATCTTTGAATGCTGGCTTACTTTCTGATATTATATGTACTATTTTGCCTTTCTTTATATTTTTTTGAGCAGTTATCTCCAATACTTTTATTTCAGTTTTTGGGAGTGGGGTAGCTCAGCGTTAAGGCACTGTGCTCCTGTTGTCATAGTCCTGGGTTTGAGACCAGCTGTGACTGACAATTATTTATTCTGTTATAATAGGCCGTGGATCGACCCTTTGGGGTTGGGAGACCCTCCTAGGGCTCTCAGCCTCAATAAAATAGGTACCCTTAATTGGGGGAAAAACTTGGTGGTTTTCTCTCCAGGTTTCATCTTGGCCAAATCTCCTACTTGCACAACCGTTGTCCCATGAGGCCATGGATTATGAGGTTGCCCAAGACGCTATTCATGAAAATGCTATCGATACTAAGATCTCGTGCTCGCATATTGATTTTTTTTTTTCCGAACATGAATTGATTGAGGAAACATTAATGGGAATGTTTCCTCACCCTATTCAAGTGTAAAAAAAAAATCAACATGCGAGCACGAGATCTTAAGATCAATAGCATTTTGGGTAACCTCATAATGAAACATGATATAGCAGAAATGTGAAAAGTCAATAAAAAAATTTGTATCTGAGCAGGTATTCATAATATTGAAGGTATATAAAAATTAGACTCGTCCCTCAATAACCTAATAATTTACCATGTTCTATAAATGAGGAAAATATTTGTCTTTATAATGATAGAGTAGTAAATCTATGAAAGAGTATTCAAATAATTCTGGCTGAGCACATTTTGTGATCAAATTTAAATTACAATTACTTTTTATACTTGACTAATGGTATACTAACAGCTACTGGAGTGCTTTTTATAAAGTAATTAGAATGGGCCGAGTAGCATAAGTATTTTGTTTTAATTAATTATAAATCAAACATCTTTGTAACTGGTGAGCTGTTATTATTTGATAATAAAAAAATGAACTTCCTGAAATCTATGATTATAATCTATCAGTTACAACTTAGGTGGTTGAATTAATTAGTCATTTTCATTTTTATAGTATTGTCTCAAATTTAGGTTCTATATTTATTTTATTTTATTTTTTTGTGAAAGAACTGATTGTTTTAGCAAATAAGTCAATTTTTTTATTTATTTGTCAATCCATCAATAATTTATTTTATTTTTTGTTTTATTTATTCATTTTTAGAAAATGTGAGAACAACCAAGTATTCTACCGCAAAGGTGATTTGCATTCATATTGCAAAAACTCATGTGAAGTAAAAACCTTATGTGGTGAAGTTGAAGTACCTGAATCTCATCTAGATGTAAGTTTATTGATATTTTAGCTTAACATCCTTATAACATGCTAAATTTTGTTGTGAATCCACTGTTTTGAGGTATCTAAAGCATTGGTGTACCATTTAGATATAAGCATGATTTGTATTTACATTTTATGTGGTAGTCCAGTTTAGTTTATGAGTAGTTAGGTTTGTTGGTAAAAAGGGTATAATTCTTGGGCGAGAAGATTCAAATAATAAAAAAAAAGTGAGAAATGAGGGAATCACTGGGTCTGTTAAACTTGGAGATAATTAGATTGAGTTGGTTAATTAAGAAGAAATCAGGAGCTGAAGATCCTGTTTAGATATGCTTTATTATTCATATCCAGTTTGGTCTTCTTTGGCAGTAGTTCTCAACTTTCTTCATCCAAATTTCAATTATACTTTCCTATTTTTTTAAATTTTATTTATTCAGTTTAGTACAATCATTATTGTATCCCGATCCCCAGAATTGTCGCTTGCCATTTTTTCCTGTCTGACCAATCCTCTTCTTGTAGATTATTAGCTGTTATTCCTTTGTTGACATCAGCCAGCCATGTTTTTCTTGGTCACCCCCTCTTTTTCTTTGACTCCAGCTGATATAAGAAAATCTTCTTTGGCCATTTTGGGCCTCTTGATATTTTATGGTCCACGTTTCGGCACAGTATAGTACGGTACCTAGAATAAAGGAGTGATAAATTAATACCGAGTTTAGGATCCCAATCATCTTTTTACATCGAGAAATTTTCCTAGTTATATCTTTATCCAGAGATTCTACCTCATTTATCCACACACCTAATTATTTGAATTCACTGCTGCATGGAAGATTCCAATTCACAACGGTTAATGATGTGCTCAATGAATTAAAAGGCATGTATTCGGTTTTATTCAAGTTTATTTCTAAGTCCCATTTAGAGTACTCCTCAATAAGTTTTCTGAGCATATATTGCAGATCGTCTTCAAATTTTTTTTTAATACTCATATTTATGTTGTATGCAAATATTAAATTGTTTGACTGTTGTTTTTATTTATAACTTCTTTAATAGGTCTGTCGAACCTGTAATGCAACTGGATTGAGTTGTACCGAGCATGGTTCCCCAGGTAGGGGAATAGAAGGGGCAGATTTTGTGTTTTACGTTAGTGCGATGGCCACTGAAAGATGCAACAAAGGACTTACTGTTGCATATGCTGCTCATTGCCAGCAAGAATCTGCATTAGACAGGTATATGCTTTTGTTGTATTATTTCATAGGGCTTAACCCCCATAAAAATACTAATACATTTCATAATTAGTAGTAATCTATTGTAATGGGTTGTTACAAAAGTCATTATGCTATAATGTTAGCTGGTCCTTTGAACTTTACTGTTGCTATAATATCTTGATTTACTGAACCTATGTAAATACATGACAGACACAAATGACAGACTTCATACTTTAATTTTTAATGCTTCTATTCAGATTCTAAACTTAGTGAATGATTTAAAATTCCAATTTTCTAGTTAAAACTTAAACCAATTTTTGTCAAATATATCATTTAAAAATTAAATTTGTTTAAAACACATCTTATTCAAACATATATATGTTAATATGATAGGTTTCAGGAAAAAGAAAAGTGTACAATGTTGTTTGTAAATCAAGTTTTATAATATTCGAAAATCTGATTTAGATATTATCTTTGGATGGATTTTGTTTTATAAGACTCAGAGAATGGCGTCATAATAATTGTTATTTTAAGGTAGAATCTTTTATTTACAGGCCTATAGCTGGTCATGCCAACTTCTGTCCAAACAGCATAAACACTAAACCTCAGGAGCTTGAAATTCTTTTGTCGACTGTTAAACATGAAATCCTTCATGCACTTGGATTTTCTATTAGTTTATTTGCATTTTATCGTGACTCTGATGGCAACCCGCTTACACCACGGGAAGAAAATGGCAAACCTGTCCAAAACCATAGGTTTGTGTTAAGGTTTGAATAATAACTTTAGTGGTTCTATAGCTGTTGTCAGTGTATATGTTGATACATGATTAATTATAATCAGAAATGCCATTAAAATACTTTTAAAACTTAAGAAAAGTGAGCCTTTCCAAATTGGCTATCCTTGTTAAATAGATGGACTTGCTGATAGCTATAAAGTTTATTTTCGAATTATTAAAAATTATCATTAGTACTAAAACAAGTTTATTTTTTTAAAAACTAAAATACTAATGTGTAAATTTAATCTTCAATTTTTTTTAAGGATTCAGGCTAGACAATGGAGTGAAAATGTCATAAAAACAGTAGTAAGGGAAAAATGGGATATCCATGGAGGATCTATTTCACGTAAAATGCAAGTAATGGTAACTCCTAGAGTTGTGAAAGAGGTAAGAGAACATTTTAACTGTTCCACTCTAGAAGGTGCAGAGCTTGAAGATCAGGGAGAGGAAGGAACAGTTTTGACTCACTGGGAGAAGCGTGTGTTTGAGGTGAGCAGCTTTGATAGATTTATCGTTTTTATTTGAATTTGATATTTTTTCATTCTTAATGCCTTATGCACTTATACTTTTTTTATTCTCTAGCTCTCTTTCCTCACTCTCTTCTTTCTCATCCACTAAAGTCAAGTTATATTAAAGAAACACTAGTTTAATCTTATAGTTTTAATCAGACATAGCATTATTTTACCATAAGTTTATCATATTAATTGGCTAATCAAAGCATAATTATAGGTTATAATTGTCTAGAAAAATTGAAATATCATTACAGTCTATTGAAAGAATGAATAATCAATAAAATTATCATTTGTTACTTATTCTTATTAATAGCATTACTATTCATACTATAAAATTCACATAACCATTATTTCATATTCCTTCCTATTTTTTATTTCTCTGGCTTCAATTGTTACAGAGTTATGAATAAATTGACTAATTGATGTTTGAAAGTTTTGGATCATTTACTGTTTATTTCAGAATGAGGCAATGACGGGTACCCACACCCAAAATCCTGTTTATTCAAGGCTGACCTTGGCTTTAATGGAAGATACTGGTTGGTATTCTGCTAATTATTCAATGGCTCAACCTTTGTCATGGGGGAAGTCTCTTGGTTGTGATTTCGTCAAGAAATCTTGTAAGAACTGGATTGACAGTAAGAGAGAAAAGTAAGGCATAATATTAACACTATTATTGTAAATAATTTTTCTAATTTAATCCACTAAGTTTTTTTCTTAAATTTTAGAGGTTTGTCTATTCATCCTTTTTGTGATAAAGTAAAAAGAGATCCTTTGGAAACCGAATGTACTGATGATAGGACGTCTGTAGCTTTGTGTAATCTTGTTCAGTATACAGAAAAATTACCCTCCCATTACCAGGTATTGATTAATTGTTCAGTGTAGTTTATTTTTGTATCAAAAAGTTAATAACACAAAATCAGAACTTAAAAATTTATCCATCTCAAAACTAATTCTCTATCTGTTCCTTGCTATAACCCTATAATGTTACGACTTCTTAGATTTTGATAATACCTCCATCCAATGATTTCGATAAAACCACAGTCCATAATCATGAAAAAAGACTCCTTTCCGAATCCATTTATATCTATCTTGAACCTAATCCAACCAGAAAATTGATAAATGGTAAATTTCTCTCTAATATTTGCAGGCCTTAAATTTATTTTAAAAACAATTCCTCTCCTTCATTTCCATAACTTTTTATAGTCCTTGACCTCTCTACTCTTCATCACTTTACCTTTGTCAACACGTTATTGCCTAATCCTTAGCACATTTGCTTTTTCCTCCCTTTCCTCCAACCTTTTCTCTGCCCCTATACCTGGGGACTTTATCTCCCAAATTTCTTTGTCATTGTCTGACATAGCGATAGCGAAGTGGTTTTGGTGAGTGTCCTATTTATATATAATTTCACTTATTTTATTTTTTTATTTATCTGTTTTACTTCTCTTTGCCATTTTCCACATATATCTTTTTAATCTAGTTGTTTTTTTATATGATAGTTAACTTTTTGTTCTTATTCACATGTTTAAGAGCTCCTATACTTTGCACCTTCATACACACACTACTATTTCTAATTAAAAAAGAAATACATGCACAATTTATTTAAATCTTATTCAGTGATTTTTTTTATTTTTTTTTTAGAATTTTGATTATATTCCACACATTTCCAAAGGAAATGAGTCATTTTATGGAGGTGTTGTGAGTTTGGCTGATTATTGCCCTTATATACAAGAATTCACTTGGAGAGCTCAAAATATTGTTATACGTGGTTCACATTGCCAGTACCCAGATAACAATCCTCGTAAGTAATAGTATAAAGTTCACATCGATTCGAGTTGTTTTGTTTTATATTTTCCTATATCTCTTTGAATTTTAACATATTCAATGTTTGTTTTTTTTAAAAATGTATGTAACTTTATAAGTAGGGTGATGTGGGCTAAGTGGGTAATTATCTCGTTAAATCCAAACCTGCAGCTGGTAAGATCTGTCCTTTACAGAGCATGTAGCTTAAACACTGATGTATCAGAAATCAGCCACAAAAGTTTGCTAAGGTGGAGTATTATTAGTTGTAAAAATATTAGTTCCAACCTGTTGATAAAGTTGTGTCTTTCAACTTTTGCAGTACAGCTGCATCGGTGTTTATCTACCAGCAGGCATATTGTTTTTTTTTTGCCGTGAGCGGAATCTGCTGAAGCTGTTCTTCAAAATACTTTGTGATTTACATTTTTCCTTGACAGTTTTCTATTTTTTAAGCGCTCATCCTCAGTCATCCAGAAAAACACGATAGTAGGGACAAGTGCAGACCTCTGTTGTGTGACAAGTGTGCAATATTTGTGGCCATAGATTTCTGGAAAGTAGTGTTTTAACAGACCACACTAGTGCCAGTTGTGCATATGGAAATGAACAGGAGTTAGTGGAAGTCAGTGCAGCTTTCCTACTGTTGCAACCCATGATAAAAAAATAAAATAAAAATCTGAACTTTAAATAATAAAATAGATGCCAATGAAACAAACACTATCGAAACGTGTGAAAGACTGAAGAAATAGGGGTGGGAGTGAAAATACAAAAGAAAAGAACAGTTCTTGATTAAAAAAAACGAACTATTGTTCCAAACTGATAACAACAATTGCTTTTGTTTTGTTCTTCCTCCACCACTAATTGTGTCGTTTGTCCGTTTTTCATTTCACAAAAATAACAGAAGGATTCTTTTATAAATTCAATTAGCTATTTAAAATAACAAAAATTAAATTAATTATTTTGAGTATATATTTCAAATGTTTGACTTAATAATTATTGTTAAGTTATATTAATAATTAGTTAATTAGCAACAAATACAAAAAGTCTTGGCCATGTAAGATTTGTATTAAATGAGTTATTTACATTAAAGCAAAAAGTTGAGGGATGAAAAATTAATGTCAGAATTGATCTGCAGACCCCTGGTAATGTTTATGTGGAGAACAGTTTAAGAATCTTGGTTTATTTGAAATAATGTATGCGAATAATAATTTTAAAGTAAAATAATTTTTTAAAATATCCATTTCTTAAAATTATATTAAAATTCAATTCTAAAGTAATCTAATAATAAATAATCGCCACCTCTAGAAGGAAGGGGGGGGGAGAGGAGAAGGAAAAAGTGAGTGGGAGGGAAGTATTTACATAATCAGAAGTGGGTATGGCGTATTCTCCAACCCCTCTGGACAATACTAGCAACCCCTTGGCAACATCCTGCAACTTGGCAATGTGACCAGGTTATTTGTAAAGATTTCGTCAACATTGTTGTCATATTACAGCACTATCTCTGGAAAATATGGTCCATGTAAACGGTCCCTCAAGAACAATAGTTTTGTGAATTCTTACTTTCAAGTTTCAGGACAGTAGACGCAAACTGAATAAATTTTGCATCAGAGAAATGAAAAGTTTTTTCTTCCTTAAACTTTTTTTTTATTTCTTGTTGAATTTAATTTATTTTAGATATTTTAGAGCCCTAATGCTTCTATATATGGGGCCTTTGACCTGGGGCCTTTGATGAACTAATACTAGAGTGCACTAAACAGAATTTTGATGTAGTGGCTCTTCAAGAAGTAAGATGGTTAGGAGTGGGCATGCTTAAGAAAAAGGACTACACGTTATACTATTGTGGTAGTAAAGATCGGCATGAGTTTGGCTGTGCATTCCTAGTGAAAATAAGATACAGTAATGCGGTAATGGATTTCCAGACGATAGACAATCGTATCTGTAAAATAAGACTACTTGGGAGCCTATTTAATATAAGCATCATTAATGCACATGCGCCATCAGAAGATAAAGATGAAAGCACAAAGGAAGAATTCTACTCAAAGCTGGAGAGGGTGTATGACTCATGTCCCCAATACAACATTAAGATTATAGGAGGTGATTTTAACGCTAATATCGGGGAAGAACAAGTTTATAAGCTAACAATTGGAATGCATAGCTTACATAACATTACCAATGACAATAGAGAAAGACTGATCCAGTTCGCAGCCTCCTAGATGTCTACAATAATGAGCACTGTATTCCCGCATAAGAATATCCATAAACAGACATGGCGAACACCTATTAGGAGAAATGTAAATCAAATAGATCATATCTGTATCATATCAATAGGCATCACAGTTCTACGAGGGATGTTAGAAGCTTCAGAGGAACTTGCATTGATTCAGATCATTATCCAGTAGTAATGAAATTTAAACAAAGAATAAGGACGATAAAGATATCTCACTATCTATCTAAGAAAAAGTGGAATACAGAAATGCTAAAGAATCAAGAAACGACTATTATTTAAGGAAAATATAGACAAGAAAATGCATGAGTATCCCGTGGAAATGGCTGAAGGCTTAACTATTGATGACAAGGGGAACAAACTGGAGGGGATAATCTCAACCGTAGCAGCAGAAACTCTTGGAATTATAGAACCTAGAAGAAGAAATGGATGGCTCGATAATGAATGCAACGAAGCTATCGAAAGGAGGAACGCCGTCCGACAGTGCTTGCAGCGACAAACAAGACAAGAATAAATGGAATATCGCGGAGCAAGGCAACAGGCAAAGAAGATAGTCAAGAAGAAGAAAAAACAGGCATTGGAGGAGCAGTTGAAGGACATTGAAGAGATGTCCAATAAGAATGAAAATAGGAAGTTTTACAGGGAAATAGGGGTCTTTGAGAAAGGTTACTCGCCTATGAATAATTGGGTGCTAAGCAACGAAGGTCTACTGCTGACTTCAAATAAAGAGGTTCTTCAGAGATGGGAGGAACACTTCCAAGAATTATTGACTGGTAACTTAGGCAACCTCAATGGAACAGCAGCGATTCCACATAGTGAGACAGAACATGGATGGGAAGAAGTAATACCTCCAACACTGGAAGAATTGGAAGAAGTAAACTGGTAAACTTAAGAGAAACAAATCACCTGGCATGGACAATATTAATGCCGAACTCTTCAAATGTGTGGGCCCTAACATACTGAGGCATTACTATGCAACCGACTTGTACCGTATAATAAAAGGGCGGTTGGCGAATATCAGTGTGGTTTTCAAAGAAATAGATCAACTGTAGACCAAATCTTTGCCCTCCGGCAGATTGATGAAAAGATGCAGGAGTACAATATGGTTGCATGGCGATTATTTGTTGATTTCAGAGCTGCATATGATACTACCTACAGATCCATGGTTTATGAGGCCATGGAAGAAGCAAAGATCCCTCCTAAACTAATAGTTTTAACAAAGATGACATTGAGGCACACTAATTGTCAAGTAAGAGTGAAAGGGGAGTTATCAAAACCCTTGGAAATAAGGAATGGACTGAGACAAGGAGATGCTCTGGCCCCTTTGCTGTTCAACCTAGTTATTGATAAGGTTGTGAAGAAAGTAAGGATTGAGGGTAACAGCAATATTATCAATAAATCACTGCAATTAATGGCCTACGCTGATGATGTGATTTTGGGAAGAAGTAGGCAGGTAATCGAAGAGGCATATGATATCTGAGAAAAGGGAGGCAGGAAGAGCTGGCCTCAAAATAAATGTCAGTAAAACTAAGCTGATGATCATTGAGAGAATGAGGCAGCAACACCCTCCATTCTTCAACTTAGGCGGAGAAAAAATCGAATTAGTGCCGGCATTTCTGTACCTGAGATCACTAATGACCAATGAAGCCAAAGAAACAGAAGAGGTTAAAAGAAGGATTCTGGCAGGAAATAGTACATATTATGCTCTTTGGCACCTATTAAGAAGTAACCTAATCTCTCATAAAAATAAAATTCGGATGTACAAAACCCTAATCAGACCTGTTGTTAGTTACGGCGGTGAATGTTGGAATAACCTGTGACAGGCTTGACCGATTCGAAAGGAGGGTGCTGTGAGGAATGTTTGGTGCGGTGTTTGAGAATAGAGTGTGGCGAAGCAGAAAGAATAAAGAAGTATATGATATTTACAACAATCTGTCCCTGTCTAATATTATATGAACAAGAAGGCTGAAATGAGTGTAATAAATGCCAACCGAATGAGTGAAGAGAGACAGGTGAAGAAGGTATACAAAGAAAAGATCTTCGTCACTAGAGCAAAGGGCCGACCAAGAGCACTGTGGCAGGAGATGTTGAAGCAGGCCAAGGACCACTTTGGTCTGTAGCACCAGGAGAAGAAGAAGAAGATCTATACACTGATAGTATCACCAATTTGTTTGTATTGATTCCAAGACCTGATTCTTCACCAGCATTGTATTTATTTTAATAGTATAATATCTTCACCCAACATAAACAAATCATCGGCATATTCAAGCACAGGTATATTACCATCTTTGGTTAAACCTTTTTTGGTACAAATTACTTTTCTAATAGCGTGTTCCAGTGCTAAATTAATTAAAACTGGTAAAAAGGAGATCACCCTGTTTTAAACTTGAACTGAAATCAAATTTCTTAGAATAAAATTACTGATTTGGAATCTTAAGTTCTTAGGTCATGCTTGTCCCTACTAGCTTAATTAGTTTCTTTGGTATTCCTTCCTATTAAAATACAATAAAACTTGTGACAGTCAATAGAAGCATTAGTCCTTTAGAAATTGATGTAAAGCTGGTGAACTACACCTTTGTATTCCAACTTTCTCTATAATATTGTTGTAAGGAAAATATTTGATAAATAGTTAATTGTTTTCACCTAAATCAATGAGTTAATCCCAGTGAACACGCTATATTCTACCTGGAAACTGGGTCTTTCCATGAAATTACTTGTTTTATTTATTCACTGATTTTTTACTTGTTTTTTTGACACTTTTAAATAAATCTGATGGATGTTGTTTAGTCCTTCCAATTTTACTTCATTTAGAGTAGAGCTTCTAATTAATTTTTTTTTTTAATATTTTGCTTTGAACTTTATGTTTATTATGTGGCTGATGGATTTTAGCTGTGAATATATTACTTTATTATCATTCGAACTTCATTTTCATTTATTTTTTGTTTTGTGAACCAACGTTCCCTCTTTTTTAGTATGGCTTTATTTATAAAATAAATTTGCATTCTTTAGCTTATTTGATTAACTTTATTTCAGACCCAGATAAAAATTTTGCATTAGAAGAATATGGTGAAGATTCCAGATGTTTTGATCACACTGATAAAATGTGGGAGGAACTGACTTGTAAACAAGTAAGGCAATGGCAACATTGGGGATCTGGTTGCTACCGTTATAAATGTTCTTCTGGATTTTTGCATATTATTGTGAGTTTTTATTAAGAACTGTGGAATCAAATTTATTATACATTTTATTAAAATGACTTTACTTATATTTGTTTTTAAGCCAACAATGCTTTAAAAATAAGTGTCCATTTTCTTTTCAGATATATTTTTTATGCTTAATGTTCAATTTTGTTATTTATTACATGATGGCTGTTTAACTTATTTAGAATTAATTTATTTCAGATTAACAATTACACATATACGTGCTATTTCCCCGAACAAGTTCATCCAATAAGAATTTTTGCAAATAATTGGCTACACAAAGGTGCCCTCATATGCCCCTCTTGTGAAGAAATGTGCCAGGTAAAATTATATTTAATATTTTATATTATTTTTATCATTTTAAACAAGAATGGTTTGGATAGTGATATTTATCTAAAATGTAATTTATTTGTGATCTTATTTACTATATTTGAAGTGTTCAATTTTTTTTAAATTTTTGTAGCAATAAGCACAAACATAAGCAAAGCTGAACTATTTGAACCCTATATCATGAAACTTTGTCTAACCGTTTAGGCAGTAGTTATTACCTTTTTATTTTATTTCCATTTGACAATTTTGGGTGTTTAGTTTGGCGGAATACTGCTGCATTCTTGAAAAATAATCCTTTAAATAATAAAGTTTTTATCACAAAAAATTTAATGAAAGTATAAAAAGAAATAACCTGTATTATCCTTATTATCTATCCTTTGTTGATAAGTTAGTTTGTTTTTATATTTGTATTTCACTACCCTGGAGTTGAAGGGGCTATTTAAAAAGTGTAGCAGAGGTTAGCGTGGGCAGCAATTGGATAGATGACTGTTCTCTGAGAGACAAAGTTACTCTGGTGTCTCTGCCTCTTTAGATAAGCAAGATTCAACAGCTTATTGGAGGGAGCACACATTAACTAGGTATAAGAACGATGCCCACTCCATGTAAGTTGATTGCGAATCATGATATGGTTCTTTGAGCTCTGGACCACCTTAGAGTTGGTCTGTGGATGATTTTTTCCTGAGGATGAATTTATTTATTGGTATATATTGTAATGATGAAATTGGTTAGAGTTAAAATTTTAATAAAGTGTCATTTAAATTTAATCATTTTATATAATAGAAATAGAATTATAAACAATGTTATTTTAAAGAGAAAAATTATTAGTGTTAAAATCAAATGAGCAGTGGAACAAATGCTTGTTTAAGTAATCAAACAGTAGAAGTTTGACATATACAATATTAAAAAATATATTTAGACTAAATTTATTCTTCGAAAATGAGAATATATTTTATTGAAACTAAAAAGTAAAATGTAAATGTAGACATTTAAAAGATTTTTGTTTAAGTAATCAAAAAGTAGAATTTTTACATTTATTAAAAAATATATTTAGAATACATTTATTTTTCAAACATGAGAATATATTTTAATGAAACTAAAAAGTAAAATGTAAATGTAGACATTTAAAAGAAATGAAGAAAAACAGAGAATATCGCTGCACTATTTTGATTACGCCTTCTTAATTAGCAAGTAATTATGGGGAGAGATGCGACGCTTTGTAACATAATCTGTGTCTGCAGATGGTTAGCCGGCGAGGAAAGAGGATCTCTCTAGGTCTGTTGTTCGTTAGCTGGCTAGAAGTGATGACCTACCTAATCTTGACTATAAATCCGATATTAGACCGTGGAGGCCGGACTAACAGTCTCATATTGAACCAAATCTATTTTAAATGTCTTAAAGTCAGTATATGATTTTTAAAAGTAAAATTAAATAAAGGTCAGTGAGTAAGTACCGGTTTAAATAGTAACATTGTCAAGCTGTAAAATATTGTTATTTGGGATTATGAAAAAAGAAGGTAAATATTAAGCAGAAGTAAGAAGACATCTAATGACATATAAGAATAACATTTATTATTTTGTAGATAGAATTTAAATTCAATATTTTGGATTTTTTTTAAATACATTGCTGTATTAACTAAAAAATATTTAAAGTAAATGTGAACCGTCTTATAATGACATGTTGAGAAACTACCCATTGGTAGAAATCCAATAACAATTCTGAATTAGAAGGTCCTGAGGCCATCTTCTTTTCAGATGCCTCAGAGGAATATCAGAAATCAAAGAGGGAGAAAGGTTTGAAACTAGTCATGGAAGGATAAGTACCTGGTTCAGGGTAAATTGTCAACATATGGAACATTAAGGTCATTATGGATGATTTTATTCGTGACAAAGTAAGGAGCATTAAGGATTTTGGATTGGATATGGGAGGCATTCGATTTAGTGGAGCCCTAAAGCTCAACTCCGTAAGTCAGAATAGGCCTTATTATAGTTGTATAAATGAGCCTTTTGTAATTAGTTGAAAGCTTAGAGCGTTCGTCTAGTAAGTGTTGAAGTAGCCGAAAACGGCAAGCTGTTTCTTGTCGTTTCAGTCCTGTATGAGGGTTCCAAGTTAGAAGTTTGTCAAGATGGAGTCCTAGGTAGTGGATTTGCTCAAAAGAGGTAAGTGACATACATAAAGGGTACTGTAGGAGTGGAAGTCATTGGTTCACTACTTAGGGTAAAAGTTATTTGATATGATTTGCTGGAATTTATTTTAATCCCCCAGTTTCGAAACCATTCTTCAAGGTCTGTGATATGTGATTGAAAAATTTGGGATGCAATAAACGGATCATGATTGACTGATAGCACGCATGTGTCATCAGCATACATGGTAGAACAGTGTTAGGATGGTTTGGGCTGTCAGCTGTATAAACTATATGAAAAAGGATGGGACCGAGTATACTGCCTCCAGGAACACCATCAGATTGAGAAAAGAGGGATGAATTGGCATTATTGTGATTTACTTTGAAGAATCAATCTGTGAGTTAGTAGATAATGAGAAAGTATGTAGGGGTACAAATTTATGGAGTTTGTGAAGAAGTCGTGGGTACCAGACTCGGTCGAAAGCATGTTTAATGTCGAGAAAGATTTCCAAGTAGTATAATCCGCGCTCCAATGTAGAGCAGATGTCCACCACACAATGACATTGCTTACAAGTGGAGTGGGATGTTCAGAATCCAAACTGGTGATCTGGGTTTATGTGATTAGAATATAGAATGGGGTACAGGCGTTTCAGAATGAGTTTTTTACAGGATTTTGCCCATGATAGGTAAAAGAGAGATAGGATGGTAGGAGGATGGGTATTCTGGTGGCTTTTCGGGTTTAGGTACAATAGATAATTTCCAAGGGTCAGGAAAGTATGTAGAGCAGAGTACTGTGTTATAAATGTACATGAGGAATAGAATAGCTTTTCAAGGAAGGAATTTTAAGATATGGAATGTAATTAGGTCATGCACAGTAGCTTTGCGGGAAGGGAATCTGTGAATAATGCTAGATATTTCTGAAAGATGGAATGCTTTAGGCGAAAAGATCATTTGGAAGGGAATATATAATTCTACTAAGATACATTCAAAGCGAATTGGATTAAGGATATCAGGATGTGGATTTAAAGTTTGTAAGAGGTGCTGGCGGAATATCTGTACTTTTTCTTCGTAAAATCTAGACCAGGTTTGGGAATAAGTAAGGAGTGTATGATTACAATCTTTGAACTTCAGAAGCTTTTTAGTGGTCGTCCATAATGATTCGTCAGTAATTGTAATATTTTCAGTTATTTTTAATAGATTTTGAATTTTCTAATTTCTGCTTTTAGTTTGTAAGTTAATTTCGTGTAATAAGTTTTATCTGTTCGATATCCATGATATGATTACCGAGATTAATTGAATAGCGTCAGTTGGAGTTGGAGTGGAAGGAATAAGGAAATGAAATAAGGATTTGTGGGAAGTGTTGTCGCGTTTGTAAAAATGTGACCGTAGAGTGAAGTGAGCTTCAGTCAGTAGGGCAATATCTATAGGATTGTCATGTAGAAATATGTCGAGTTCATCGAGGTGGTTATGTAGTCCATGAGCATTCCACAAAATGATAGCTAGGGGCTTAGTACTCAACGAGGGAGACTAAATGGAATTTCAGTAAGGAATATTGTGAGAAGGGTGATAAGAGGTTTGATGGTCTCTTGAAGAGCTAACAGGAAGGATGCTGGGATAGAATTTATGTCGGTTCGGTTTTGGTTATGAAGTGGATTTATATTAGGGGCTTGGGGGTGATAATTTATTCAACTAGAAGTGCTGGCTGGGTTCTGAACCCGTTGTGGGATACTAGAGGTAGGCCTACTTCTGTTGGTTCTTGGGATTGGGGGTTTGTTTGAACAGCAAGTTTGGGTGGGGTGCTATTGGATTAGTGTGGATGATTGGCATTAGTTTTAAATGATTGTAGGTGGATTTGCTGACGAGGCTGAGACAGAGGATGGAAGGCCTGGGGTTTGAATTGGGAGGTCTGGAGCATGGATTGGGTGGTTTGAGGTGCCTGACTCATATTTCAACATTATTTTGTGTTATCTCTAGCCACTTATGAGAAACATCAGAAGTTTGGTTGTCCAATCAATTCCGAAATTTCTTGACCAAATGTCATAAAATTTTCTATTTTAGGGACATAGACAGACAGGTGGTGGTTCACGATCAGAGAAATAATGTGGCACTCCGATCACATTGGATTGATTGACAGCATAATAGCCAAATAATGTGGCACTCCGATCACATTGGATTGATTGACAGCTGCAGAGTTACTGCTGGATGAGATGGTTGGTGCACCTGTTTCTGGTTTCGTGGCTGCAGTGTATTTACTGCGTGTTTGTGGTTTTGTTTTATTTTGAGCGATCAGTTGTTTTGATTTCGCCGGTTTATTAATTTTTTTATTATTTGGTGAGTTGCCCCCAGACTCTGGGGCAGAGTTTCAGTGGAGCTTTATTAGCGTACGTCGCTTTAGCTATTGCGAGTCTGTCTCATTTATTTCAGAAAAGGGTCTCTCTTCCTCTGAGTCATCACAAGATGTATTTTTATCCATATCCATGATTCGAAATAAAAAACAAATAAATACGCCTATATGATATTACTATTAAGAAGAATATTTAAGATATAAATTCTTAAAAACTAAAATATTAACATAACAATAAGCACTATATTATTAAATAAAATATTTCTGCAAGTAAATAAATAAAAAAAAAATAAAGAATCTCTGAAAAAAAGAAAGAAAGAAGAAGATAAAAAAAGATATCTATAAGGATTCAAACTATGTTGACTGGAGATAGAATTGTGGAACACAAGCCCTTGACCGTGAACTTACGTAAAGCAGGTAAATAAGATAAGACCCGTTGCAGGGAATTATTGGCCATGTGACCAATCTGTCTCTATCAAACAAACACCAGTTTATGGGCTAATTGTTAATTAAAGGTCACTCACCTCACTAAATGTGAATGTAAAAATGTTCGACTGTTTATAATGCCACTATTTACAAAGTTTAACAGCAGGATTTCAGATAATTTTTAGATGACAAATTAACAAGCACAGAGCGATAGAATTATAGATCTATAGTTGCGTCCATGACACTTGGAACTCGTTTTGTATTTTAGAATTAAGATGTGTATAATTTTATTTTTTTCAAATATTCCACATTACTAAACTGATCCACCGTTATTTGTAAAGTTGTAAGAACTTATCATTTTAATTCTTTTCTATATAGTCTCTAAATCTTTTGGTCATTAAATTTTCATAATTTTTATTTTCATTATTAATAATTGATTTTTTCTTATTGCATTTTCTATCACTTAATTTTGAACCAACTACCAAAGAAATTATTCTTTATTCAAGACTCTCATTGGTCACAGAAAGTTATAATAAATAAAAAAGAAATTATCTATGAAACTTACTATGGTTTGTAGCAACATGAACATGAGACTGTTGGTCAGTCTATGTATGTATTTCAGTAAAAATAGGGTGTTTCTAAATTCATTGATGGAAACCATCTGGCTGTCTCTTTATTCAATGATTAAATCACCTCACCGATGACCCATTGGATCTCTTTTTAAAACTGATCTTGTACAGAGTTTTGTCTCAAAACGGAATCTTTTGTGCGGAAGAAAGTGCGAACAGCGATTCTTCTTACAATGAGTGTCGGAGTAGTAGTGGAGAAGAGGAACTTTTGAGGGAAGATTCGGAGCATATCAAAATTAAAAACTACAAGACAAATATTGCACTGGCCTACTCAGACGACAATTTTAAATCACATTTTGACATTAGCCGTTCAGTTGAGACAACTATCAATTATTGGATGCCATATTTAATTGTACTAGCACATAAAGGGAAAAAAAACTGTTTACTATATTGCTGATTAAAATTATCTATAAAGTTTATCTATGTGGTTTGTTACCTTCCGAGTGGTAGCCTTCTGCTTGAATCAAACAAGTTGTCTCTAATCTCAACTTATACTGCTGTCCATCCGTGATGGATTCAGTCGGTTGTTAGATCCCATCGATGGAGTAAGTGTTGAGTTTAGAAACTTACCATAGCACATCATGAGACCTCACACCTCTAAGGTTTGTAGTGCCAACTTGAACAAAAAAAAAATTATAAAAAAAAAAATTATACTTTTATATATGTGTGTCTGTGTTAATATAATATGTTATATGTTATAACGTGTATTTATTTTTGTATTATTGTTTTCCTGTTATAACATTAATTGCAAGTATTATTGAAATAGTCTTTTATTATCTTCTTTTAGGTATTTGTTTGTTTTGTATACTTGTGATCCCTTATTTTTTAAAATATTAACTTGATATTCTGTATATTATTTACTACAGGGACAGTTTTCCGATCCTTCTGAAACATGTCTGGAGCCATTGACTGAAATACCGAAAAATGCAAGCTATCACAGCGATTTTCTTAGCTGCTGTGGATCATTATTGATTGTAGATTTTAAATTAGTTTTAGGCATTATTATTTTAGTTACTGGTCATGTTTTGTTATAGAAAACTTCTGGGAATTATATTCAAATGAAATCATTTGTTGGAATAACAATCATGAAAAAAAAAAAAAAATCAAGTGATTTTGAAATTTTAAACACAGTTGTTTTATTCTGTTTAAGTTGCATTGGAAATATATTATTTTATATTATTCTATGTACTCTGAAAAATGAAAAAAAAAAAACAATAAAAAAACTCCAAGTGTACCAAGAAATTATCTAAAGAAAATTTTATATTGTACTTAAAATTGTTTGAAAACTGATCAGTAAGTCTGTATAAAAATATGAGATTTCAGTTTTGCCACAAATAATTTATTTTTAATTTTTGTATATTGTTTGATATATTGGGTAAGTGAGATTGTAAAGTGTAAATATTTAATACCAAGTATATAGGGGCTTTACTGTTAGTGATTATTGTTCATGATCGACATTAACATTTGTCTACTAATATTTTGCTTTTAAATTATTAATGATAAAAGCTAAATGAAATATTCTGTGATATTGGCCAATTACTAATTTCTATATTTTTATTTCGTCTTAAGTAAATTATTAGATAAATAAATAATAATACAACCTGGCTGAACGAACCTGAAGCTTTGTTGTTCAGGAAAAATGGACAAAATAAACGATAAAATTTGTACATTCATGAAATTTTGTTCACAACTTCATCATGGTAAAGAGAATCGAAATCTGCAGTCCGCCCTGCTGGGTTACAGATACCCCACTTTTAGTAAAACTTCTACCTTTTTCAAGCTTTAATTTCATATAAATGAAAACAAGTTTTCATTTGGGATTGGGACAAGGGTTTGAGAAAAACATTTACAAGTAAAGAGTGATTTGAAAATTCCCCTTACAATGATTTTAGTTAAGCCAAACTATATTTCTTAGGCCGGGTGGCCATCGGTTGCGGAGTGAAGTGGAGTGGACTCCGCAAGCAAAACAAACATGTTGATTAGATAGGGAACGTGGCAACCAAGCTAAGCTAAGCGGAGCTGACTATGCTAGGCTTAGTAAGGCGCAGCTTCAAAACCAACCTGTTCCATTTTCCAAGCTGACTCCATTTTCCTCCTCCAATCAAATTCAGCTGCCCACTCCCTAACTACCAATTTTGCCGACTCGAAATTTCCTATTGCTGCGAAGTACTCCGTACATGTCTATTATTAATTTAAGTGAATTTAACTTTAATCTATTTTCGTGCTGATTAAAAAGTTTAAAGTTCTCAAAAAAATCTTAAGTTTTTTTTTCTCACACAAAAATGGATATCGAAGAAAAGTTGATAGAAGAGGTCATGGCCACAAAACATGTAAATTCACTGTGGGAATCAGTCGATCCGAAATTAATAGTAAATATAAAAGTTTGTTTCTATTTGAGAGGACCGGCATATTCGGTATATAGAATGAAACTGGAGGATATAGAGAGATTTCTATGTAGTTTTCCTAGAACAAAGAGAATCATTCATTTCTGCAAACAATGTTCTATTCAGGACCCAGTGAGAATGGCTTATAACCTTGAGAATTTATTTAAAATAATTATGATAATAATTTAATGTATAATAATGATAATAATTATATTCAACTTAATGCTAAAATAAAATATCAAACTTTTAATAAAATACTCGTGTAATGAAATACTTGGATTTTTAAATCCGTTTAAAAACAATGTTTTTAGCATTTTAGCCTGGCAGCAAACTGTAAAGAGGCCATGGACCTCCAGGTTAACGGGAATATATGCAAGCGGGTAGATTCCTTCAAATATCTGGGGTCAACAATAGATGGGAATGAAACTTCAGAATCCGTTATTAGGAGGAGAGTTGGCCTGGCAATAAGGGTGACTAGAATGTTACACCCAGTTCTTTGGAACACGGTCATCTCAACTGACTACAAAAGGCGGATTTTTAGAAGTTGATTGTTGAGCCCTCCCTCAGCTATGCCCCAGAGTCCTGGACACTTAGCCCAGGACTCTACTCCAAATTACAAGTGGCAGAGATGGATTTCTGGAGATGCCTGAGGATCACCCTGCTGGATAGAGTCAGGAATGAGGAGATTAGAGGCAGGCTAGGAGTGACCAAAGGAGTTCCGGAGAGGATTGGAAGGAACAGGCTGTGATGGTACGGGCACTGCCAGCGGATGCCAGAACGTAGGTGGCCGAAGAGACTTCTGCTATGGGAACAGCCAGGGAGAGGGAGGAGAGAAAGACCCCGAACACGGTGGAAAGGCTGCGTGGAGGAGGAGATGGCCGACAGGGGACTTGAGGAGGAGGACTGGTGGGATAGAGAGAAGTGGAGAGATGCTCTGACTTAATCAGGCAGCCCATTGAGAGATAAGACCTGAAAAAAACAAAAAAAACAATGTGTATAGTAAATAACAAAAATAATTAACCAGTTTTAAATTTGGTTTTTATTTTAATCACGCACTTCTCCCTTTTTTTTATATAACTTAAATTAACTGCAAAATATGGGCTGCTCATACATTATACACTGCAATATCCAACAGCGCAGTATGGCTTAGCTGACTCAACTCAGCTTAATTTCCTATTGCCAACCCACTCAACTCTACTTGGTAACCGGAAGCCACCCACCCTTAAAGATAATTCGATCTATTTTACAATGGTGCAACTTAATTACCTTGAATAGGTTTTGAGTGATCGCTTCCTATTGAACAAAAACATGACTTACAAAAAAAAAAACATGAAACATGAATTTCCTGCTTTTTTGTGTGGAATCGGACCATAGGTCAATATGAACTTTTTTGTTGCTCTTGTGGTCTAGCATCTTTTAAATATTTCCTGTGACTTATGGTTCACCCTGTATATGTTTCAGCCATAAAATGTGATTTTTTTGTATTTTTTTTACCTAAAATCAGTAATCATTTCTTAACTATTGAGTTATCATCATGTGAGTGTTCTCATTTGAATAAAAAAACAAACTTACTTGACTTAATTTGTGCAAGTTATTTTGTGAATATCCCGACCTCCCAGGGAGGGTTGTCTCCTGGAAATTTGGGCAGACTCTGCAGGTTTCGATTCTTACTATGACGAAGTGATCACCAAAGTTTCATGAATGTACACATTTTGTGGTTAATTTGGTCGATTTGGACTTTACTTTTCCTGTACTATTGATGCTGATACCACAAAAGAGCATGACTAAATAAGAGGATTCTTTTTCTATGCTTTTGTTGATCTCCAAATTGACCTAATAAGACTTTGTTGATGTCCCACCAATGCCTTGATCTATCCTATGGGTACCATTCAATTGGTTAGTTATTTTTAAATTTTTGTTCTGAGATGTTTTGCATTCCAGATATTGAAAATTTTCAAAAAATTTGATATCCACTTCTCCCTATATTTCACCTGATTCTTGTGATTTCCGATTCAGCCTCTTACAATTTACATATTTTGTCAGTGCTTTATTAGAGACCTGATTCTTTACCACCATCATCGATAATGGCTTTCAACATTTTAGAATTTATTATTTATTTTTGTATTATGTTCCATATACAGTCTACTAAACTTGTCCTGGCATTTTAATCTATATGTATCAAGATTGTTCATAATTAATTTATTTATCAAAATCATTGTGGGTTATGACTTATATTGTTTGTTAGCATCCTCATAGTCAAATTCACACTCTATAATTTAAGTTATTTGCTAAATGTTTTCCTTTGTCATCTACTAAGTCGAATATATTATTGAGTTTTCCAAAAATAATTATTGAGTAAAGGTGTTAAATTAAAAAAAAAAAATTAATGATGGTTTTATCAATAAAAATAGACTTTATTGTTATACACTTTTACCAGTGTGATGAAATCTACTGCCATACCCACTGATTAGAAATTAATATCCTTTAAATTTATGAATTCTAAAAAGGCAATTTAGCAATTATAATTTTCTTCTGTATTTATAAGAAGTGATCAAGTATCTTAAAAAATTTGGAGGTTTGGTGGGTAGAGTAGATAAGGTTGAGCCTTTTATCCAAATTCCTGTCATTTTTGCTGATTCTAGTAATGATAATTTGTATTGTTGATAATGTTGATGGTGATTCAACTAAACAGGGACCAGTTACCACCTTTTTCATCTAGACAATTCCAACAAGATTGCTAGTAACATTTGACCAGCCAATTGAAAGTTTTCTTGCATGATTCCCTGATAGTTGCCATGAATTCTAAAAAGATATTTGCCAAATCTTTTTTGTCATAATTTTCTTTCATTTGTATGAAGCAGTATTGGGCAAAATGTATGGTAAATGTGCATAGAATGCTGCATTTAAATTTTTCCAGTGTATATATATATATATATATATATATATATATATATATATATATATATATATATATATATATTATGGCCAACTAAGGATTGATTAGTATGCTGTGTATTGTAGCAACCCAATGTATTTGAGCAGCATTGATGTTCAATAAATCATTTCTCTATTGTGAAACTGATTGGCCAACTTTTATCTGGCCTTATGAGAAAAAATTGTGTCTAACAGAATACTAAAATTGGGTCTAACAGAAAACCTTCAGGTATGGAAAACCAAAGCTGAAAAATTTCCTTCATGGTACCCTGATAATGGTTCAAAACTAGCATTTTTCAAAGCTTTTCGGTCATAATTTTCTTTCATTTCAATGAAGCTGTTAATGGCATGAAGGCAGAAAAATCCATTTACAAATGCCTTTCATTTTTTGCTCATACGTTTATGGTATGGTACCAATGATATAAGTTTTGGAAATAAAATATTCCTCGAGTGAATCTTAAGCCAGTGAATCTTAAAGGTAAGTAGGTGTTATTTTGGTCTTAGCAAACATCTCCTGGCCTTAAGGATTGGACCCTCACAAGCATGGAAGTGAAGGAGATCCTCATCTTTGAACAGAAGATCCTTCATCGCATATTTGGACCAGTTAAGGTCAACCAGAACTGGAGAAGGGAGAACTATGATCTTTATAGGAATATTGATGTGATAAGGAGGATGATGTCATCTGGATTATCTGAAACCTGCTAAATACTTGTGAGTGACCTGGCAAAGGCTTATTGAGGAGGTCAAGGACCACATTGGTCTGTAGAGCCACAGAGTTAGTTAGTTCATTCTAATGATATATTTGATGATATTTCAACTAATAAGTGAACCAGTTACCACCTTTATCATCTTGCCTATTACAATTATGTGACTAGCCAAATGAAAGTTTTCTCGTATGGTTGCTACAAGATGATTCTCTTGAATTCTTTAAAGGCATTTTTTTGATGATTTTTGGTCATGATTTTCTTTCATTTGTATGAAGTAGTCAAGTATCTAAAACAGTTTTTAGTTCTGGTTAGTATGGTGATGTCTCATACTAATGATATTTTTGATGGTGATTTAAGTAATAAGTGATCCAGTTACCATCTTTAGGGTTTTCTTAAGGTTCCTAAATTGTTATAATGAATTCTTTTGGGTCTTAATTTGCTTTCATTTATACAAAGCAATCAAGTATGCAATATTGTTAAGGATGGTGGATGTGGTAAAGACTCATTTCAAAATTCCTGTTATTTTTTCTATTTTGGTAATATTTCATACTGATGATATTTTTGATAGTGGTTCAATTAATAAGGAGCCCAATTACCAAATTATAACGTTTGTCTTGCCGTCTGAAAGTTTGTCTCTCAAGATGGAAAGGCACTTTTTAAAGATTTTTGGTCAACATTTTCTGGTTTTATTATTATTATTATTTTTTAGGAATAATCCATGTTGGCCTGATGAGAGTGTTGGCTAGATGAGGTAGTCTTGTATCTGAATTCCAGTTATTTTTGTTGATGGAGACTATATTTTTTATTTATGACTTTTTTTTATGGCAATTCTAAGGAACCCATGTACCACCTTTTTCATCTAGCCGATCGCGAAAAGGCGACTATCCAACTGATGAAAGTTTTACCATAAGGTTCCCAAATGATTATCGTTAACAGAAGAGCCTTCTAAGGCCATTGCTTTCAAGACTGAAATCTCTGTGATGAAATTTTTTTAGCCATTTTTGAATGGTCCACTTTTTTTTATACTGACCTTGCTCCAGAGTTTATTGATACTTCTGGTCATTTGGCCTTGTCCCAATGATTTGACTTTGTAAAAAGTAATAAATGAAAAATCATAAACATAAACTTGCCTTAACAGTTTATAGTAATTCAATTAAAGAAAATATGCCAACAAACGTTATTTTCTGGGTCACCCTGGCTCAAAAGATTTCATCCAAGTATTGTTTGAAATATATTTTTATTCTCCAATTTAGTGTTCCTAATTTTCTGATTGTCGCATAAAAATAATTCGAGATTAAATGATAATCAGGATCTCTGTAAGTCATTATCTTAACTATGTATTAACTTGTAAAGGTAAAGAGTATAAATATGTAAATATGTTGTTTGTTCTTTACACACTGTAAATATACATTTGTAAATATTCTAGTTTTATTTATTTTAAAATATCAGCTTTAGCTAATGAATTGTAAATATTTGTTTATATGTCTGATTAGTTCTTTGGTCATCATATATTGTCAAGCCCATTTATATTATATTATTTTAAAGTTTAATGTTCTTAATATATTTATTCTAGTATTGTCAACTTTAAATAGGAATTGTTTTAAAGCTATTAATTCAGCAATTTAATACATTTCAATAAGTTAATGCTTTCCACTTTTCTTTTCTGAATGCATAAATTCATATTTTGTATTCAGTATTGTTGTACAACTATGAAATCTTAAAGCATTTAATACCATTAAGTATCAATATTTTAAAACTAATTAGTACAAATTGTCACATAGCAAGAAAATATATTTAAATCCCTCCACTATTACCACCAATTTCACTTTATGGCTGATGTTTTGACTAAATAAAGGTTATGAAGCATTTCATTTGAGTTACTTATTTATTTTAGTGATACTTTATGATTTAGTAATGATATGTTTATAAAGTATTCATTAATTAACGTTTCTAAATTTTAAATTTAGAACTTAATTAATAAAATTAATTATCTCATATAACATTATTAAATGAAAATTAATTTAAACATAGTCTATCACACTAAAACTTTACTAATCAGTAGTTCAAGCCTCTCTGTTTGTTTCAATTATAGTAATTCCAAAATTTAAAGTTATTAGATGAAAGTATTTAGACTAGATACTTGCATTCTTCTCACATCTCATGAGAATGAATTTTGATAACTCATTATCTGTCTATAATATAGATGTGACTTTTTTCAGTTTTTGTCCCGTAACTCCAAAACAATGTGTTTTATTGAAAAGGCCATTGTTTACAAAATTTAAGGAGACAAAATTTATTATAAATTCTGTCTGTAGTTTTTGAATGTAGGAGCCAAGGGTGAGGAACTAGTGCAAGTTGAAAACACTGACCTACAAAGAAAATGTTTTTAGCTCAAAACTTGCTGATATTATTGTATTTTTGTCTGCTAAACACAAAAATCATCATGAAAAAAATTAATTAGCTCTTGTTCCTGAGATACAGTTATATAGTAAATATTTAAGTAATAAATTTTTAAGCATGAGGAGATATTCTACTAGGGTATTTGTTCAATGGAGGAGAGATATGAGAGCCATTGGAATGAATCAATGCTTGCAGATTACTGCTGGACTGTCCAAGAGGCAGGCCAAAAGGAAAGGCTCTCATGAATTCGCCACTTGATCCAGCTGGAGAAACTGTTCTTTGAAGTCGAATTTCTCATTTATTCACAAATTCAGACAATATTGATAATGATTTTTCACAAGAAATTTCGATGCAAGACTTTTTCATTTTCCTTGGGAAATTTTAAACAGGAGATAAATTACCTATCTTGGAAATATAAGTTAAAAAAAAAAAAAAGATTCATTGTCATATTCGTTTTTCTCGACCCAAACTTACAAGGGGAGTGCACGATGTGCCCGTCGCCGATTTTTATTAAAATTTTTTGTATGATTCTACATTGAAAAGAAGTCGACCCATATCCTACCGTTTTATCCAATGGGCCCTAGGAGCTGAGAAAAAAATTAAAACATGCTGAAAATGCTTTATTTTATATCTCGAGCTTGAAAAATGAGAGCGACATGTTTTTTCAGCAAACTATTTATTTTTCAGAGTATATTAAAGGAAAAATATAAATATTATAACATAATTGAATTTCGGTCAAATAAATTTTAAAAAGGGTTTAAATTGTAAAGTAAACTAGCCTTATAGATTTTTTCATGCCAAAAATTATCGAAATAATTTTTTTCCAGTTCCGAGGGTCTCATAGTTTTTAAAGCCACAAAATTACTTTGGGTTTGAAGCTCTCTATCTCGTCTTCGATTTACCCATTATCGACGTTCTTGGACTCGTTCAAAAGGAAAGAGTTTCTTTTTTCCCAACATATAAAAAACTATGGCATTATCTTAGAAGGTCAGTGTAAAAAAAGGAGATAAAAACCAAATTGAAGTTATTTGGGGATAACGTTGGTTCTATAACACGTAGAAACACCACGGTTGAAGTAAATCGCAGAGTTTAAGGATCTTTACCGATCCTCCAAATTCGGTTTGAATCGTTCGAAGTTGTTCTGATTTATAATTTATCATTTGAATCTTAAAATAAAAAATATTTAAAAAATAAAAAATCAGGAATGTTAATGCCATTAGGATATTTGAAAACGTTCAGCCATTTTGAATATAAGTAAAAAAAAAAATGTATCGACTTTGAAAATGGTTTAATTTGTTCAAAAGACTCTCAAGTTCATTGGAAATGACAATTTAAACTTAAATTACACGTTAAAAACAGTGTACACAATTTAAAGAGAAGTCTCTTATAATCCTCTCGACAGTTACCTCACGAATGTTACCGCCAGTCTTGGGACACACTTGAAGTGAGGGAATGGGTGGACTGACACAAATTAAATGTGCAAGTACCTAGGTTTACCCTATCACTCAGTGTATCCAGTCAGGCATGAAACATTGGGGTGGAGGGTTGCTGACCCTAAAATCAAGGTAAGTATTTTTATCCACTCTCACGAATGTTACCACTTTTTCATTTACTTTATTAAAAGTAATTCAGATATAAGTGCTAGACAGCTTCGAGTGTAAACTTCATTTTCTACGAATCTATTTTGTTTTGTTCTGGGAAAGAGTAGTACACAGTTATTATAAAAATATTTCAAAATTTTGTGAATGTTACTACTCACCAATGTTACCTAAAATCTGATGTTTGTTAGATGTTGGTAGCATTCGTAAGAGTGTTGAAGATTCTTGTAATTTTACTTTATTTAAGCCAATCTTAGGGTTTAAATTCCTCAGACAAGCAAAAATACTACACAAAAAAATGTAAATTTGATCAATAAATATAAACAAAATACAAAGCAGAGGAAAAAGACTTAATGAATATTTATAATTTAATTTTATATTTTCTGCATTCTCCATTCTGCAAAATCTGTAAGCATATTTCTTTATCTTTATATATTGTTTTAGAGACACTAAAAGGGGGAAAATGCTGTTATGGTACTTAAATAACAAAGGCGAGCTCGAGCTTTTTGTTCAGAATAGAATATTGGTATTAGAGCAACTTTTAAGACTTGAAAACACTTTTAGATAAGTGAATTTAGTTATTTTTTGTTCTCGTTAGGTGTTCATGGGCCAATGCTTAAAATCTTAGCATTTAATGATTGGAAATATATACTATGATATTGAGCAGCTTACAGAGGCAGTTAGATCTTTTGAATATTTTCTGTATTAACTTTTATCTGTATATTTAATAAAATATTATTCAGTCAGTTTGCTGCTTATACGACATCCTCCGTTCCTAGCAGCGTAGGTCTGATTACCTAATCGTGCTCAGGTTACCATGTTCCCCAACAGAAAATCATTATGTGAATTCATTAGTTTTTGGGTGATCAATTTGATAATTTCACATTGCTCTGGCAGATGCCATATTAGTTTATTTAGATATCATATTTATTATTCAGATATCATATTTCTTGTGTGTGTGGGATGTATTTATATCTGAACCAGTAAGAATTGAAATAAATACACCGTTGAATACGCTAATAAAATAAAACTGGGCAAAGCAGCAGGAAGAGATAGTATCGCGCCAGAATTCATAAAATGTGGTGGAGAAGAAATGGTCAAGTGTTTACAGAACCTCTTTCAAAAGATTTAGTCGGAAAAGATAATACCGCATGACTGGGAAAATAATATTATAATTCCGATTTTTAAGAAAGACAGCCAGACAAACTATGAGAATTATAGACCAATATGCCTATCCTCTGTAGTATATAAATTATATACAAGAATATTGGAACAGAGGCTCAGGAGACTGGTGGAACATGGTCTGGAAGAGGAGCAGGCTGGCTTTAGATCAGGGAGACAAACCCAGGACCATATTTTCTCACTACGAATGGTTGTTAAGAAAGCGTGGGACAGAGGAAGAAAGTTATTTTTGGCGTTCCTGGATTTGAAGGCTGCATTCGATTCGATTCCCCGCCAAGAGATTTGGAATGCTCTACAGGAAAAACAGGTGCCACTCACTCACATCATTGCGATCAAATCGGTATACCAGGATCCCAAGGGAATTATACGGCTTAACGGAACTGAACCAGAGCCATTTAGGTTTTATAAAGGCGTCAAGCAAGGGGACAGCCTAAGCCCACTTCTTTTCATAATATGCATGGATGAAGTATGGGAAGTCTGCAAGCGAAGGACACCAAGGGCAACAGTGGGATACTGGAATTTAATTCCTGTAGAGGCAAAAGCTCTCCTATATGCGGATAATGTGGTCCTGATTGCTGACATCCAGGAAAGGCTTCAGGTGGCTGTCGATGAATGGTCGGAAGAGCTCCAGAGGAAAGGAATGGAAATAAATCCTATTAAAAGTAAGGTAATGGTTATCGGCCGAGACGGGGAAGACCCAATTCATATTTCATGCAATAATGAGCCGCTAGAGAAGGTCGATAATTTTCAGTACCTGGGCACGATTTTCAGCAGAGATGGGAGAATAGACCAAGAAGTTCTACATAGAGTCAAGAAGGCTAATTGTGTGCTCTACTCCATTTGCACTACAATGTTAGGAAACAGGAGATAAAGAAAGAAACCAAAATAGCTTTATTTAAAACAGTGTTTCTGCCTGTCCTTCTATATGGTGCGGAGAGCTGGACTGTTCTTGATAAACACGCGAGCAAAGCATCGGCCATAGAAATGATGTATAATATGTATTGATATTGGACAATATTATCGTTATATTATTTAACCAGCACCAGGTGCGAACAAAAGACAATAAGGGACGAGCAGGTAGAAAGAAGGGTAACTGACAGGCAATGACAGATGTCACCACAGCTCTTGCCCTCAGAGATAAGAAATAAGTTAATTTAAAACCCTACCGAGAAGTTAGCAGTGTGACAAAGCCAAAGCTCGGAATACTTAATCAATTTTAAGAACAGCCCCCCTTAGGTTCCGGCTGGCCTCGAGGAAAAAGTGGAGGACATCCTGAGAAAGCTGTGATTAAATTAGAGCTGGTTAATGGAGTCGCGGACACCAGACCACCCAGGGGATGTCAGGACAAGGGGTGGAGCCATCCGATGAAATCCCAGAATTTCCTCCCTCTATAAAACTAGTCGGCCAATGAACAACGTTTTCGACCCCCTCTTAGGAAGAACAAGAGAGAAAGGGAAAGAGAAGTCGAGGAGGCGAGAAACAGGACTTGCTCTCTGATCTTGCCTGACGCAGGACTTCCTCTCTGATCTCGCTGGACGCAGTACTTCTCCGCTGATCTTGTTTGAGGGCGGAACAACGTGACTCTGAAGATGGGAAATGCGCTCTGGCTCCATGACTGAAGATATGCAGGGAACCCGAGGGAGAGATGCTGAGGAACCATCAACACCAATTATTACAGATAAGAGAATTATGTTAAAACAGTTAATGGCTAAGTCTTGGCTGAATCATTCCATGGTTAACTTTTTATTGTAATAGTTTATTATTTTAATTTTGAGGAATAAAGATAAATGTTAGAAAGGATGTTGTTCTTTAGTAACCATGCCCATTATTAATTTGAATATATTTCATTAAGTATGATAGCAGTAAATTTGATTAGCACTAGTATTAAACTTAAAGTAGGAACATTATCTTGGTTAATTATTAAATAATGGTAACCACAAATCAGGCCCTTGGAAAGGTATCCAATTTAGAGGACAAGGTAAGAAATTCAAAAGTATTCATAAGCTTACATAATTTTGGGATAATCATTCTCAATGATTGCGCAATGGCATCCCTATATATCTCTCTCTCTCTCTCTCTCTCTCTCTCTCTCTCTCTATATATATATATATATATATATATATATATACTAATATATTAGCAGCTAAATAGATATCAAGCTCAACTGAACCTAGATAAAACATAGCAGGTACCTTAGGAGAGTACTTGGCAAAACAAGAAGAGACTGCTGGAGAAATGAGAGAATAAGAGAGGAACTGAATGTAAGGCCAGTAAAAGAAATTATAGAAGAACGCCAACTGAAATGGTTTGGTCATGTTTACAGGATGGGCGATAACCAAAAGGCTAAATGGCTCTTGGAAGCAAAACCAGAGGGAAAGCGACCTAGAGGCAGACCCAGGATGATGTATCACAACTATCTGGAGAGACTTGGGCGAGCCAGAGGCAGCACGATGGTGGATATGAGAAGAAGGGCCAGCGACAGAGATCAGTGGGCGAGATGGGCCGAGTCCGTTCCTCCACGCTGATGGCACTAAGGAGGGGGTGAAAGATGAAGAAGAATACGTTATTGTTTCCGATGCCCAACCATTTCGAGATAAGTAAAGTTAGGCCTTCATTCGTGAATAACCCAAAATCCTGTCATAGAATTTGTTTGGGCCAACGGAGACTTTTACTCAGAATGACAAAAACTAGCTCCCTACAAAATTTTGATTGAAACTGGAGATCGGCAAAAATTACTCGATTATCTCGAATTTTACTCGAATACTCTCACTAGCCAGGATTAGATATGACTGGAGATGGATGGGGTTTGCTACCCCTACCACCCCTAGTCGTATCTAATCCCGGGCAGTGCGAGAATTCGAGTAAAATACTCGGTACTCCTTACTCAGACTACTTTTTGCCCATCTCTAATTGAAACCACTTTTCCTATAAAATACTGCGGGGTCCTTTAGTTTTTTTCGTGTACCTATATTTTCAATGATAACAAATTGAAATTTTGTGGATGTTTACCTCATATATGGAAGACAATTTAACATCACTAACCCGTTCAATAATTTAAATTGTTGTCAAGATCTGATGCATACAGTATTGTTGTTCTGAAACAGCGAGGACAATAACATCGACAAATATTGTCGAATCTTTCAAAAATAGCTCCATCGACCTCCAGAACGGTTTTGCTATTTTTATAATCTAAGTACCTTTGAAAAACTTCACTAAAAATTGCAGCTGCAATGTAACCCAGTGGTGGCTTCAGTGCAAATTTTTGTTTTTGAAAAGGGAACCCGTTTCGGCCTTAAACGGGCTTGGTGTATGTTCAATCTACCGAGGTTTACCGATGCGATCTTTGATCCAATATTTCTGTATACAATCGTACCACGACATTCGCAAGTTCAGCAGTCGCAAATTTAACATTCGCGGTACAAAATAAATATATATACCTGGTCTTAATTAAAATTTCAATTCATTTTTAAAAATTCATAAAAAAACAGTAACTGATTAATATGTATTAGTTTATTCCATATTTTTTATTGCATGAAAGAAGAGAAATCTATTTATGTGGGTATTTTTTCAATGAATAAATATTTGAGAAAGATCAGGGGTACTCTCGGATTCTACTCTACATTTTTCCACTTCGTGTTGTTTTCCTGGAATTAATCTAAATCGACTCAGTACCGAGGCCGAGTTGACCAGACAGCAGAACTGTCTATTATGTCTTTGTAATTTGGACCAGGGCAATTTTCTGATAATCCCGTTAAAAATACTCTGAGATACTCCAGTCGACTTTTACGTCAAAGTCATTGTTTACCCACGAATAGGTGGGTCGAAAATGTGGGGTATAATTTTCAGTGCATTTTTGGACGTAGAATCGATTGGTCCCATCCCCAGTTCCGTATCTCATCAAGGTGCCGGGATAGTGCAAACCCCGGAATTTTCGTGGGTCAAATGGACCTACTTTTTGTTGACCAACTCCGAAATATAGATTGGTTCAAAGAATACGTCCGATTTTTCTCAGAAATTTCAACACGAAATTGCGCAATCTGTAGATTTTTTACCGGAAACTTCAGTTTTACCCCATAGTGCGTCGGCGCCCACCATCCAGAACATTTTCAAAAAGCCTTTGTCTTCTATTTTATTTCTCATCCTCACTACTCAGCTTAACCACTTTAGCTTTTGTGTCCAAACCATTCAGAATTTTGAACCGGATGTACATTTTGGAAATTACGTCCAACATAATACCGGTACAATGGATTAATTCTTCCGATAATTAATCGTAGTTCATTTCTATTTAGGTCTAGCAGCTATTTGATTCTAGAAGTGGAGGTTTTTTTTATTATTAATTTCTTGTCCTGTCTAAAGGTAACACATTCGCTCTATCCGATAATTAATCATAGTTCATTTCTATTTAGGTCTAGCAGCCATTTGACTCTAGAAGTGGAGTTTTTTTCATTAATTGCTTGGCCTGTCTAAAGGCAACACATTCGCTCCATCCATTGTCAACATTTCTCTAAGTCCAGCATAGGACCGCTTTATGCTGGCGATAGCTGGAAATATCTGTTGAGAGTTCCGATAGCAGAAAGGGGATATGGCTGCTGCCAAAAGGGCAAATACCCCTGCTTGGAATACAATGGTATATTTGCCTAATGGGATGCTTAAATTTATGTCTATACCCTCTATGAAGACTCCCGCTGTCGTCAGACCCGTTGAATTTTTCCTAGATCCGCCTTTGTAAGTTTTTTGAATTTCTACTATCCCTTGTGCCTAATCTAGAGTCTTTGGCTACAAAGAGCTGACTTTGGAATCGATGTTAGGCATTCTATTTAGTGGTAGGGAGCAGTGCTGTAGAATTCCTTTTCCTCCACTTTGGCTTATGTTAAGTGGTCTGCAGGTTCTGTCTCCTTCCATTGTCTATTATATTTAATTTTTGATGATCCTTAAGAGCTTCACCTTTTAACCATAGGTGGAGTGGTGAAAGTGATAAAAGTTCTAGTACCTTAGTAGGAGTGGTGCTAAACGTTCCAGTAATGCCAATGCTTTCTTTGCATTTTGGTAGAGGGGTCGCACATTGGAAGTCCTGTTTAGAGTTGTCCACCATACTTCCTTGTTGAATTATCGGTCTTACTATTGCTGTTTATATTCCAATATATCCCTTGGGTTGGATTCCCAGGTAAGCGCTTACAGCACGTCTTATTTGCCGGAAGGCTGCTGTTGATTTTCTGACATTGAAGACCCCAATCAAATTTGGTGTTCAAAATTATTACGAGATATTTGAGATTTTGGCTTAGTTTTTGTTGATTACCAAAGATAGTCGGAGTTTTGAGCTTTCTATTATTGGTAAAGAGTATCAACTTTGTCTTTACTGGGTTTACTGATAATCGCATTTCAGTGCTCCACTTCTGGACGACGTCACATGCGACATTCGATGTCGCAAATATGAGATATATAGCGTAAAACTCGGATACAGTTATATTTGAATTACAGTAGAACCCCGTTTATCCGGAATAATTTGGCCAGGACAATTTTGGATAACGAGAATTTCCGGAATAAGAGATGGTATGATCAGTAAGTAAATATATATATATATATATATATATATATATATATATATATATATATATATATTGTTTATATTTATGACATTTATTAAAGTAAAGTACAAAAAAATTGTTTGTTCGATAGAAATGACTAGTGGCTTTCTTTTAGCGGACGTATCGTCACATTACACATTTATGTATCATGAAAAGTCACAAAACACACATTTTTGAATTACATTAAAATAATAAAAAATAGAACATAGGAAAAAAACTTAGTGTACTGAATCTTAGTTTAAATACGTATAAGAAACAAAGTAGAATGGAGAGAGTGCTTCTCGTAAAAGATTCTCTGCTTCTCCCTATTTCCACGAGAACTGTTATTATTTAATTACATAATTAAAATAATGTAATAACATAATAATTAGATAATTACTTTAATAAAGTAATTACATAATTATGCAATTACATAATTGTAATTGCATACACTCTAATTATACAATTATCCCTATTTCCTCAAGAACTGCTGTTCTCGTTTTTCCAACAAATAATATATTGATAATATAGCATTTATTAAAATATTATTTAAAATGGAATTGTATTTTAGATTCGATCCTATTTACACAAATATGTATTTAAAATTAAAAAAACACTTTAGATGTTAAACATTTTAAAAATGCATCTTAAATTGCCAAAATAATTAAAATTTCTGATTTCTGTTAGAATATTAGGTAATATAATCAAACATGTTTGGAGGGCGTCAAGGAAGGAATGGTGAACAGGGGAATGCGTGAAGGAGACTGGCAAGACGGAGGAAGATGGAAAAAACTTATATTTGGTGACGAAATATGATCAAAGTTGTAAAAGTCGTTGAATAAAAAATAATCAAACATCAGTTTATTGTGAACTATAAAAAAAAAATACCTAAAGAGAGGGTTGTGAAACGTTCCTGATAATCTAGATTCTGTAGTAAAAGATTTTTTCTTGCCCTTACCTCCCTTGTGCGATATGTGTGCCTTCACTTAATGCTATACATAATCCTCCCAGCCTAATATGGGATGAAATTTATTTAAAAAAATTAAAATTTTACGGGGTCTATAACGCAGCCTTTTTGGGCTCCATAAATCAAATATTCTTTAGTTGACATCCAGTTGACATCCGCATGATGGTATGGAAGGATCAATCTAATCATAATAATCTAAACATTCGAAACTAGTTTTCAATAAAACAAATTTATAGAAGTGGCAAATAATTTATCAATCAAATATTCTTTATTACCGGACTGTGACCAACAAAATTAGACAAAGACGGGTTACAAAATCGGTTCTGGGATTCCGCTCAAAAACCAACAGATTTTTATTTGAAGGGATAGGTAGAGTTTACTTACTGGTGTTTATTTAGATTTTCTTACTTAGAATATACCACAATATTTTTTTTTAAATATACGGTGTTTATATTGATACTTTATTGACCGAGCGTAAGAAAGGTTCTGTTTCAACTCGACTGTTGCAATTTCGTTTGTCTGTCTTACTTCAAAGTAAGAAAAAACGACGTATGTGTTGGAATTTTTTATTTTCGATTCAAGGTGGCGGTCGTTTTAATAGCACAAAAATCATCAAAAATCCGTTTGTCTCGCAGTCACGACAAAATTCGTGGTTAAATTTTTTTTTTCAAATTTGGCAAAAATGTTGCTTGATGTCAAGAAAAACGACGTATGTGTAAGAATTTTTATTTTTTAACTCCGTTTCAAAATGGTCGCGTATTGTCATAAATTCTGTTTGTTTCGCTGTCACGACCAACCGCGTTGTTCCTTTTTTCTTTAAATTTAACATCAATATTCCTTGGTGTAATTTAAAATGAAGTGTGCAAGAATTTTTTTTTTAATCAGTGGCGTGGATGGTGAAGAGAATATCAGAAAATTCCAATAATTTCGTGGAGATTAAATTATAATTTGAATGAAAAAAATAAGTAAAAAAGTGTGAGCATCAGTACGACCTGAGCTCCGTCACTCAAGGTGGTATTTTAAATTATCTTCAATAATAAATAAAATATAAAATTGAAAATACCTAAATGGCATGGTGAGAGAAAATAGTTGAGACTCCCAAAAAGCACTTAAATACAAATTATCAACCCTCTAACTCAATTTGGAGGTGTATACATACCAAATTTCAGCTCATTTGATCCAAAGAGGACCAATGGAAGTGCCCAAATGTAGCGGCATAACCCTGAACTTTAACCATAAAGGTGGCTCTACATGATCGGTTTTCTCGTCCATCCGAACAGTCGGTTTAAGTGATGGAAGATGCTGGGGGAAAAACCGTCGGCTTGGCACGAATACCGATATTCTTCTACACCATCGGTTTTTTCATCCATCAGAGCCGTCCATCCATCCTTTTTAATTGGTTTCATTAATTTATTTGATTGATCTTCTTTTTAATTCAATTAGAATAGTCGGAAACAATTAATTCAAGTTTAAACTACTAATTAACGGAAACAAATAATTCTAATTATTACTTATTTAAATTTCCACTCCGACCAATGTTCTTATGTTAAGGAAAGTAAATATTAATTAATAATTGCAAAATTAATTATAATTATCGTTCGAAGTTGGCAAAGTTGATAGGTCATCTTTGAGGGAAGAATTTCTAAATAAAAGAAATTATAAATTTATTTTAAACTTACATATGAAATGTGCTAATTGATAATTTATCGATTTGGCTTTATGAAAACATTATTTATCAAAATTTAATCTATAATGTCCGAAACAACAGAGGAAAAAACTGTTGCAACCGTACCCGGGCAGTTTTGAACACCATCGTTCCAACAACGGTTTTTTTTTCTGTCCTCGACAGGTCTCCTGGAACGCCAGAAAAAACAATCGTATAGGGCCACCTTCTGGGATTCTGAAAAGTATTTAAAATGAACCCCCCCCCCCTCTCTCCCTCCCTTCGATATAGTGAGTGTAAAAGTCTATTATTTTCGGAGAAAATACGTCTAAAAATTCATCAATTATATAATGGGTTCTGTGATTATTTGTTAATTTTCTTTGATATCTCTCACTCGGATCTTCTCGAATGTCGGCCATTTTTCGGCATTGAGATTTGCAATTATATCAGTGATATTACGAGAGATCAATGTGAACTGAACCGAAAGTGACTTGTCAAACGTCACATTCGTATTTTGCAGATTGAAATAAACGGATGCAAAATAATATAAAAATCCCGGGATTGGTAAGATATTAGATTTATCGATAATTAAATATTCAAAAATATATATTGAGATTTGAATTTGAATAAATTATGATGTCCAGTAATCCTGGAAACAATGTTGGCTTTTCAATCAATGACAATTCTTTAATAAAATCTGCAATAAAGAGCAGATTTTTTATTTCTTCGCAAGGCCTACAGTTCAAAGAACTACTAGTTCGTATGATTTAGTTACGCAGATTTAGATTAATATACGCGTCTTTTTTGTATCAAATATCTTCTCCGTTTTTATCATCTCCTAAAAAAGGTCAAAGATTTCATAACATATGATTGGTGATGGATTTAATTTTTAAGCAATATGTCAAACTTTTTTTTTCGAGTTAGAGTTATCCTATTACCGATATTCTAGGATGAAAATCGATTTTAACTTTTCTGATCAACCGGATGGTAGAGAATCGATTATTGCTTTTGAAGATAGTCCCGTTCTATCTTCTATCTGAGCTGAGAAGAATCTATCAGCATAGTGTGATATGATAACGGCTTATTATTTTCAATGAACCTTTCAGTATGTGTTAGATCGGTTTGGATGTGATTCTAAAGTGGACCAATAGCTCACATCTTCGCGCGAGTGGCCATCTACAGGAATGGCGATTACTTTGTTTTGTGCAACTTTGGAGACATCGAGGCGTTGCAGATGACTTGGCCCTCTCATTGATCACAATATATGGTTATAGAGGTACGTAAATCAGTCTGTTACTCATATTTTATAATCATAACCGGTATTATTTAATAATAATAAATAAATAAATTAAAAAATAAACATGAAGGCCAAATATTTCCGGATTATGTTCTTTGACGTAATCTAAGAAGGGATATTTAACTTTTACTTCATTTCCAGCTGTAATTGTTAAATATTTTAAATACCTCAATAACAACAATTCTATATATGATTTTTAAATAGATTTAATTATTATTGTAAATCTATGAGCGTTGAAAAGGTACTTGAAATGGTTATATTGTATAAAAAAATAGTATAATATGATCAATTAAGTTTAATTTTTTTAATAGATAATCGCACAAAACGCCACGTTTTACAAATATAATTTTTTAATGAATTACTTTATAATTGATGGTCATATTTGCCAAATTATTATACCTTCGAACATTTACAAATCTATAAAAAAAACCATAAATAATTTTTTTTTTCTTCCAATGAATGAAAAAGTCAGTTTATCAGTTTACATCTGTTCGTGACTGTATAATAAGTATAATAGTCTTTTTTCCATATTTACAGTTAGCCTTACTTATTATTATTTTTTTAAACGAAATATCTATATAATTTGTGTCCATTAAAATATTGAAAAAAAAAATGAATGGTTTTGTTGATGTTATTTAAAATACCCCAATGTTTACTGGAAACGTTGCATATAATAAATACTTATAAATTTATACATTTTTTAGCCATTCATATATATTTAATTTGACGTTTCAAATTGCTGTAACTTTAACTACTTAATTGCTTTAACACTTTTAAAAAAATCATGACTATTTATTATTGTTTAGCAGAATAAAAAAAAATTATGACTATTTATTATTGCTTAGTGGAATTTTAAAATTATGAAAAAAGCGATATTTTGCTGAGTATTAAGGAAAAGAAAGAGTGTCAGAAAACAGTCACTTTCTAGGGATTTTTCTTGGGAGCGGGCTAATAATTTCACAAACCTTCCCAGTATAAAACAATATATATAATGCATAATGAAATTCTCCAAACGGTTTATCTGGATGTTAATTCGTCAATATTTCGCTCTTTAAAGTCGGCCACACACGGTCAATATTATTGATTCAATATCGAATTTCGTCAATATATTGAACGTCTGAGGGGTATATTGAAACAATAATATTGTCACATGCGATATCCTTATCTCTTTCTATGCATATCCTTCTCTAATATCTCTCTTTTCTGGTTTTCCCCATATCACCTCATCCTTCAGGTTTTTCCTGACATCTCTATCCAGTGGCAAAGTTCAAATTATCTGTGAATAGCTTATTTGATCATCAATAGACAGGGAATGCCACGTTACATAATATTTCTTCAATAATATTGGCCGTGTAAGGGTGGCTTAAGGGAATGTGAATATTTTAATCCTCACCTTACTCATTTTACTATCTTTAGGCTTGAGTGGCTGAAGCCCCCACTCCCACCCAAAATGATTTTTTTTTTTTTAATTTAGTTACTTTCGAAAATCAATATGATATTTGCGCATGAAATATTATGAATCGCTCATTTTGAAATAAAGTTAACACTTTTGAATAATAATTGATTTGAATCCTTCGATTATATATATATATATATATATATATATATATATATATATATATATATATGATATAAAATATTATATATATTATATACTACATCCAACATCATACATGTAATGTCATAGGGGAACTCAGCTGATTCTGACATTACAGATATACCCAAAGACGGTGGATGGTAGCAAGGAGGATGGTAATGTTGGTTGTGCTTGGTTTGGTTTAGACAAGGAAGGTAAAGTTTTCGAACACATGTACAAACTAAAATAATGGTGTTCCGACAACCCGGTCGAGAAGCTAGCTGTATTAAATCTTTAGAAACCCTTCTTGTGATGCCTTTTAAAGCACACCGACACATTTTCATGCATACAGACAACGCGAACGTACTACACTCAATAAATAACACAAACATTCACGACCCACTGACTAAGGAAATGAGACTAAAGGTACTGCAACTGTTGAGCTTAAAATGGTTGAAGGGACACATGGGCATAGAAGGCAACGAAATAGCTGATCATTTATCCAAATAGGCAGCCAGCAGCGAGATCTTTCCCTCTTACAGTAAGGTTCCAATTTCCTACATCAAAAAACTAATTACCAATGAGTTGGTTGTTAAGTGGAACGCCATGTGGAAAGCTTCGACCAAATCACCCAGTCAACACAAATACATACTGAAAATTACACTATACAATTACATACAAATACACAGCACGGAATACACACTGATCCAAATTTCTTACAGAAAACGGTAACACATAATATTGCTTAAAGCGACTCAACACCATATCAACTGATACATGTCGAAGAAGAACAGATTTACAATTTTAGACACATACTTAATTACTGCAGATTATGTGACAGACAGAGACTTATATTTTGTAGCTTCTTTTGTTATTTAAAGGCTTAAGAATTTTTTATAACTAAAGCAATTGTCTCCCCAAACAAACGGTGCATCCAAAATAGTGCCTAATTGCCGCATAGAGGGTTGCATATTTCAGATATGGTCTATTCTTCTAGTACTTGGAATTATTAAGCTCTCCAAACGTTTTAGCTGGATGTTAATAAATCAATATTTTGCCTACCGGCTCTTGAAAAGAATGTGAATTCTGTTGCATTAGAAGACTTTTCTGACTGGCACTTATGATTTTATTTTTTTAATTTAGGTACTGCTGAAAATCAGTACCATATTTGTGCATGAAATGTAAAGAAACGTTCAATTTGAAATAAAGTTAACTCCTTTTGAATAATAATCAATTTAAATCCATCTCAAAATTTTGATTTAAATTGATTATCTTCATGTTCTTCATAGTGCCAATAGAAAAAAATAAAAATAAATAATATATATATATATATATATATATATATATATATATATATATATATATATATATATATATATATATATATATATATATTGATAAATATTAGTCATTTAAGAGTTTCAAAACCCCTATTAAATAAAATCATTTGTTACCTAACGTAAATCAAAAATATTATAAGTTACATTCATAATAGCAATACATGAAATAATTACTAATAACAATAGTTACAATACTATTTATTAAACAAGAAATATAGCACATGTAACTCATTCTATTGAAAAGTCTAGATGAAAAGGCTGAGTTTATCTTTTCGAAAGTATTTCGCAGACCGTACTGTCCACCGCACTGTGGTTCAGAAATCCTGATTCCGAGGCCAAAAGTCAAACAAATTATTTCGCTGTAGTGCAAACTTTTAGTGGTGGAAAGTGTTCTGTATTAACCGGCGAATACCAAGCACTAGTCATAACATGGATGGATAATACCCTGTTTTTGCGGCTCCTTCTCAAATTCGACATTAGTTGATATTGACTAATCGAGTGAGAACATTCAGAAGTGAATTACACTCAAACTGTGTTATTTATGAAAAAAAAAATTAATCCTCTCTCTTTTCCTCTCTAGATGGACTCCTCATCATCAGCTAAGTTATTTTTAAATATCGATTCCGTTATGAAGTAGTAATTTTTGTTTCTTGCCTGCAGAAAGTTGCAGTTCTCTTGGTGATTACTTAAGTGCACCGCAGAGTACCGCTACGTTTTTTTAAGAATATAAAGCCAAAGCCTCCCATAGATAGCTTTCAGCTGCTCGTTTTGCTGTATTTCTGTATATTGATTTTTAAGTAACTAAAGTAAGTGCGGTATTGGAGTAAGTGAGTACAGAGGCTGTAAACGGTTATAATATTAGTCCAATAGTGTCAAAATTAAATTATAATCTTAATATATGATAAATAACATCATTTACTGAGCATTTTAACACAGCTGGACTAATATTAAAATATTCAGAGCCTGTGCACACCCCAATAATGCACTTACTCCACACTACCTTACTTAATTCACTTTTTTTTATATTACAGTCATAGGCTAATAGCTCAACTTTAATACTTAAAATGATTTATTTTCACTAAATTTAATTATTTGTAATCATATTTTAACGGAGTAAAGGAGTCTTTCGTCAACCAGAATAATTTTGTTTTCAATAAGGTACATTAATTACTTCAAACAGCCCATAACAACAAAAAATAAGTAACTGAGTCAGTTATGAATCAATATACCCTGAAATATTCAGTATAAACATCAAAATCAAATATTTGTGTATATGGAACTAATAGTTTCAAATTCCTTATCATGATTGTAAAATTTGAAAAAAATATTAAGAAATGAAAATCCCAATTTTACAATTTAATATATATTTGATTCAGTATCCGAATATGTATCTTGAACGATAAATAACTACCTAAAAACAAATGATGTCTTTCATTCTATAAATACTTTCGTACAGTTATAATCCCATTGTTTTAATTTATTTATCTCTAGCACGTTACACAATTAATCTCAATTATTACAGTCATGTTATCTTTTTTTCCTATTTTATTAACATCTCAATGAACCAGATTTAAGTTTTTACGGAGATCCCGATTTAGATAGTCAATAAATCTTTTATTTTTTATCGTTATATTATCCACTACCTGTTTTTAGTTTGTTTTACAAATATAGTTAAATTGTTTTCTTAGTACTAAAAAAAAAAAAAAAATAATAATAATTGCTGATCCCTTATTCCCTACCTACCAAAATGTTCTGAGGGATTAATATCGTTATAAACTAAATAATTAAATCACTAATGGAGAAGTTTTGAAGGCTGCAGAACGTAATGTGATTTTTGCCCACGAATTTGGTATTTCTGAATCCCTGTACAACATAACGGCAGGGCAGTGAATGTCCACTGTTACTGCAAACCGTTGCTGTTTGTATATTTCGTTGGCACTGCTCGCCGTAGTAGTCAGCTCCTCTTGCACTAATACCCAATATTATAATTTATAAGACCAGGTTATGTCTGTATACAATGTTCACCATAAACTACATATTAATGCCCAATGTCTGCAGAGTGGTGGCATTTTGTAGTATTTTAAATAGAAAATAGAATTGAAGGTATATCTCTGATTTTAAATTTATTACAACGGAAAGTAATGGCTGTTATTACTAAGATCATTTCACTAATGAATATTATATATTTGTAATTAAATCAAAATTTAATTTGGTCTGAAATGGAGAAAAACAAAGTAAAGGCAAATATAGGAAGCATCGCTACGTGACCGTTATTATCAAAACTATGCTTCGAATTGATAATGTAACCTAGAACCGTCTTACTGCCGACCGTCAGAGTTTTTCAGAAGGCGTCGAGATGCAGCAGTTGGTAGATGACGTCATACCTTGACTGCCAACGAAATATATCCCGTTCTATCCCCTCAAAGCAGCAGTCGACTGCCAGCAGTTACGGCCAACAACTAGGGCGGTCATTACCAGCGGAAGTCTACATTAACGAAGAAGCACACACCAACTCCTCAGTCTTTGGTCAGATTTTCAATGTTTAAACTATTGATAAATTTTGTAAAATCTTGCCGAAATTTATTGTACAGGTCGAATTATCCCATTGTCTAGTTTTTTTTTTTTTTTAATTTTTAAAGTAATTCATTTTGATCTTTGCCAACAATTGGTACAATTAGCAATCATAAATTACATGTTCAAAAGTTTATTCTTGACCATCTAGAGAACAAGTACTGTATATATATATATATATATATATATATATATATATATATATATATATATATATATATATATATATATGTCTTGAAGCCTTATTTTGGTTTTCATTAGTTTATAAAGAAGACATTATTTTTTAGAAACGCATCTCTTAGAAGTTTTTTTTTTCCACCATATTACTACTACAAGTTTTTAAATCAAACAGGTAAAATTTATTTTTTTCATTGAAATTATTTATAAAATTAATGATTTATCTGTTTGTTGACGAGGTCTTAGTGACCACATACACATAATTTTTATGATACTAATGCTTATTTTTTTACATATTTAAATTAGAGCTAAATCAGTAATATTCGGTTAGTTCTTTCCTTTTCAAAAAACAAACTTATAATGAATGTCAATAATTTTAATAAACCTCTTAACACCCAAAATTATTCAGGACTTTTAAATGAAGTATAATATTCAAAGTTTTGAAAAAAAAAAAAAACCACTAATAATTTCGCGTTTAAAAAATAAATAAAATTAATAGGGAAATACAGGACAATTGAATGGAATGGAATATCCGTTTATTTTACTATTAAGTAATAATAAGTTATTTAATGATATTCTAAATAATTACTGAATATTATAATCAATAAAAAAAAAATACAATTAAAGAAAGCCCTTTTCACTCTTCAATTCCCATAGCTATTGTAGTCAGCATCGGGTTAGTGTTTTAAGCGCACCGGAATAACACTAGGATATAACAAGTTACCAAGAGAGAGATAAATGACGGGTAAGTTTATTTAAATACCGACCGTTAAATATCATAAGAAGTTACTGCATTATGACTTGTTATAATTTTCATTTGTATTTATTTATTGACTTTATTATCTGTTAATTCATATGTTCCTATATCATCTACTCTAAGGCTCTGAAGCCAACCTATCATTGCCTGTAATTGTTATTCTAAAGGGACTTGTCCCGGAATAAATAATGAGTTTATTGTTATGATTATTATTATCATTTTATTGCTAAATTACAATTTTTTTTTTTAAATAAAATTAATTTTCTCGTTTTAAAATTATTTTTTAACACCATCATGAATCATTTTTAAGACAATGTGAATCATTAACATTTAAGAGTTAAATATAAAAAAAAACAAAAACAAATCATAGATGTGAACTAAAATAAAAATCAAGATAAAATATTTAATGCCGACGTAATTTTTAATAAGCGAATCATCTGTTATTATAATGTTGTTTTTTTTAATCCTATTTTTTTTTATTTTAATGAAACAGAAAACCAATTAGAATGCTGTAAATTGTTATTTGAAATACGGCCGAATAGACAATACCAGTCTACTAGTCTTTATAATTGTTCCTCTCAAGTGAGTTCAGGTCATAAGTCATGTCTGTAGATATTTTAAATATATGCACTTTTAAACCAGAACAACAGACTATAGTTTGGAGGACAGAGTTTTTAATGCTTGCAAATAATGATTATTGGGAATAGTTAAAATTTATAAAAGTTCAACAATAATTCCAACTATAAGTCCATTCACGTTATTATTTTATTCCGTTTGTTCTATGTTTAACTTCGTTTTTAAATTTTATTGTTGTGTATAACTTTTATTTTTGATAATATATTGTAAATTCACTTATTACGCTTGGGATTTTTTTAGATACAATGTTTGAATAGGAAAAAAAATTGTTGTCACTGTCAACATTCGCAACCGGTAAGTGAAATGATCAAATCCAAAAGATTTGGGGAAAATTACAATATTCCACAGTATAGTTGGAAAAATTAAAATATATAATGAAATTAGGAAATCCGGTCAAAATTGTTGAAAAATTTTGTAGCAACGTCCCTGGTTGCATGTAATGTCTATTTTTATTATATTTTGTGCATCTAACGAAATAAGCTCCTCTTTTTTAGGGTTGCTACATAAGAGAAAGATCGAAGCAGTTTATAACGATTTTAAATATCAATTAAACACTGTTAATGGTTTTGTTTTGTATATCATCTTTTTACTTGACTTGGTAAAAAATTTGGTTCGTATTATTTTATGTGCAAATTTTTAAACCGCAACGTTTGCTATATGAAATGATGGCATTTGATTTGATCAAGTACGATTTTACTCCAACCTTTCGAACCTAAAACGTCTGTCTAAAGAGTGCGTCAAGAAAGCGATTACAGGTTTTCGGTCAGAACTGTCAAAGATGAAAAAATAAAGGTTGTGTAATTAGCCTCGAAGGCGATCCGATTGATTTAATGCACATTGCGTAATGAGAGACGTACGTAAAGGAGCCTTGATAAGGAATGGTATCAATGGAGTCCCTAAAGGATCTAGGTTGCCCTCTGACCCATAGATAGGGACTCATCATTATTGGCCAACGGTTCTTGCTACTCCAATATTTAGTAAAACATCAAAAATCATTCGGTAAAATATCAATATGGATTGGACTGAAATATTCGGGCAGGTGTTACAGCGACCATGCGCTCCGAGTTCGCTGTTTCGCCACATTATATTAACCATAAGACAATATAATTAATTCACATTTTTATAATTGTTCTTGAGGCGGAAGGTTGTTCATTAGGTTCCCCTATGCATACGCCGTTCGTCAATCCTCGGTTCTTACGTCACTTGTCTTCTATGTTCGAGGTAAGTTCGAGCTTTAAAGACATATGATAGGTACTTACCTTCGTTCCCAAAGCGCAATTTTAAATTTCCTCTAAACATTATAATCTTCTAATGTTACATCTAGAAATAATTCGTTGGTACTAGTTTAATATAATTAATACAATGCAAATAGCGGCCTTGGCCTCGCCTGTTGACGGTTGCTCTATCATTGTCTTGATAGAATAATTTTTCCGGTAGGATTGCCTAATGTGTGCCATGAAATGATTTAAGTATTAATGAATATATTCAATCGATTTTTGAAAGGGTTATATGTGATTTCTATTGCTCATATCGAAGAAATTTTATACTAGTAGGTTGTTCCACCAGGTCAACAGAGCAGAGTTTAATAATTAAGACAGAAGAGAGTCCACTGATACGAGATTGCAGGTGTTGACGTCGCTTTAATTCAAACCCTATTGATGTTGCCTCTGTGCTTGAAAATCGATTTATTTCTGAATTTGTTTTGGACGCAAATCATCTTATCTGTCAGCTGCATCCCCACTCTGCGGGTTGAGATTGATGCGAATCCATTGAGAAATGGGTACTAATATTTAGCCCCTGGTATATTGCGACGGATTGATAAATGTAATACATAGATAACCTGTATTTATAAGTATGAGTTAATTTCGAATTTGAAAAATATTTCTTTTAACATTGACTATAGAACTATCCCTAACCGCCGAAGTTTTTTTTTTCGATCTTGAGCAGGCCGGGTATGGATCCTTTGGGTGCCCTCGGCTAGAGACTAAAGTGGGGACTGTTTAGAAACCAGTCATCGGAAAAACATTGAAAATTACATGGCTGAAACCACATTTTTCCCTATTTTGGTCCTTACTTGAAAAATATTTGAGTATAGGGAAGATCTTTATCAAAAGTTGAGCTTTTCTGTTGTCGTTAACTTATATTTTATATTATTTTATAATAACTAAACTTGGTACACACTAGAAAAAATAGTAATCAATAACAAGTGGTATAGTACTGGTAAATAAGAGTGAGAGTTTTTTAGATTTAGGCAACTTAACTTATGCTAAAGCCATCATTAAAAACGTACTGGAATACCCCAATAAAAACTAATAATTAGGGAAAACTCTAATGAGTAAGCTAAGCACATACATAGAACAGAATTGTCATTTACTGCCGATTGCGATTTTATAATCAAAAGTAAAAAATAGTCCAAATGAATTGTTTACAATTTAAATCTAGAAGCAAACTAACCCAACAGCTTTTTGGCCAGTTCTTGACCAATCCAGGATACTTCATCAATAATTACATTTTTATCCAAGTTATGAAACAATTCTCTTTCTTCACTAATAAAAAGGAGATTAGATATAAGATGGACTGGCTTTAAGTAGACTTAAGTTGATTTTTAAATATTTTAGGTTTGGAAAACACCCTTTCACAGGTACAAATTTCTAAGCTATTTCCAGCTTGGTAAACAGTCCAGATTGCGTGAGTAGAAAAACAACAGAAAAGGCGCATAAACACTGAAAGCATCGTTTCTTGCGGGTAACCGTAAAAATTTTCTTCTTCAGATTCAGAATCTAAATCGTCCTCATCACAGTTATCTTCAGGTTCATTCAGCTTGCCTTGTTTATCTTGTATTTCAATTTCGTTCTCAATTTTTTAGCCATTATAAATATATCGTACTGATTTGCGAATTGTTTTAGCTCTATTGATAACTGACTTCTTTCAATTTTACAAAGCTTAAAAATTCTACAAAGTACATCTGTAGGAAAACTCTCAAGCTTTACAAATTCATTAAATTTCTTTGTGTCTAACCAAGAATAAATAATCTTTCTACTTTTCTCCGTTGGGATAGCCAATGGTTTTTATGAGTAAATATTTTGAAACAGGAGATATAACCAGAAATAAATCTAGTAAAACAATGGACATAAATAGGTTTTCTTATTTGGACCATAGCGCTGATTTCTTTTAAAACGATAACAAAACTGAATAGCCGCTGGGTTTGCACTTTCCTCATTCCTTAACAACTCTTCGTTAATAATCGGAGAGAAATATTTTTTTGGCTCCATCACCTTGGGATCCTATTTTTTGCAACCTTTGCAGTATTTCATGTGTAATATGTTTTTGTTTCTCTTACCCATACGGCCATTATTTTGTACGATGAGCATATAAAAACAGGAAATTCTTCCACCAATCCAGATACGTTTTCTGTTTGGAGCAGCTTTTTTGTTGAATCAGCTACTGCTATGCAGTAGCGAAGCCAGAAGGGGAGGTCCGGCGTATCCGGAATCCCCTCCCTCCCTTTTACTTATTCTTATCTTTAAACAAAAATTGTATAAACCTACTTAAATGTTATTTCATAAATAATATACATTACTATATTTATACTTTATACTATGTATAGAGAGGGCCTCCTTACATCACCGGTTGGGTTGGGTTTCTTGTATGTAGAGTGATTGATTAAAATTAATTTTAGATGTGCAAGCTTCCTGGGAAAAAGTAAAATTACTCTATTGCAACTAATTATAAAGTGGTGTAGTAAAAAAAATATCCGAGTAATAAAAATTATAAATCAATTACTTTTGGAGCCCCTTCGGCGAACGCCTACTAGCCGACCTGGCCAGACTGTGTCTGATCATGAGAAGAATTTATTCACATTGATAAATATTTTTCAAAATTTGAATTGTATATGTTAGAAAATGAATTATTCCTTTTGCTTGCTAAGTTAGACAAATTCTGACCCAGAGATGATATATTAAATTAATATCAAAGTGTACTAATCATTCCTTCCTTTTGTTAAAATTATTTAATCTGTTCTTTTTTGGTCTCGCAACCTTTTGTTAAAAATAAACTTTACAATTGATTCATAGGTCAATTGATTTACAATTGGCCATGGCAGTGGCAAAATTCTCCACTCATAACAAGCTCTCATCCAGCCTCCTTTGGCTTTCAATATCACTGATGAGGCTGGATTATTAGCATCATCTCCGAGAGTTCTATTTTGGTTCAAGAGGATCTGAATGAAACTATGTTTATGGTTTTATGCAATTTGTGATTATTCTTTTCATGTTTATATTACATTATTTATTTTTTCTTATATGCTCATTTGTGAGTATTTCCTTTTTATCAGTAATTTTATTCTTGAATTCGTTTATCTGTTTTGTATACATGGTATGATTGTGAATCATTATGTCACTATTGCCTACAAAAAAAAAAAAAAAAATAGTTTTAAAATAAAAATGTGATTAATAATCCGGTAATATTTTTATGGCAAAAAAAAAATCATTTGAAAAAAAAAATCTTACCTTGTGGATTTATAGCTTCCCTGACTGGTCTTGTGGATGTTTGTCAGGTAACGAATGTGTGATCCTGATCTAATAATATTTAATGAAATCAAGATTTCTATCCCGAACTGGCATATACTTCAAGAAATGCAGGGCCGGATTTAGCAATGTAGAGGACCCTAGGAAATGCAAATCTCGGGGCTCCTCTTCCCTTTTCAATTCAATACATTTTATTGCATAAATAAAAATATGGTGCGCGCTTCACACGACTTTCACTTGCCTCCCTATAATAATTAGTTGTCCATTTAAAAAAAAAGAATTTTAAGGAATTCAGATTAACAGTACTTAAAATATTTTCAGCAGCATGTATTTCTTTACGTCTTCTAACACAAAAGTACAATCAAATGTTTTTTCAACAATTGTAGTTCTACAATTCTATGTAGTATATATTTTTGGTTTGTCAAGCAGAAGATAAATTTTAAATATTTCCATTTAGTTTCCATAGGAACATTTATTTTCGATTAAATAATGTAAAAGTGGAAATTATTAACTAGACCAATAATTTAAGTTTACGTTTTTTTCTTCACTTTCCATTAATTTCTACGACTTTATAGGCTAGATATTAATTTTTTTAAAAATATTTAGCTTTCTAAACGGTATTTCATACATCTATGTTGCAACTCCTATTCCCAGATATTTTTTTTCAACCTGAGAAAATATTTCTCCTGTAGCTAATTATCAAATTCTTTCATAGTTTATATTTAGCCATTTTTTATTACTACTAACAATGAGGGACGGTTAGTTATTTCAAATAAAAAAAAATTAAAGGTACCTTAGAGAAAGCCATTTTGAAAATTTGGTATTTAACCCTGTCAGACTATGGATAAGCCTGGGCGTCCAACCGGCGAGGAACCGATTTAAACCGGCAGAGGAACCGCTTTAAACCGACAGAGGAACCGAACGAGGAATCACTTAAACCGGCAGAGAAACCGAACGAGAAACCGATTTAAACCGACAGAGGAACCGATAAAAACCGGCAGAGGAACCAATTTAAACCGGCAGAGGAACCGAACGAGAAACTGATTTAAATTTTTTTTTTTTTTTCCGATCCCTCAAACAAAAAAGAACATTAATAAAACAAATAATTATGTAAATTATAGAACTTGTTGAACTTTACCTTTTTCTACCTGTTGGTACTTGAAGGTCTGATGACTATTTACAATTGAAATGATATTTCCCAGTCAGGGAATTTTCTCATTTTTTAGAGGTGAGGGTCCTCTTCTTGTTGTATGTTAAACAATAAAATACCTACTACTAAAAACCATATACAAGATTAATAATAATATTTACAATGATGGATATGAGAGGGCGGTGCTGGGGTGGGACCAAGGAAGTTGGCAGGACGGGGCGATGGGAGAGGATATAGGGGTGGGGGTGCTTTAGCAGCGGATTAAAGGATGGTGTTGACCGAGTTGAGTGGTCCCTTTCGGCCCTGCCATCTGGCAGGAAGGGGGGATGGGATGACGGAGCGGAAAAGTGGGTTAAATGAGGCAGGGAGGTTGTCGAAGAACTTTACGTGTCTTCTTGTGATGTGCTGTTGAACAGTGTCGAGTTGTAGTTCGTTGTGAATGTGTATCATGTTCGTCTTTCGAGTTACGTTCGTTTTGTGATTTTTTGTAGGACGCGGTTTTGGAATGTTTGGAGGGACTTCAGGGCTGTGGGGTATAGGTAGTGCAGGAGGGGGGCACCGCGAAGCAGTGTAGGCCTGAGGATGGCTTTGTAAATGAGGATTTTGAGTCTGAGTGACAGCCCTGGTGAGTAGAGTAAGTGATTGAGTTGGTGTGTTATGGCTTTGGCTATATGTATTCTGTGTTTTGTGTGAGCAGTGAATGATAAGTGTGATTCTAGTTTCATACCGAGGTATGTGAGCTGTCTTTTATTCTGAATGGTTAGCCCATTCAGTTTTGGTTGTTGTTTGAGTGTTTTCTTGTATGAAAATGTGCTGGCATCTGTTTTTTGTGTGTTTATGTGGATATTAATATTTTTGAGTTGTTCTGTGATTTTTTGGGCTGCTGTTTGGGCTTTGCGCATGGCGTGATCTGCATTCATGCTTGCTGTGTATATAGCAATATCATCAGCATATGCAGCGATTTGAACATTGTTAATCTTTTGCCCTACTATATGGGCTGTATAAATATTGAAAAGGACTGGCGCAAGGACCGAGCCCTGAGGAACGCCACAGGTAACTGGGCGCGGGGTGGAGATCTGAGATTTGACATGGACAGAAAATGTCCAGCCACTGATGTAGGAGCCAATAATGTCGACCAGTTGGTCCGGGAATTGGCGAAGCCGGAGTTGATCAATTAGGGTGGTGTGGGATACAGAACCAAATGCCTGTGTGCAATCTAATGAGATCATTGCGGTAGCAAGATTTTTATTGAGGTTTTTCGCTGTATCATACTGTAGTTTTGCTACATGATGATAGCAGCTAACGCCACGAGAGAACCCGGTTTGTTCCGGGGGGATGATGCCATGTGTGACGCAGTGTTGAGACATGGTTGAGGAGACTAATGGGCCGATATTCTTCCGGTACCGCTCCTCGTTTTTTGGGTTTGAGAAGTGGAACAAATATAGCATGTTTCCACTCAGTAGGGTAATATCTCAGGCGTGAGCATGAGTTGAAAATATTGAGGAGAAACATATGGGCTTTCCTGGGGAGTTGTTTGAGTAGGACATAGGGTATGTTGTCCTCTCCTGTTGATTTGTTTCCCCTCGTATTTCTCAGTGTTGCAGTCAGTTCTTTATAGGAGGAAAATATGGTTTGATTTTTATCAGTCAGTGGACTGTGGTGGTAGGTGGTGCTGGTACGTGCTGAGTGCGGGAGTGAAGCTCATCGCCTCGTTGTATTTTCACTGATTTGGATTTAGTGTTGTGGCTTCTGACTAATTTCCAGAAGTTTTTGGGGTCGTAATGGGTACGGCTTAATTGTTCGTGCCAGAGGTATGTTTTCCACTGCGACATTAGAGATGTGATTTGTCTGGTAGGACTGTTTATGATAGGTCTGTATGTTGGGTCTTTAGACCTATACCAGCAGTTTTTTTTCGTTTTGTTTTTTCGCTGTTTAATTAGTGTGAGTATGTGTTTTGGTGGCTGGCGTAGGTGGATGGGAGTGGGGTTGAACGTGGGTATCGAGGTGTAGGCGGCATCGTGTATGATGTTTTGGAGAGTGTTTATGGTATTGTTTATGTCTTGAGTGTTTGTGAGTGGTGTGATGTTGGGTGTTTTAGTGTAGACTGTGTTCATGTATAGTTTCCAATCTGCCTGTGTGAAATTGTATTTGTATTCGGTTGGAGGAATTATTGTTGTGTCACGGCCGAGGTGATAGATGACGGGGATGTGATCATTGTCGCTGAATTCTAGTGTTGTGCAATTTGTGAATCTGTGCGATTATTGTGTGAGTAGCAGATCTAGGGTAGATGTGTACGCTGGGTTCGAGTGATGTATGAATGTGTAAGCGTTGGGGTGTATAACTGTGTATTTTGTTTTAGTGAGGTGGGGACCTAATGCATTTGGTTTTGTGCAATTCCACGTGTGGTGTTTAGCGTTTAGGTCCCCTACGATGATTTGTTGTCTGTCTGTTTCGGTTTACCGTAAGAGTGTTTTAAAAGTGTCGAGTTGAGCTCCAGGTCTTTTATATATACATGTGATTTTGTATGTGTGTTTAAGTTTTACTTGTACAGTGACGGCTGTGTGTTTGACGTGTGACGTTCGTTTTGTGATTTTTTGTAGGACGCTGTTTTGGAATGTTTGGAGGGACTTCAGGGCTGTGGGGTATAGGTAGTGCAGGAGGGGGGCACCGTGAAGCAGTGTAGGCCTGAGGATGGCTTTGTAAATGAGGATTTTGAGTCTGAGTAATAAGTTAAAGTGTACTCACGTGACGCCAGGAGCACCAGGCCGGACCGTAACGAAGGCACCACTAGGAGCACCAATCACAGACCGTGTCGAGAGCACCAGTTGTCACTAAGGGCTGCTTGCCAGTGCGACGCAGCCCGATACCCAATGGGGTGTTTGCCGAGGTTAGATCCAAGGGATAAGCATGGACCTCAGCAAATCTAGGGCGCTAAACTAAGCGAGTGATGAGAGAGTCTAGAGAGAGAGAAATTCTTCAGCTCGCAAGAGAGGTTTTCAAGAGAGGTCCGTCTTCCACGACTGCTAGCTGTAGAATGGTATTGACCGATTTAAACCGGCAGAGGAACCGAACGAGAAACCGATTTAAACCGGCAGAGGAACCGAACGAGGAACCGATTTAAACCGGCAGAGGAATCGAACGAGCGGCAGTCAATTACTAGTTTGCCTAATGCTACAAGCTCATTTAAAAAATAATCGAATTTGATGTGGAGGACTTATGTAATTGGAAATGTAAAATGTCAATTGAAATTATTATAGAATTTCAATATAAATTTACAATTGAGAATTAAGATTTTTTTTTCTTTGTCAAAAACAGCTTTATTTTAAGGTTTAAATATAATAAGTTTTATTTTAATTTTTATTATAGTTAAGAAGGTTTATCTTGTTTACTACTTTATCAAACCTGTTGACATATGTATTAATTAATCACGTATTAGTTTACGCATGGTTAATGTATGCATATTTTATAATATAGGAATAATATGTATATGTATGTGCACATTTAATCAAAACAAAACTATTCATGGGTAATGATTGCAATATAATGCAATACTCGCAAATATAGAAAATAAACTAAAGTTATAGCTATGATTTATTTCTCGATTTAACTTAACCATTATACATCATCATCAGTCAGAATATCGCATTAAAATACTAAATTACGTGTTTAAGACATTAACTTTCCTATGATTTAGATATGTATTCACTTTTCTACATTTATCTGAATGTTTTTACTACATAGTATCGTCTATTTTTTTCAAAGCATTTTTCTATTAAAGTGTCCCACTCTTTTCTAACTTTGAAACACTGTAAACATTTCGAAATACTCAACACAATTGAACGGCTGAACGAAATGAAAAATAAACCGATAAAAGTGTAGTAAACAATATATTGTCTATGATTTACCGTATCCCACGAGGCGGAGAATCTCCCAGTATTCTTTTTAAATGCGAAAGCTAATGAAAGTAATCAGTGCTGCCAACCTAAATAATGAAAATGCGTTGAGTTTATTTGGAATGAGTTACAAAATTATATTGAAACATTGCCGAGCATCGCTGAGGGAGGTTGCGTTAGGACAGTTGTCTGTGTCTGTCAGTGTAATTGAGTTTTATCTTAGAGAGGAAATAAGGATGTACCCTATATGCTAATTTCGTGAAATTGATTGTTCTTTAAAAATAAACATAAAATCTTTGTAAAGAAAATTTAAACATCTTCATCCTATTTTTCTCTCCGCTTGGGTGCGTGGAAGCATAGGCAGTTACCTATAATGCCTATATGGACAATCCGGTACTACAGAAATGTATTCAAACTTGGCACTAGAACGTCTGATGCCTTCAGAGGTCGGACTTGAAGTTGGATATTGATAAGGGTCATTACCAAACAAGAAGCAATCAACACCGTAAGGTTTCTCCTTCATGATTCGCATCTTTCACTAAGCCTCTTAGGTGCTCAACACCTCCAACATTTTCATAATCGCAATGACATTGTATAAACATTTAATTCTAATTTATTTCAAGCGATTAGCCGGATTATGAGTTTATCAGTTTCGAGGATTTTACCTCCGGTCCTTTCGATCTCTTGAACAACAGCAACCATAGGTACCTTATGCAATACGTTATCTATTCAAAACAATTACCATTAGAATCCTGTCATTTATGCTAACTAATGATGATTCTGCAGTTCTCTCAGAAGTTTTAATTTTGAAATTTAGCGCCAAATAAGTTTTTATAAAACAACTTTTGTTATTTGGAGAATAGTTATTAGTGATTGGAGATGATTAAAGAAGCCAGGTTTAAGATCGGGAAGAGTACATGGTTGAGGGATGGGGAAGGGATAGAATTATAGAAGGACGAGAATCATTTTTATAAGAAATGATTTGTCAAATGCCACAGCGCGGCTTTATTCATTTGAGTTTATACATTTGAAGGACACGGTTGAAGTAAAAAAATTCCTTGATAGATAAATTTTATTACTTGATAGAGGAGGAAATAAAGAATAGTGCCAGAAACTTCAACTCTGCATGAAACCGGGGAACTGCAGTATCCCATGGGTTCCCGATTATAAATTGTATAGAACAATAGACGCAAAACATGATGTTCTTTAAGTTAATATGCCATAACTCTTTCGATAAAATGCTCCCTTCAAGAATTATAGGTGAAAAAACAAAAAAAGACCTGATTTTTTTTGGCCACCATTTTAAAACCCGCCCACTCCTAATGCCGGCAAAGTATTTCAGCATCTATGGTGTCTGTAGTTTTATTTGTGCTTGAAATAATGCATATACAACTTTTTGTACATTTTCACGGTCACGTTTCTCAGTAGCTATTCCGAATATTAAAATAATATCAGGTACAAACTTACAGGAAATTTCACTATCTTTAAAATTGGTAATGACAAATTTTTACGTTAAATGCACTGGAAGCGAGTTATTTTGGAAATACTGAAAAAAACGTTTCTTCTTTACGGTTTTTCAAGATGGCGAAAAACGTACAAAAAGGAGGAATTCGAAAACTTGGCTTTTTTTACAAAAGGGTCTACGCGTACAACATATCTGAAAATTAAATTTTTTTCCAAACCATATTGCAAACTAATCTGGGATAAAATGCCAATTGCCGGAGATCGGGAGATTGCCAATTTCGAGAAGTGTACTTGACAGAATTTTAAAAAAATTGTGCTCAATAGACGCAAAAAATATGAGTTTTTCTCTTAGGGATCTCATTTCCAAGCTGCAGACTCATATATAGTACTCTATCTCTGTTTTTTTACAATAGTTTATGACTGGTTTTCGACCACACTAATTATTATATCGTGGTACTCATTAGACGCAAAAAGTTTACGTTTAATTTAATATACTATAACTTTTTCGTTATAATGCACCGTTTAGGAATTATAGCTGAAAAAACAAAAATAGTCCCAAAATTGCGAGTTATTTTGCCTACCATTTTTTCAGGTAGCATGATCCGACTGGCAGACTCTTTTTTTTTTTTTAATGTCAATAGGTGCAATAAGGATTCGAAAAATTGCTAACGAAGTTTTCTTCCGATAAGGCCAATTTTATTGCACGAGCTCTCGGTATATTTTATAATGGACACGTAGAATGTTTTTTTGAGTGAAGTACCCCATTGACTTCATTAAAGAAAAAAGGAAATAATATTCTTCAGCTTTAATGGTTGAAGATTCTTGTAATGGTTCACAGCTTTCAAGTGTCATATAAACTTGTCTCCTTCAACTCAATATGTGATCAAAATTAGACTTTTGAATACCGACTATCAAGAACCATGTATTGATCTATCTGCGAATAGAGGTCAATTTTATCTCCTAGATTCAAAGAAGTATTAGATTCAATTACTTTATTTATTAGGTACTTTATTTACTTTGGAATATCATAGTTTCTACAAGGAAGAACGTTGGTTAACAACTTTCTTAGAAAGTAGAATTAATTGAGTCTACATTTAAGTATGTCTCATACCGTAACGAAAGCTCTTTCTGTTTGCACTTGCTTTTATTAGACACCCCGGATATGTCTCCAATGACAATGTCAAACAAGTATAACATTCAAAAGTCAATTATACCTAATATTCTAAAGTATTCGCTTTGGCAGAATCCAGAAGTATGTAGACCAGAAGAGATACCTCTTACTTGAATGAATGAAAATGTATTTATTAGCATAAAAGATACAAAATAGTGTATACATACATATATGTAACAATTATGATTTGATATACACATTCATCCTCAATTCCCTATGTGTACGGTAAAACTATAAAAACAAATACATTCAAAACCTATAAAACCTAACAAAAAAGCAATTTAAAATCATTAATCAGGTCCCTATATAAAAATAAATAATAAATAAACCTACTATATTATATACTGTGCTATACTAAACCATACTATACTATATGCCATTATACTACATAAAAATAAATTATTGTTTACATTTTTCCTTATACAAAACCAATGTGCGGAAAAACCATGTCGATATCATTTTTCAAACTCGAGATATAAAATAAAGCATTTTCAGCATGTTTTATTTTTTTCCCAGCTCCTAGTAGTCCGTTGGCCAGACCCCCTCCCTATCGTGCACCCCCCCCCCCCCATCCCTATAAATTGCACATCGTTGTGTTCCTTATATCTAATGATTAAAAAAAAGCCAATGTTCTCAGAAAAAAAAGTAAGCGCTATCCGTCTTCTTCCTCATCAAGGAGCCTTCATAAATGCTCGTTGTGAATGGCAGTTTTCAAGATGTTGAGCATGGAATGAAAAATGAATGAAAATTTTATGATTTTTATATTAAAATGCCATCAAATATTTAAGGCAGCGGCTTTGGAATAAAAACACACAAGGCTTATTTTACTTAGAATATCCTATACATTCGTAATTCACATTCAAACCTTCTCCTAAAATGAGTGCCCAATTTCGGCCCTCGCTGCAGTTGGTTCTATTTATGTTTAATTAGGATATGGTGGAAGTATGAGCCTGGATACCATAGTATATTATGTACTAATATAATCTCGTTAATGTAATTAAACTAAATTACGTCGATCAAGCTGATAACTATTGCATTTATGAAGGCCCATTGATGAGGAAGAAGACTGACAGCGCTTAGGTCCCTACCGCTTCACCGTTAATTAAGTGCATTTTCTAAGGAATCATTTCGTATATTTTAAAAAGTGACGATTTTCTTTTAAAGAAGGATAAGTGCTGCACATGTTTTATTTGAAGACTTTTTCGTTATTGTTGGCCGTTTAGTGGCTACTGGTCTTGAAATTTCAACATCCGTGTGAACGACTTGAAAAAATTGACTTTACTGGTGTTTTTTAATATATAAGCCAATTATTTTTTTGAATTATTCTATGTCTTTTGATTCTATGACTATTCAGCTTTGGAACAAAGTCAATTATGGCAAAATTAAGCCAAATGCAGAAGGACAGTAACGAAAAAACTAAATCAAGTCAAAGTCGGTAGTCCTCCATCTTTGGAAGTCATTCTGGCAAGGTGCGGCCACTTTTTTTTCTGGGAACACATCGATGTTCAATTTAAAGGGATGCGGAGGGGAGGGGGGTGCACGATAGGGGGGCTTGGCCTATAGACTACTAAGAGCTGGGGAAAAAATATGCTGAAAATACTTTATTTTATATCTCGAGTTTGAAAAATGGTATCGACTTGATTTTTCCAGCTAAACATTTGCTTTTTAGGAAAAATGTAAAAATAAAAAAAATTTGAGTTTTGGTCAAATAAATTTAAAAAAGTTTTTAAATTATCAAGTAAACTAGCCTTATAGATTTTTTCACACCAAAAATGATGGCAGATTTGGATTCAGCACATCAAAAAACCTCCATGTTGAAAAAATCATCGAAAACAAAAAACATTTCTTTTCAGTTCCGAGAGTACTCAAAATTTTGGTAGCCACAAAATTGCGTTTGGGTTTGGAGCTCTGTATCTCGTCTCCAATTTATCCGATATCGACGTTCTTGAACTTGTTCAAAAGAGGGGAGTTTCTTCTTTCCATACGTAAAAACCTATTGTATTATCTTAGAAGGTCAATGCAAAAAAAGGAGATTACCATATAAAAACAAAGTGTGAATAACGTTGGTTCTAAAATAGGTAGAAACACCACGGTTAAAGCAAATCGCGGAGTTTAAGTTTATGTTTAAGTCTTTACCGATGCCCTAAATTTGGTTTAGGGCAATATCGAAGGTTTTCTATATTTTAAGAGATTATTTGAATCTTAAAAAAATTTGAAGGGTACACCCTTGGCAAAGTTTTTAAAATAATCATTTAATGCAGAAATATGTGCAATTATGGCAATCGTTCCCACGAAATTTATTGATTGAAATTTAGCAGATACAGCTATGTAATAATTTAAATATTATGGGATGGTTGTATCTGACTGGTTTCTCAGTAACACAAAGTAGCTCTGCATTATGCATTATTCATTACATTTTTTTTTTTAAATTTGAATACCTTTTGATATGCATTGTTCCTTATTTGTCAGCTCTTATTTTTTGTATCCATGTGAAAATATAAAGCCATTAAAACAAATGGATGTTTAAACAAATGCATGTTTATACCTTATAAATGTTTGTTCGTTTTTTCTCATATGCATTTGTTTTTCTGAGCTTGTAGTTAATTAGTTATTTTCTCTATGACATTGATATTAATTAAAACTTAATGTCTTCAAATTTATATGAAAGTTATATGCTGTCGTATTTGAAAAGCATGGTTAATTGTAGAGTACACGAAATTTATGTACATTTTTTCTTATAATTTTTCTTAATATTTAATTTCATATTTCTAATCGAATTGTCGGTGCTTCATGGTTAGAGGTACATCTACCGGGATTATTTAATATTATTATCATATAATATTTATTTATTATATAATTTCAAATATATATATATTTCTTTCATGCGAATGAATTATATCATTCCTTTTGATAAAAGTTTTTCCATGACCTTACCTTAAAAATTTCTCAAATGTCCTAGATCTGGTGTTCTAAGACATAATGTCACTGCGTAACTTTTCCACTTTTCAGGTAACTGGGCGTACCACTTATGATATCAGTATTAAAAATTCGTCTTCATAATAAAATACAGACTGTTTTACAAAAGTTTATTTGACAAACAAAACAATATATATTGCAGTAAATTTTCTTAAGAAAATAATAAATTGAAAGTAAAGTAAAAAAATCTAAAATCAAAAGTGTATTAATTTCACATGACAATAGCAACAGTAAGATTCGCAAAACACCAACATTTTGCATATAAGAGTGAATCCATCAAAAATAGGAAATGTGGAAATTTTGAAGAAAATCATGAATATTTTTTATTTCGAAGCATGTTGTGTATATACAATTAGAGGATTAATGTTAGGATTGATGAGCGCAACTTGATTCTTAAGTGTTCTTTAACATTGCGTGCTTTATTACGGTAATCATCCTGAATTATTTTTAAAAATTGTAGATCGTGTTATCTTATATTTGGTACGTTCAATAATTATTAAAAAAATTTCCCAATTGAACGTGTTAAAAAGATGACTTTTGTTAGCTTCTTCGAGTACCATCTGGAACGTCCTTGCTTACCACTGTCTGGGAATTCCTGTCCTAGATCAATTGCAATATAATTTGTAATTTTTACTAATTTATTTATAAAAGGTTCATCAATTAAAAAAAAAAAAAAAATGAAGAACAGTTTCGAGGAGAATTAGTCGATTGTAAGGTCGTGTTTCAAGCCTTAGGTTTCTTTCAAAATGGTCGAAAAATATTCTATGGACCAAATTACCACTTTTCTATCATTTAAGAGCTCAAGAAAGGATGTTCTTCAACTTCTTTTTCGTTCAACTTATTAGTTGAAGATATTTTGAAAATATAAGAATGCGCCTGCAGAAAAGTAATGAATGTATTTATACCCCGAAGTTTGTTGATTGCCAGGTAATGGTTGCGATCGAGGAAGGTTTCAGAGGCATGTGCAGATTGGAGTCTAGAAATCAACAAGACTGGATTGTATTATTTAATGCAAGCGTGGAAATTCTTTGGATAATTAGAACTTAATAATTATCCGATAATTTAAATATCTAGGCGCATTGCTAACAGAAGATGGGAACTCAGGTAGAGTTATTGCTTAATATGCCTGTTTAATGCAAAAACATGGGTTACCTGAAACATAATTTCATCTTATTCCCAAAACTCGTCAAGATCTACAAGATTATAAAATTTACAACATATAAAAAATGTATACTCTTTATCTAAGTTAACTTATTAAATAAAATGGTTCTTAATAGATATTATATTAGGAAAATTAAGTCTTTTCCATTATCTGCTCATTAAGTAGAATTATATATATATATATATATATATATATATATATATATATATATATATATATATATATATATATATATATATATATATATATATAAATCGGGCGTAGGAGTCATGACCCTACACCGTGTACCTAAATTGTGATTCGCGATGTTGTTTTCCTGGACATAAAATAGCCGCCCGGAGGTTTGGTCCATGGACGGTCTGCTTCGGGGAAAGAAACATAGGTCCTCGTGCGCCTGCTGATCCCTATCCTGCCATAATCTGTGGATCTTGACCGGTTTGTCACTGTCCTTGAACCCGAGTTATTTGGTGGGAAGGACACTGTCGAATTGGCACTAAAGGGGACCGGTTATTGAGCTATGGATAGCCTGCCGCTGCTCCGTGGAAACCATGGTTCGTAGGAACGTATGGTTGGGTGACCCCCTCCAGGCTGTCTGTGCTCCCGCAAGTAATACATGTCTGTAAGAATACCACATCGCGCGGCGAAAGATCTCCATGGTCTATAGTAACTACAGAAAAAAAAAAAAAAAAAATGTATGTATACACAAAATAAAATTCAATGATCGTTTGTCTATTTTTTCTCTCTTTTGTAATAAGATAAGTGAACTTTATAAGTCAAAGGAAATAGAAATATGTTTCAAAGCCGAATTACTTTCCCATTCTTGAGGGAAAAACTAGATGAAAGTTTCATAAATTTATAAGAAATATATCCCTAATATTTTTTCTGGAATTTATATTTCAACCTGGGCAAACATTTCTCCTTTTGTTCATTATCAAATTCTTTTATAGTTTATATTTATCAGTTTTTTATTAATACTAAAAATGAGAGACGGGTCATTATTTCACATTAACAATATTATAGGTACTTTAGAGGAAGGAATTTCAATGAGGATAAGACATAGTTAATATTAAAGACCATTTAATTGTACATTGATATAACGAAGTTGATCAATATCGGTAGAGCCTTTTTGGAGAAAATTGTGAAATCAATGATATAAAGTGAAACTTCCGGTAAGTCGATTTTGTTGAAAATGTTTCTGTAATATCCCAGAGATATAGCTACCTTAAATACGTAATTTCAGTTTCGTATACTAGACTTACAACACACCCAGCAATACATATATAATACAATATTGTATTATTAGGGATAAGAAAAGTAAAAAAAGAACTTACAAACAAAATAAATTTCTGTTATGTATTTATTTAAAGAACGTTAAGTATAACTAGTTAAATAAAAAAAACATGAGTTTAAAATTACAATTTTTATCCGTTGCTTGTTTGGCATTGTACATAGCTGAACATCACGCAAACTCTGACTAAATCTTAATCAAAATATAAATAAGGTTTGGAATAAACAATAGTTGTCGAAAGGATAAAATTCGTCTAGAACAATTTATTTTACAGACCACTAATTACACTCATATATTTTGGTTAAATAATTGTTAAAAAAGTTACGATTTTGTAGATACGTCATATGATATTATGAGCTACGTGTTCCTTCAATACAGGAAGTTTTTGTTGCTTGAACGCTAAGAAGTTTATTGATTCAACGTAACAAATAAGGATAAAATGAGTATTTACACAAGTGTAATAAGGATGATGACGGGAGTAATCAAATGAAACATATTCATTCCTTGTAAATGGAACGTGATTAATAACACATTTTGAATTAGTCTCCCGGTGGTGTGCGACTATTGGCCCAGCCTTTGAAGCCAGTTATACGGGTCCGGACTTACTACTAGGCCCCGCATTAGAGTGCCTGGGGGCACTCGCTAAACAAAATTTAGTTTAATTAACAAAGAAGATATTTACGCTGAGTCAAGAAAAAGTCTTATAAAACCATAAGTGATGTCATTAAGCTATAAAATTAAAATTGCCTTCACGCCATCATTTTCTCACCGATGTTATGAAACACTTGAGCCTAGGAGCGCCTAAACTTTAATTCCCAGCAGTTATGTCTGAAAAAGTTATAATCGCCGACCGCCACGCCGACAAGCGACGGGCGATACACAGTCGCTAAAATTACTAGCCCCTACTTTTGCGTTTACCAAGAGATTTGCCGATGGATTACAGTTGCTTACCACGGATCAAAAATGATTTAGATTAAGAAAAACAAGGAGATAATGGAGGAACAATATTTAACACCAAACTCCAATCACTTTCATCCAGTTCTCATATCAGCTGAAACTGTCAACTGCTATCAAGTAAGGCTTAGTTTCATTTCTTTATTTTTTTTTTAATAACTTACAATATCTCTTACAATATTTCCAAATTATAAATTTTCTGAAAAATCTTTACAAGTTCCCGTTTCAGGTTTAAACTCAAAAAGGCTCAATTCAAAAATCAATTTCTGTTTATTTTTCTGTGAAAGTATTAAACGTTTGAATGAAATTTTACATGGAAATGTATTTTCTGTAAGTTTGGTGGCGATTTAGAGGTAAATAAATTTATTTAAAAAATTTATTTAGTTCTCAGGAAATAAATAAACATTGAGTACTTGATACGACCTTTTCTTGCTTAAGGACTCAAACCTTTTAGACTATATTTCTAATATGGTTGAAAGGATGTATCCGAACTGAGTTCCGATCCTTTTTCCAGGTCTTGAGTCCGGCTTATAAGAGTTACCTTGAGACACCCTGAGGAGCTAGGTCGTTTGCCAAATATTGCGTGCGTTCAAGCAAAAGTCACTAGCAATAAGTCCAGTTAGTGAATTTTGTGTATATTTTAATATATATATTTTTTTAAAGTTCTAAAGCCAAATCTGACGCCAGTTTTGAATACAAAAATTCTGTTAATATACTTCATTCCATAGAAGAACTATGTTTTCATTACTTATAATTCAATGGACACTTCGAACCAATATAAAATTCAATTATTTAGTTTTAAATTATTGTATCACTCTAAAATTTACTATTTCTGGATAACAAATAATGTTTTTATATTATTTATAACACTTTGAACATGGTCTTAAGTATTCAATATACTATGATATCCCAAGAAAGGCTGGGTTCTTAACCATGTATGTATTATAATATAAAAACATTATTTAAATTATTTTTTGTTTTCGATGATTTTTTCAACATTAAGGTTTTTTGATGTGCTGGATCATTTTTGTGGTGAAAAAATCTATTTGGGTAGTTTACTTAATAATTTAAACACTTTTTAAATGTATTTGACCAAAAATCAATTAGTTTTCCTTCAATTTACTCTAAAAAACTAATATTAGCTGGAAAAATTATATCGATATCATTTTTCAAACACGAGATATAAAATAAAGTATTTTCATCATGTTTTATTTTTACTTTTTTTTTCATTGTAGAATCATCAAAAAAAATTTAATCAAAATCGGCTAAGGACACATCGTGCACTCCCCTTGTAAGTAAATTTGTTGTAATTTATCCTTATCTTGTCCTAGGAGAATAATTTTGGTTACATTAATAGAAATTAAGCATTTAGGATTAACGTTAGTGGATGTCCAGAGAATCCAGCGTTTTGCGTCCAGCGTCCCATTATGTGGTGGACCCCCCAATAACTTATTTTACCGAATGTAATTTTTTCAATTGTAATATTTAGTTATTTCAATTAATGTACTATCCAATAGTACATTAATTGAAATAAGTAATATCCTATGTTAGGCCTGCCGTCAGTGGACGTACATAGGGGGGAGAATCCAAATTGAGTCCCAAATGCCAAAAAAGGTACCAACTGAGCCCCAGTAAGTTTTCGATGCAGGGTAAATTGAGTCCCGGACCCAATACCTTTTTTCAGGTACCGGGCCCGGCTTATCAGCGTTACCCAGAGACACCATGAAACTTGCTGGGTAGTTTCCCATATATTGTGTGCCTAAGTCACTAAGTTAGCATAAGTCAGTAAGTCCAATTAATGAATTTAGTGTTATAAATGTTTTCTGTCTGGTGGTAAAACGACATACAAGGACTAAGTGCATTTTGAATGAAACTACAGCCAGTACAGTCGTAAACCGTTGTATGGTTTAATCTTGTTGTCAGGTGAAAATGGTTTGCTACGTGAAGAATTTTACTGTGTTTTTTTACAATTTTGCTTGAACGCCCTCGATATGTTTCCCCATCACATCAGTCATAAATATCAAGCAACAATTAATGGTTGCATAGCACGCCAGAAGCATAGGATAGATTTTATTTAACAAAGAATAACAAATAAAAATTACATAAGTAAAATACTGTATTGTTTTTAACAATTTTAATCAGTCTGGTGTTGTGAAGGTTGCAACGGTTTATAAGATGTATACAATTTGAAACTTATAGACGAAAGGTTAAGCATATGAAGAGAAATAAATATAAATTACAACTAACAGTAATTACAAATAAATATTACGCGTTTTAAATTAAAAATTCTGTTAATATAATTCACTCCGTAGAAGAATACTGTTCTCATTGTATATACAGTCGAACCTCTATGTTTCGAACATGAAGATTACTTGAAAAAAATTCGATGTATGGAAATTTCGAAATATAGAAAGATTGCAATTTTTCACCCTTTTCAGGCTAAAAACAATTACAGCTATTCTTTAGGGTAAAAAAAAACAACAAAGGCAATTTTTGGAAAGTAATAATGGCAATTGTTTAGGGTAGAAGAAAAATAAAACTCATCGATCAATTGCACTTATTTGAAAAATAGTATAAATTACTGTGTGATTGCAGATTTTTTACAAATGTGCATTTATAATTTAATAATGCATGTATTAAAATATGCAAATATAAAAAAAATTAATTTATTTTTGTTTTCGCGCAAGATAGCTTCTAATGTCTATTTGTGTATAATTCATCACCGAAGTCATGTTTAGGAGCAATGTTCACAACAAAAAAGGCAAAGTTAAACTGAATTTAAAATAAAAATTTCATTCTATGCTAGGAAAGAGATTCAGAGAATTTAGGTACTCCTGTGCTTTTTCTGAAACAAGACCTACCAGGAATTTCCACTGCTTTGCAAACCAATGAAACATTTTTTTTTCTTATTTAATTATTACCCATTATTATGTATGTAGATTAAGGTCTATTTTTGATGACTGTCACATTTTATATATTTTTAAATTGGAATTTTTCGTTCGATATATAAAAATTGTATTCGATATACAGAACATTTTTTCTAATAAAAATTCAATGTTCCTAAAAAAAGTTGGATGTATAGGGATTTTCGATATATGGAAGTGCGATATACAGAAAGAAGCTCGACTGTAATTCAATGGATCCTTCAGATCGCTTTAAAATTCAATTATTTCGTTTTAAATAATTTTCTTACTCTAAAATTTACTATTTCTGGATCACATATAATGCTTTGCTTAAACTTTAACAAGATCTTAAATATTCAAATTAAATTCAATATACTATGACATCCCAAGCAAGACTGGGTTCTTAACCATGTATATGTTACAATACAAAAACGTAGTAAATATTATACTTTTAGACCACCTTTATAACCATAATTCTTGTAAAAAAAGTAATATTAAGTAGAGGGAATAAATTTATTGAAATGATATAATTTAATTGTGCAGCGTTCTGATAGCTCTATTGACTTACATTTGATCAAAACAGTATTACTATAGAGTAAACATATATTTATTTACTTGTATAATTTTAAAAATTAAAATATACTATTTCTTGATCATAAATAATGTTTTTATATTATAATATGTACATAGTTAAGAACCCAGCTTTGCTTGGAATATCATAGTATATTGAATTTAATTTGGATAATTAAGACCGTGTTCAAAGTGTTATAAATAATATAAAAACATTGTTAGTGATCCAGAGATAGTAAGTTTTAGAGTGATACAATATTTTAAAACGAAATAATTCAATTTTAGATTGATTCGAAGTGTCCATTGAATTATAAGTAAGGAAAAAGTATTCTTCTACGAAATGAAGTATATTAACAGAATCTTTTTATTCAAAACTGGCGTCAGATTTGGTTTTAGCACTTTAAAAAACCTACATAAAAATTCACTGATTGGACTTAGTGACTTTTGCTCCAACGCACGAAATATTTTCAAAACGATCTAACTCCTCACGGTGTCCCTAGGTAACGCTGATAAGCCGGATCCAATATCTGAAAAAAGGTCCAACCCACTTCCCAGGTACAGGGGACTCAATTTACCCTCTTCGCTATCTCATTAAATATTTTGGGACTCAATTTGGATACATCCCATAGGGGGGGAGGGGGGAGGAAAAATTTCTGGGGCCCGGGCCTCTAGGGGGTCGGATAAGAGTTGACTAAAAAAATCTATAAACGTTTTTTTAACAAGTATATACAAATAAAAAAAAACTACAACAAATAATATCAAGTACTTTTATCATACACTGACAGTTTATCCTAATTTATAAATATGCTTGTTGTTTATAGTTTAAAGATAAAAAAGAAAGTGTGATCTATGGAATCGAGGCTAACACCATCAAGCGTTTCTAATTTTTTTTTTTTTTTCAGGAAATATGCATTTTATCTAAAACGGTTTCAAACAAATGGATTGGCTGTCCCCCTTTCGTAAATCCTCATTATAATACAATTAATTATAATTTATGCGCTTTCTGCCCAACGCTTATTCCCACATAATTTCCACATGGGTTGTTCCCAAGGTCGGCGTGAAAATTCCAGAGGTTTGAGGTTCCGTTGAAACGTTACTGTTAGTTTTAGCCTAAAATGTAATTGGACCTTTTTTGTAGGCAATTTTAAGCTGAAAAATTTTTCTTTGACACTTTTTTTGATAAAATGCATGTATATATCAAAAAAGTACACCCACTCACAGCAGGTTTTTTCTTGAAATACCGAAAATTTCACAGGATTGACGCTCCGTAGGCCTGTTTTTATTAGCTTTAGCTTTAAATGTTACTAGACTTTTTTTGTAGCTAATTTTAATGGAAAAAACTATTTTTTTTCGGAAAAATGCGCATTTGCTGAAAAAAGAAAAAAAATAATTATTTGTTTACAGTTTATTTTGGATAAAATCATAAATAAACTACCGATTTCAATTTTCGGATTAATATATTCGTAATCTACGCAAAAAACGACACCATGGCGGACATTACCACAGAAGTGAGCCAATTGAACCCTGTAGCTAATATACTTAAAGCCACCATGAGCTTTGCTGGGTCGTTTCTCATATATTGTGCTTGTTCCAGCTAAAGACCTTAACAAGGGTAGTTCATGATGTGTCCGTCGCCGATTATGATCAAATGTTTTGGGTGATTCTACATTGAAAAATAGTAGACACATATTCAACCATTTTTACCAATGGATCCTAGGAGGAGAGAAAAATAAAATAAAACACTCTGAAACTGCTTTATTTTGTATATCGGGTTAAAAAAATTATATTTACATGGTTTTTAATGCAAAAAAAATTATTTTCCAAATTATATTAAAGGAAAAATATATTAACAATAAAATAAAATTGATTTTTGATCAAATAAATTTTTAAAAAATGTTTAAATTATTTAGTAAACTAGCCTCATGGATTTTTCGCACCGAAAATAATGGAAAATTTTGATTCAGCACACCAATAAACCTTAAAATTGGAAAATCAGCTAAAACAAAAAACTTTTTACATTCCCGCAAGTGCTCAACATTTTAAAGCCACAAAATTACGTTTCTGTTTGAAGCTTTGTATCTTGCCTTTAGTGTATCAGATATCAAAGTTCTTGCACTCGTTTGAAAGAGGGGAATTTCTTCTTTTCAATAAATATAAACAACTATTGCATTGCCTTAGAAGTGATTATAGTATAATAGTAAGTTTCGTTTTCAAAATACCTTAACACTTCTATCACTATTATTGACAAAAATAAAACAAATGGAATTTTGAGAGGGAGGGTATTATTTTGGGCTAAGCTGACGGCGGCCCTGTCTATGCTGCTTTAAATCCTCACTATTTCTTATAATTAATTGAGCATATGACGTAATAGTTAAGCATAATTACTGTTAGTTGTCATTTATATTTATTTCTCCTCATTTGTTTAATCTTTCGGCTATAAATTGTAAATTGCATACATCTTATTAACTGCTGCAACTTCCACAACACCCGACTGATTTAAATTGCCATTTGCTATTATTTGTTAAATAAAGCCTATCCTATGCTTCTGGCGTGTAATGCAACCCTTAATTGTTGCTTGATATTTATGACTGATGCGAGGGGGAAACATATCGTGGGCGTTCAATCAAAATTGTAAAAAATTCGCAGTTCAATTCTTCACTTAGTAAACCATTTTCACCTGGCAACAAAAGTAAGTCATACAACGCTTCATCTGACTGTAATTTCATTCAAAATATACTTGCTCTTTGTATGTCGTTTTTCCACTAGGCAGAAATCATTTATCACACAAAATACACTAATCACACTAATTCACGCTTGAACGCACACAATATATGGGAAACAATCCAGCAAGCTTCAAGATGTCTCTGGGTAACGCTGATAAGCCGGGCCCGATACCTGAAAAAAGGTATTGGGTCCGGAACACCCAATTCACAGATATCAGGATCAATTTGGAATCTTTCGAAAAATTGATGCGACTGAATTAGTACCTTTTTTGGCATTTGGGACTCAATGTGGACTCTCCCGGTTGATGTCGTGATGTCCTGCCATGTATCCACTCAAGCTGTTCACGAGGCAATCCTAACTCAAGTAATCCTAAGTTGAATCTACTTGGCACAGGCCTACCAAGTTCATCCAGTAGTTTTACTATATCATTGAAATATTGCTAAACACAGTTTTCGGTCATGCACCACAAAGGTCAAGAATATAACTTTCTCCAATAATTAGTACAGATGAATAGCAGATTGATGAATAATTTTCCACGTTTAAAACATGCATTTGGAGAATAACTATTGATAAGATGCACCTCTGTTTTCACCTAAGGTGAGCCACACAGCGCTGACGTATGACGCGGTAACAGCTGTCTTTAACTGACGTGTTAGGACGTCAGCGTCTGATAGTGTGTTCGCATTAAGCTGACGCAAGCTGTTGATAAATTCACGTCAGTTGTTTGTATTTCGCATTATAAGGATATCCAGTAGTCCTGGCGAAGAATACGAAAAAGATGAACTAAATCATTGTATGCAGTAGCTAAAGTTTCAGGAATGTGTAGAGGTAGGTTCCCTGAATAACGTATAATAAATTCCCATCGATTTCCAAGACGGAGGGGGGCGAGAGGGAGGTTTAAAAGTCCCTTTTTTCGGTTTTTCACTTATAACTCGAAAACGCCCAGCAAATGAAAGAATATTAAATTCCCTACAAATTGGTGAATATTACTTTGTTCCTATCTCTTATAGTTTCCGAGATATCCACCGGCAAAAATGGATAATGTTTGACAGTTGGGGAGGGGGGAGGTTTAAAGTTTAACGGTTTCTTTTTTTCGGTGTTTCGTTTCTCACTCTTATGTTTTATAGAAACAACGTCGGGGTGAAAGTTGGTGATTATTATAATTTCTTCAAAAATAAAATATATATATATATCTTCAACTGGTCGAAAGTTGATGCGGTTTGAACCTTGAAGTCATTAAGAAAATAGATAAATAAAATAACATTAGATGATTTAAAAAAAATATGTATACATAATGTTTAATATAAGATGCATAAATAAACCATATGTAAGGTTATTTTCTAGAAAGTTATAGCCCTCAAAAATAAAAAACATAAATATGAAAATTTTCATTCATCTTGACCAGTTGAAGATAAATGGGTACGTAAACAAATATTTTTGAAGGAATTTTAATGCTCTACAAATATATTTTAATGTTTAATGTTTTATGTTATTAATCCCAACGATGTTTCTGTAAAACAAAATAGTAAGAAGTTAGAAGCGCAAGTTTTACGAAAGATATGAGGGGAATTTTTTTTTTTTCAAAGATCCATTTTTACCGGTGGATATTGGATATAGGGCTGTTGAAATAATTTTCGAAAATACTATATAATTATTTTTGGCAGTGTTAAAACTTACTTTATACTTGGATTTCTTTGCCTCTAACAAGGGGAGTGCATCGCCGATTTTGATCAAAATTTTTTGGGTGATTCTACACTGAAAAAACTCGACAGTGTCCTACCGTTTCGTCCAATAGGCCACAGGAGCCGATAAAAAAAAAAAAAATAAAACAGTGAGACTGCTTTATACTATATCTCGAGTTTGAAAAATTATATCAACATACTTTTTCTAGCAAACTATTTATTTTTCAGAGTATATTAAAGGAAAAATATAAACATTATAACATAATTGAATTTCGGTCAAATAAATTTTAAAAATGGTTTAAATTGTAAAGTAAACTAGCCTTATAGATTTTTTCATACCATACATGATGAAAGATTTTGATTCAGCTCACCAAAAAAGCTAAATTTTGAAAAAAAAAATCATCGAAAAACATTTTTTTCCAGTTCCGAGGTTGCTCCAAGTTTTTAAAGCAAGGAAATTACAGTTGTGTTTGAAGCGCTGTATCACGTCTTCAGTGTATCCGATATCGACGTTCTTGGACTCGTTAGAATGAGAGAAGTTTCTTCTTTCCGTACATATAAACAAGTATTGCATTATGTATGTAAAATAATATCAGTACCAAATAAAAATAAAATTGAGCTTTTCAGATCGCTCTAAAATTCAATTACTAGGTTATTACAAAAGTCTTTGTGCATAGAATATGTTGTATTTAAATTTCAGTATAAAATCCACACATTAAAATTATTCTTCAAAATATAGGCCATCATTGCCAAATACTTTAACCCATCTTTCTACCAGAAGTTGAATTTGGTTTTCAAGGCGGAAAACCTCTCACATCCTGATTCAGCATTCCTGCTGTTTTTGCCTTTCAAAAAACGTGCCATTTACCGTAAAAGACCTAAGCCAAACAGTGCAATGTCAGGGCTGAAAGGAGGGTGAGGTAACATGCTAATTCTGAGAATCTTTCTTTGATCAAGAGTGAACGATGGGCAGGAGTATTGTCTTGCTGAAACATCACTTCAATATGATTGACCAAAGCAGGGGACTCCTCTTTTAAAACTCTATATGCTCTATAGAGTTGTTCACAGTAAAGTTAGTAGAGTAAGTCATAGTAAGTTTCATTCATAGTAAGTCAGTAGCCCTACCATCTGGAATTAGATCAAAGTGCAAAACATCCTCATAATTCCACCAAACACAAAACATTATCTTGAAGGCTGTTGTTCTCAGAATTGGACCGCCTGAACCGAAACGCTACTTTATTACGATGCACCACATTTTCACCTTTCACACCACAAATTTCTTCAGCAGCTGCCTTCGCACTTAATCCTTTTCTCCAGTAGTGCCTCAGAAGACCACGAATGACAATTTTTTCTTGCAGCATTATCAGTGAAATTAATAAAATGGAATGAAAGGTAGAGACAATTGGTATACATAATTAAATAAAGAATTAGTCAAAGTAAACAACGATATATGCATTGTTTACATGAGTGTTGAATAAGGATTCAAATGGTCACTTTAATGTCAGCAATGAATTAATGGACAAAGACTTTTGTAACAACCTACTATGTTTTAAAAAATTGTATCACTCTAAAATTTACTGTTTATGGATCACGAATAATGTTTTTATATTACTTATAACACTTTTAACACAGTCTTAAATATTCAAATTCAATTTAATATACTATGACATCCCAAGCATGGCAGGGTTCTTAAACATGTACATATTATAATACAAAAACATTATTTATGATCAAGATATAGTAAATATCACACCACCGCTACAAACATTATCCTAGTAAATAAAGAAATTATATAAAATATTAGAGTGACCAAATTTTTGGAAATGATATAATTAAATTATGCGGCTTTCTGATAGGACTATCGAGTTATATGGAATCAGAACAGTATTGATATAGGGTGAAAACATATTTTTTTACTTAGATAATGATTATAATTAAAATATGCTATTTCTTGATCACAAATAATGTTTTTATATTATAATATGTACATAGTTAAGAACCCTGCCTTGGTTGGGATGCCATAGTATATTAAATTTAATTTGAATATTTAATACCGTGTTCAAAATGCTGTAAGTTATATAAAAACATTATCCTCGATCCAGAAATAGTATATTTTATAGTGATACTATTTTTTAAAACGAAATAATTGAATTTTAGAACGATCTGAAGGGTCCATTGAATTATATGTAATGAAAACAGTATTCTTCTACGGAGTGATGTGTATTAACAGATTTTTTTTATTCAAAACGTCAAATATTTTATATTTTATATTATATAATTATATATTTTATATTTTATTGGCGTCAAATATTTTTTAAGAATCATAAAACCACTCATAAATCTGGAGCCCTTTGAACGATTCAAACCAACTTATTTAAGAGCACTGGAAAGAGTTCCTAATTGCCTAAGAATGTATTTTCTGTTTTATTATTAAAAAAGTATTAAGAAAGTCGAGGCTAATTTCTTGGGTCCGCCACGAAATAACATTCAAACCACTAAATATTTTATAATTAAGAAATGTGCACGAAGAAATGTTGAGGGCTTGATTATACTTATAGATTCCATCACAAAATATATATATGAGGACTTTTCTATCAAAAGTCAATACATCCAATATTGGAAAATTATTACAAATAAATTATTGTGGGGGATTCTCATGGTGATAAGGAAATTTGTTATTGAAAATGTTGATGTGTAACACCTATTTGGCAGGGAAAAGTTTAAGATTTGAAATAAGCTGAATAATTTTTGGATGTAGTATATATTTCTTCAAAAAAAATCTTTGCTTTTGAGAAGTGGATATATCAACTTTTGATAAAAAAACTCTTTGTATAATCCTGAACTAATTGATTAGATAATGACACTATAAGAACTATTTAATAGATATAGCATTATCACATTCAGGTGAAATTTCAGTCAGGATAATAATTTGAGTCTGCATAAATAGGAAAGCTGTTGTAAAATACAGGCTGTACTAGAGAAATTAGAAAAGTCGAAAAAATGGTAAAGATAGAATGCATAACAAAAAATAAATAAATAATATTAGAAAAAGGTAATTTTATTGGGTACATGAATAATACAGAAAGTATTTCTGAAATATTTATTAATTTTATAGAAATCCTAAAATGCTGATTAGGCATAGTTATGAAATATGGTATCAGCTACTAAAACATGTAACGTAATACCGTCAATACATAGCAAGGTCGGGTCAAATAAATCATGTGTGGCAGATATTATAGCCTAATAAATGTTTGTAACTATACACGCTTCATTAATACGTAATAAAAGACTCCCTCACATAGACGCGATACTGAACTCCGGTACATTATGAACTCTCGACTGCTTATATCTCTCGAAATATTTGACCTAGAAAATTCAAAATCGTTTCACTATTTTCATAAGAACGGACTTTAATCTGATATGTACCTTGAATTTACAAAAAGAATCTTAAAATGTTAAAAAAATTAAATTTTTAAAACACAAAAGAGAAATTAAAAAAAAAAAATATGTTAAGTATACATGTTATAAAAATGTATGGGCCAAATTTCAACAAAATAAAATTTTGTATTTTTATGCCAAGTTTTTTTCAAACTGAGATGGAGATAAACTGTACATGCCATATTTTAAACAATTAAAATCCATTACGGTTCATTATTCGAGAGCCACTAATTGGTGAATGAGCTTCCACAATATTTTTTTCTTTTTTTTACATGATCCCGTTGAGATATCATAAAATTTGGTATGTGAATTGTTATATTAGGATTTAACATATTTTTTTTAATTGAAGACGTTAAACACAAAATTTTGATTATGAGTTAAAAAAAACTTTTTGGTTTAAAAAAAAATATATATATATATATGTTTAAAGCTAATAAAAGAATGCACATACCAAATTTTATTATGGTATCTCAGTCGGATAATGTAAAAAAAAGAAGTTTTGTGGAAACTCACCCACCAATTAAAGGCTCACGAATAATACCGGGTATGGTAAATAATTTAAAATGGCAGTTTGTATAATGACTTTTAGCATAGTAAATTTAATTGTTTAAAATATGACATATACAGTATTTCTCCACTTCAGTTTCTTTGTGCGGATTCATGTTTCCGACGAAACATAAATATATTCAGACACCAAATATAATAAGAACTCCTGAGTCCGGCTGCGATAATTCGGCGGTCTACCTTCGGTATCCCGATTTACCTATGCGATATTACTGCACCCCTTGGGATTCTGTCTCTGAGTGAACGCATTTAATATATCGTCATTAAATTACATATTCCGACCGAATCTCCCCGAAATCAGTATCCCGTCTTTCTGGCAGAGCCTTAATGATTAAATATTAAATTTATATTCATGAGGTGATAATACTGCTATAATTTGTTCACAATCCGACTCTTCGTTCAATTTATGGGGTATTAATCAATTGAACTAAATTTATGATGGTATAGAGGAAAGGGGAATCCCGGCGAATCTGATAATCCCAAGAGTCTTGGAAAAAAAATAACACAAAACGAAAAATAAATAAAACATTTAATTAAAGAATGAAGGCTGTCAAACTTGAAATGTATATAAGAATTGGCTTATTAATGCTTTTTAAAGAAAATACTATACTCGAATCCAACTGTGATTCCCTGTGTGTCATTTGAAAGTTGGAACTTTCAATTAACCAATAATTGAATTCTTTATGGATGTTTTCCAGTTAAGTTTCAATCTTTCTTGATAGATCCTCTAACAAATCTACCTTAGGGAATCATTTGATCAATTGAAGGAACTTTAAAAAATATTTATCAACCCTTGGCTTTGAATTGATCTTCTTAAATAACTCATATTCCAAGAGGAGTTGGAAACATTTTTTTCTAATTCCTTATCCCTTCGCCTCGGAAGCGCAAAAAAATTAGAAATAATTGTGATTAATATTAATTAAAATCACTACTATATATATATACTATATATCACTACTATATATTATTACGGTAGTATAGATCCCTTTTCCGGCTCTCAGGAGCGATGGATTTTGATGAATGAGGTATCAAAAGAAAGGGAATTTCATGGAGATGTGACGAATTCCAATTTTGTTTCTTAAATTCATACTAGGGCTTAAATAAAAGTGACGAAAAAACGGGGAGGTTTCAAAGATTTGACGACTAAGAGTCGACGGCTCGTGACGGGACAAGTTGGGTTTTAAAGATTTTGACGCGGGCTTCAAGATCGTATATGATCCTTCGGTCCGCTATAGGTCCGCATGGGTCCTATGCCATCTTGCATGCGTGCCGTTGCCATGGCAACTTTATATCAATTTGAGTCTGTTTACAAAAACTTTTGATGTGTGGGAAATTATAAATGGCTTCCCATGTCCAACCCTAAAAATTCAATGTTAAATATGAATACTACACATAGAAAATGGTATAGCTGAATCTAATTGCCTAACTGCTAAATTGAAGAGATGTTTTCCAGTGGGGTAAGCTAATTATTAAGTATGAACTGTAACTTCAACATTGTCATTACAAACTATGTAGCTTCCCCAAATGTGTGTTAAATAAACTTTGTTGGTAATATTATATTGTTTACACGAATTAATATGTTTCTCTAATATGGCTTATACTTCTAATGTATTAGGATCGACATCTAATGCGAGAGTTCTCGCTCGGGTATACTAGTCTATATAACTTTAATAAAGATGAAAACAGGCATGAATTGAAATTATTATTAATTTATTTTCCAGTCTTTCTATTGTTTTTACTTTTAACTTTTTTTTTCTCAATAATTCTGTGTAAACAATATCTTAAAGTGGAAAATTTTTTAAACAGGTTGCGAAAAAGTTAGTAGACGTCTTAAAATTCTGGTAGCAAAACAAGCAAAAACATTGGGCGAAGTCGCCCAAAAATAGTTGTGTTCCTGCTACTTCCGTGCCTTCCGAGGGGATTAATTAATTAATATAAATTAATTTTGTTTTAAAATTATTCCCAACATAAAACCTAAACATTGATAGCCTAAAAGGTATTTGTTTAATTTGAACATTTGTTCTCTCTTTCTGCAGAAAAATGCAGAGATATGGGAATCTAAATCCTCTCCCCCTATTTTCACTTGATATTATCGATTGCTACCAGTTGATATTATCGAAACTATCGTTAGAGCTATCGAACTACATATCGTCAAACCTATCATACAGGCACTGGCCAATGGCCTGGAACAGTATTCTTTCTCTGTTTCGCGGTATTTTGTTTTTTACTCTTCTATGATAGTTTGTTCATCTAGTTCGTCCAGCTTTAATCAATGAAGAAAACATATCAAAATAAAATCCTGTCTTAGGAAAAATGCATTTTAGGAATTTTTGGGAATGCAACGCTTGGAAAAGGACGGAGAGCTTGTAACACTCAACGAGGAAGTGCTGAGGATGAAGGTCAATAATGAATAATTTGGAAGGAATTATTAATGGATAAATTATTCACAATCATTGAATATTTTTTTAAATCAGACATTCTGAGTATAACCTTCGTGTAAGAATGTAATTCAAGAAAAAAATGTTAGGTAATGGCATTAATGTCTGTACTTAAAGTTTGTATTTTCTTCATGTACCCATTTTGAATAGGGAATAAATTGTCCAGTAATGCCTAATGTTTTATTCTTTTGCATGAAATAAATTGTTTTCTCTGAAATCTTAAATATTTCCTTACTGGTTGAATAAAGTTATAGAACATTTGTCTCACAACCAAACGCAAATCCTTTAGACCTATTACGTCGATGTCAGATGATAATACGGTTATACATTTCACTGTGTTGATAAACCCGAAGAGATAATTTAATTGTGTTAACGAATAATCACAACTGTTGTTTTTTTTTTTCTTAAATTCCATATCTCATTTATTAGAAAGTGTATCAGTTACAGATTAACGACGTAATTTTTCATGTGGACGGTTTTAACGTAACATCAGAAACAAAATAACCGGATCCATGTTCAAATGAATGCGCTCATGTATAAGTAGATTTTTTTTTTTTTTTTATCCATTCCTGCAATGTATGGGTATCAATGGCCGACATTCATCTAGAAGCTATTAAGTTACTCGATGGAAAGAGGAATTCATTGCGTTCATTATCTTAGTTTCACGGAGGAACGATGCTTATTTTTATAAAATTGGCTGGACCCGATAATCTAGGAAAAATATAATTACTGTAAATGCTCTAGGACCATTTGGACTTCTGCCTTTAAATGTGCGTAAACACTTGCGATGCTGCTTGTGCGTTAGAATTTTTCATTTCCACAATACCGCGCCCCTGACCAACTTCTTAAAAATATAATAAAATCAAAATATTAATTGAAATCCAGTATTTTAGTTATATTTTTCAATTATCTTGAATAGCAATAAACACGCGCGCGAAAACTAACAAACATGTCACGTCCATATCGGAACAGCGCACCATCAAAATGCTTTTTGAAAAAACCGAAAGGAGATAGATCGTCGCACCCCGGTTTAATAATCAAAGAAGCAATCATATTTGCGGAAGTTTTTGCCGTTTCCAATACGTCAGTATCTTTGTTTTTACAGTTTTTTTTATATCGATTTGTCGTAAGCATTTAGATGTTTGTGAATCACGAAATGCGTTAACATGATGTAATTCGAATTATTTTTGAACGGTGTTTGTTGTTTTGATAGACATTAGCCATCCGTTGTTCGAACCAAACACAGCACTAGCAGCAATCATAACTGTTCTCTTTCTGAAAAGGTTGCGGGTGTTTTTGTTTTCTGTGCAAGTGCTAATTGATACTGTTTACCATCACGGATATCTAGCGACAAATTCATTTTACACAGTGTAGTATAAAATCGATTGTATCATAGTAAAATCCAGAGTACCTTTGAAGATGATGCCAATACACAGGTTAGTGAGATATGCTAATTCATACGGTTTAGCTTGTAAGATGTATATCCTTATAATATTCAGATTAACTCTTTTTTGTCCAAGGGTTCAGTTCCCCTTTCTTTAGTTCAAGACTTTTCCTCTCCTGAGGCAGAAGTATTTTTACGGCAACTAAGTATTCACGGATCAATGGGTGGCCGAACCAATGGGATAAATTATGTAATGAAGTAGTGTTTTCTTGTATCACTTTTACGTTTTATAGTTTAAACGCGTGCCTAAAATATTAAAAACCACAAAACATCATTCGATGAAATTTTGGATTTAGTACACGTTGCCAGAAGACATTAACTAATACTATATATGTAGTTGTTATTAGTTGTGTACAGCCTGTCAGGCAACGGAGTCGTATTGAATGCACTTATGATTTGGGAGTAGTTATGAGCAGAAGTTAGAAAATGGGAGATATTTTAAGCATTGGAGAGATCCATATAGTAGGGTGTAGGAAGAATGAAGCATATTGGATAATTCAGTTATTAGTTGAATTTTGAGCTTAGATAAAATTGATAGAATGAAGCGAATAATTTAGAAGGAAAATAAAGATAATAACAAACTGACTGCCAGGACTTTTATTAATACTGATGATTCTGAAAGAGTCTGTCATTTTGTGGTGAGTCAAATCCCTCGGGTTGTTGAGTACTTTTCTGTATTGAGCTCACAACACAAACTATTCATTATCATACCCCATATAGTATTCTATTTCACTTAGGATACTAAAAATATATCGAGAAATATCTCATGTGCATAATGTCACACAATGGTGAAAATGGCCGATATTGGTGGACAAAATTATTTTATAAACTTTTTCTATAGAAAATTTCACACTGATCAAAATAGTTGCAGTGAGCATAGATCCGCAAACAAATCAGTGTAGGTAATGTAGGTTAAGTGCGTAATTGTCTCGTTAAATCCAAATCCTCAACTGGTAAGAGCTGCTCTTTACGGATCATGAAGTCTGAAGACTGATGTATCAGAAATCAGCCTCGAAAGTTCGCGAAGATGAAGTATAACGAGTTGTAAAGTTATCAACTCTAACTTGTTGATTAAATTGTGTCTTTCAACTTCTGCTGTACAACTATATATTTAACTACCAGTACGCCTGTTTTTTTTTTGCCTCATTTATAACTCAATGATGACTGTGAATCTCAGATAATCTTTAACTTTTTTTCGATGATTACATCAGTATAATAATCCTTTGGAAACCGAACGATTTTCCACTTGGCCCAAAACCTCTCCTGCTTGAATGATGAGTCTTCCAGATACGCCGTACGCATTTACCCCTTGAGGCAGGGGCAATTGCGTGCTAGTTAATATTAAATTGAATTATCAACCTCATAGGAATGGACGTGGTTCAAACATGGGCTTGAATGTAATATTTAAACGTAATCGTTTAAGGAACATTTTTTAAAACTGAGGAAATATCTAGTGTTTTTTTTACAATAATTTAAAATCAAATTTTGTAAAATCTAGTGCCCATTTATCCCATATAACCTTACAAGTAAGATCAATAAAATACTAGAAAACATATTTCGTTAAAATAAAATATTGATTGGTTTAAAACTTATTTTAAGCCTAAACAAATTTAAAAAACTTATTTTCATTGTTCTTAGGCATTTGAACAGTAGGAAATGGTTATGACAAATAAATAAAAGGACATAGAATGAAATAAACTTTTATTTATTTGTGGTAATAAGTCATTAAGATGACTTTTAAAAGTGATAGCACTTATGGAGGGAAATCTTTGAGATGGGACGGATCATTTCAGGATGTTTCCGAAATGCACGGGTCACTGTAAAAGAAGATGTACTCCAACTTCAAACTTCCAACGTGTTTCTAAATTTTTAACATTTGATATATCTTCCTCATTAATTGTCATCGAGAATCGGTTATGGAGATCACTTCAATTTCCGAACCGCTATATATCTCTTGAGGGACTTGAATTTAAGCCATTGTGAAAAGAGGTCCATGTTTTTCACCAGACGGCTACTTTCTGGAAAAGAAATAAAAAACACAAAGCCTCGTTGGAGCCTTAAGGCTTTTGTTATTTTACATCATAACAGTTCTAAGAAGCAAAAAATACGAAATTAAAAGCATGCATTTGCCAATATTTTCTGTTGCTTTCAGAATGTTATCTATTCTAAGCAATCGACTCTGTTTATTCAATTATCCATTAGGTGACAATGAATTAAGGCTATAATAATAATTAATATTAATTTTTGTTGCTTACCCTATGTATTTGATTCACTTAATTGCTTGGGGAGCCGACATAATAGGAAATAAATAAATATAAATTGATGCACTTCTATTCACTGACATCTTTTTCTTGGCAAAATAAAACAACTCATTTAACTGTGCTCGCCAGCCGAGAAAAAGTAAACATTTCAGTTCATCCTTTCAGAGTCAAGGAACATAGAAGTCAAGTATCATCTAATCTCAACTTGAATTGAGAACTTCAAAAAAGCCTATTTTGTCTTGCTAAGAATGCAATTTTGAGCACTGTGAGACACCAATTGGAGTCTGAATGGAATAGGGAGAAGTTATTCCATGGTTCGCGATGTTTAGACAGGTTTATGGATATCTAAATCCAATGATTAATCAGTGTATTGCAACATTTACATCAACGTTCTCAACAGTGACAGGTCTTGACGGGACCGGAAGACTTGTCTTGACTAACTGATGCGTCCCTAGGCTCAAACGGTCATCCCAAGGACGCCACTAATCGGTTCTCTTACGATATTTTGGTGTTTGCAATTTTGACAGATTGTAATATCAATTACCTAGTTATGACCTATTATTCAGTAAAAATTCTTTCAATAAGAACTGTTCTCTCGGGGTATCTGGGCACAAGGGGTAACTGGGCCTTGGGTTATTATTATTTATATTTGTGGGTATTATAATGTTATTTGGCTAGGGCACCTTTATCTTCCTTGATTCTCTCTAGAACAACAGGCACTACATCATTTGAAGCCATTTCATAGTTGTGAAAGGTATAATAATTTTTAAGAAATTTTTTCGAGCAACGTCTAGTCTTTAAATGTTCAATGGCATACCATCGTGGAAGCTCCTATTTATTTATCACAATTTAGACTTAAACATGATGAATTATTTTATCTATAAATATGCTAATTATCGCCGCTAATGACCTGCTTGGGTAGATGCGGAGTGATGTAAAATAAATAAATAAAAATATGCTAATTATCACTCTAAGGCTTGTTTGTCTTGTAGGGGTGGTCCAGTTACCCTGAAAAACTTTTAAAAAAAGGGTAACTGGGTCCCTCCGGCCCAGTTGTAGCAAGTTGTACCAAGACATAAACCTACATAAACCGCCATGTAGCTTTACATATATATGTAGCTTTGATAAAACCCAGTTACATCCAGATAATTTAATTAATTAATTAAATTAAATAATTATAGAAATAATAAAAATAATCGAATTAATGGAATAATCAAATTGATTAAATAATCTAATTAATTGAACATAATAATCAAATAATCTAATTAATTAAATAATAAAATAAAATAAATAATCATATTGATCAAATAATCTAGCTAATCGATACCCCAATTAGATAAGTAATCTAATAAATTAATTTTTTTTTAAATTGTTGTGATTTTATGGTAATAAAAAATTTTTTTTTTTTTATTTGTTGCTAAAAAAACATGTTTTTTTTTTAAATAAATGCATAAAGATATTAATTTTTCTTATTGTTTGGATTTTTTCTGTGCCTTATTGTTGAAATAAGTCACGATACAACGTCCAAAATTTGTAATTAAAATAAACAATTGATCGTACCAATATTTTTCCTAAGTCAATTGAATGTATAACAATAGGTTCACTTACCCCAGACATTCAAGGCAGTGCTCTTTTCGAATATAGCCTGGGGTGGTCCAGTTACCCCTAGTTCACAGGATAACTGGGCCCATAGGACAAAAAAGATTGTATAGATATTTAAAAAAATTTAATGTTAAAAACGTGCCTTAAATGGTGTGCCATATGCTGATTTGTTTATTGCTGAATAATCATGAAGTATTTTAAAGTAAAAAATTCTACTTGTCCTAAATTACAGTTTTATGAAGGTGATTTAAAATCATGACCCAGTTATCCCGGAGCATCTTACATGTCTTCACAAAAGAATGATCTCATTTCTGATCCTACTGTACAGATGAACTTCTGTATCTTTGCACTGAACTTCCCATCTCTCCCAGATTTTTTCTTATTCTTACTCAGAATGTTCAATGCTATGAAAATGGAGTTTTTAAAACATTTGTTCTAAAGAGGAACATAAGGCTCTTGTATTCTAGGTTAGTTAGTTATTTGGGTGTAAAGACATAAAACCTATTGGTCATCAACGCCTTTTATTTTTATTTATTCCTATTTATTTTCCAATATTATATTATACTATTTCCAATATAAAAAAAGAAAGGAAAAATTAATTATAATAATAAATAGATTAAAAAAAATTATATGTTTAGCAATAAACCTTCTTTGGATAGAAAGTTGATTATCTTAGTAGCCGTTTCCTCCTTATTATCCAGAGAGAGATACTGATATATTCAAAGGTATTGCATTTTTCTTTAACTTTCTGATGTGGAAAGGACATTCCTCTAAATTGTACGATATTGTCAATATGTTGCCACATTTTTGACATCTGGGAGGGGTTTCTTTCGTTATTAGGTGGAGATGTGTCAATCTTGTATGACCGATTCTCAGCCGCGTTAGGACTACCTCTTCTATACGGCTGGAGCTGCTCTACGGCCCTACGTCCTTCTTTATGGTCCCCAGTTTGCTAGCTGGGCTGTTGTCCCACAGTGCCTGCCAATCCTGGAATATGGCTTCTCTTAGTGGCCGCGCTAGTTCTGATGCTGACAAGAGAGCTTTACCGCGTCCTGGAAGGGTGAGAGCTTCTTTCGCTGCCCTATCAGCCATTTCATTGCCTTTAATGCCTATATGACCAGGTGACCAAATGAAACATATTGATATTCCATCATCTTTTAGCTTTTTTACAAATCCTAGAATACTATGGATTCCTGGATGGTCTGGATACATGTTATTCATGACTTTTAATGTACTCAGTGAATCTGATATAATTCCAAAATTTATAATTGGGAATTTTATGGCGTATTGTCTTCTAGGTATCTTCGGTTTTCTTTCTTTTTTTTTTTTGCCAAGTTCGTTGGAGTGTTTTTTCGAATTATATGTGGGAAATATATTTCGCTGCTCCCAGTAAAATGTATGACTAGCAGGATTGCGATTAATCTTTTTATTTCTATTTTCATATTAAAAATGTTGGAGTCTTGAGACATATAATGCTGTAAATTCTTTATAAACTTTATTATGAACGAACTCTTATAATACTCAACCTTCTAGATTTGGTTTTAGAAGTTCAGTAGAGGGACGTAAATATAAAAAAATTGTTTATTAGTATAGTTAGGTTCGATTAAAAGTTTTCCTTTATATATTCAACTGATTGGCATCATTAATTGTTCATTACTCCGTACCAACAAACAAACCTGGATTAGATAAATAATTCTATACCTGGTATTTGTACCTTCAAATGTCTTAAGTTTTCTATGCCCCACGGCAAATGATAAAATTTGTTTTCAGATTGATAATTCGGTTAATTCATCCTCGTTTTTTTTTTTTTTGCCTGTTGGATCTAAAAAGAATTTTCAGGGACATAGTATAAGCATATGGAAGCGGTAAAAATCCAACGTCCTTGGCAATTCATTTGCATTATGTAGCTAATCTCATGTAATATGTGATTTTATTCATATCAATGCTAAGCAGTACTTTAATTAACGTAATTTAGAAGGACAATTATATTCACATATTAATTATTATTAACACAATTAGAGTTCTTTCTGATTTCATATTTCTTAGCCAGTCCGCATACGGACCGTTGTGGATAGAGATGACTTGTGGATACTCCAATTACTTTTATGATTTGTGTAGTTTTCATGGGAATATACTTACGCAACGCTAGTCAGGTACAAAAAGTACTTCAGATTTATGCCTGCTTACAAAAGGTACTCAACCGTTGATTTGATTTTAATTACTTCACCATTTTTCAACTACTACAATTTTTATTTAGGGAAACATTTTTTAATTTCAAATTTCTTCGATATTAATTCGAAGTAATTATTATTCGGTTATTGGAGGTGCAGTTTTTATTTTTATAGGTCCACTATTTTGTTTTCGGGACCGCAGATTTTGATAATACTGTCGATTTTAAGATCCCGAGCTTACATATCGATTTATTAAACTTTTCTGATTTCTTTGATATTGAGATTCTGACTCAAAACATCACACTTTCAAGTTCAATCTACAAAAAAATAAGTGTACTTGAAATTTGAAATATTTTTTTACTTCTATAGCGTCACATATTTAACTTCATAACTGAACGAAAGAGAACGATTTTCATAGAAATATCGAAACTCAAAAAAAAAAAAAATTATAACCACAAAAGAGTTTTATATTTATTTAAATCGTTAAATAACACTCTAACGAAGTCTACTTTTTTTTTGGCAAATAATTTGCTTAAATTCTTATTTGTTCGTAAGGTTGAGGGGAAATTTCTCAACTAACAGTTAATTTTTTCTAATTTTTTGAAAAAAAAAACTGGGGTTAATAATTTATTTTAATAATTAAAGAGTCCTGTGTTGGAGAAATAATAGTGTGCTTAATGAATTTCACGAATCTTGATTTAAATAAGTTGAATAGTTTGATATTTGGATTTCTTATAGTTTGGAACGCAAATTGTTGACTAAGATTTTCAGCCGAGAAAAAGTTTAATTAGATGGACATTTCATAAGCAAGGGCGTGCGAAGGAGGATGCCGGCACTAGAGAAATATAGCTGACATATTTGAAATATAGGTAATTTGGATAATTTCGCCTTTGTTCACGACAATTTTCGGGTATCGAACACTTTGAGTGTGTAGTTACTTTTAACAGCAGAATTCAGTTCTCATAATTTCACCCATTTCAAGAAAAAATTTCAAAATCGGCTGAAATTTTTAGCTTCTTGGAGCAGAATTTGGCTGGTTATAATCTCGCTCTTTCCAAGAAAATTGATGAAAAATGATTAATGTGTTCTGAATATTTCTAGGGCAGAATGTTTAGCTATTTACAAGAAAACTTTCAAAAATCGGATAAACATTTGGGTATTTTGGTGATTTCTGGGGCAGAATTCAGCTCATTATATTTTTCATGATCGGATGTGAATTGTCAAGGTTATAGACCTTTCAAGAGTCTAGCTCGTTATAATGATGTAGAAGTTCCTGCGACAACTGTTTGGTTCCCTGAGGATATCGCGTCTGTCGGGATAAAAATTTCATTTAACTCGTAAAATTCCTGTTCGTTGAAATAGTTGATTTTTTTTATGAAGTAATTGGTCTGTTTTACATAAAGCTAAGGTGTCCATTATAACCCGAAGTTAGTTCAGGCGTACTAAAGGCATTGCAAATCTCTACTAATATAGTCTCGCAACACCTTTTTTTTCCCTAACTAAATTTTCTTCTTTTTTTTCTTTCACTCGCAGTTTAATAATTTTTCTTTTAATTTTGATTTTTAGGGGGGCAAGGTCCCCCCTTCCCCGCCCTGCGTGTGCCCATGTACGAGGCTTAAAGCCTGGCGTTTCCATGATTATATTTAAAGCGATTGTTCCTAGCTGTCTCTGGATCCCATATTAAATTCTAATATATTCGGTATTCACACACAAAAAAAATCGTAATCTGCATGCACGGCCGTGAATCAGATGGTAAATCCTATTAGTAACTTGAAAAACTATTTTGTAAATAAAATCTCAATCGAGGATAATAATTTGTTTCACCCCAATAATTTACTTACTAGAAATAAATTATTTGGTTATGTTCCATCCCGAAAAATATCTGAATTAATTACTAAAATAAAAATAATTTGCTAATAACTAATAAATATGTTTCCTAATAACGACTTATTTAATAATAACAAATACAAATTTATTTGAATGAAGAAATATTAAATTTTATTTGTTATTTCAATAAAATTTGTCCATTTCTATAAACCGTACCTATTGAAGTTTCAACGGTCCCAGTCGATAGAAATGAAACAGACATGCTCTTGCAGACGAAATCTTACAAACGAAGAGATTCGCGTTAGATGGGTGTGAGAGAGCAACACAAAGGTTTCGCCTCGAATGTTAGGTATCCAGGAGACTTTTCAGTATTATGGTGCTTCAACTTCATTCATATTTTATTAAAAAATGTCTTCTATTGTTTGTAGCAGAACATTCGAATGTTGTTTGTTGGCTCCTGGGCAACCAGAAGGCCAGAGGAGGACTGTTGGCAAGTGTCGCTCTTTTATCTTCTTCTGGCGCTAAAGACAGAAGTGGCCCTTGGCCTGCTTCAACATCTGTTGCCACAGGGCTCTGTCGCTTGTCCTCTTCCACCTTCCATCGTGCTCTAGGTCGTCCCTTTGTTCTCGTAGCGAAGATCCTTTTTTCATATATCCTCTTCACCTGTCTGTTTCATTTATTCAGTAGACATGGGCATACCATTTTAGCCTGCTCATTCTTATTACATGTGACTGGCGAAGATCGTTATATACCTCTTTATTTTTCCTGCTTGGCCATATCCCATTCTCATACACATCACTAAACATTCCTCGCAGGAGTTTTCTATCGCACCCTCCTTTGGAACCTGTCAAGCTTGTCACATGTGGTCTTATTTAGTATCCAGGTTTCAACTCCATACGTTACAACAGGTCTGATCAGGATTTTATACATGCGAACTTCATTTTTGCATCAGATAAGATTACTCTTTGATAGCAAGTTAAGACAAAGATAAAACCTGAAACAATTTTATAAACTTTTACACAAGGTATAAAATTCACAAAATACTTTTTGGTCGTGCAGAAACGAATCGTAACAGTCACTAAGTACTTGGTGGTGGTTACATGTTATAATACAGTGATCATTACCTGCTTTTGGAATCCTAAAATTTAGGACCGGCTAGAAACGTATATATCATCACAGCAAAATGAATCGTAACTTTTATAGTCTTCAAATTACGGAATCATATTATGAAAAATCAGATTTTTAGCGTGTTGCAAAATGACTGACTATTACACCTATTCTACTCGAATTTTAATGTTTTCTTTTCAATGTAGGTTAATATAAAATTTATTTTATTTAATATGCATACACTATTATTCTGTATATTATAAAAGACTTAAGTAACTAAACAAAAACGCCTAAGTTAACTTCCAATTGAACTTGCTAAAAAAGTACAAAATTACCTATACACATTACTTACAACAAATATTGATCTTCACTATAGTTAAATTTACTCATTATACAAAAAAAGTATACAACAAAAATCTTTATTAAACCATACTTGGTATTTTGACTGAGCCCATCGAACAGCCATTTCATGATTGAAAATAACCTTACATTTGTGAATAGACAAAAAAAATACAGCGAATGCAATAATTGGACAAATAATTAGGTTTCAATGGAATTAGCAATAAATGTTTTCGATGTTTCTAATTTGAATCTTGCATTTTGCACTAATTGTAATTATACGCAGTATTTGTAATGTTAATTAAGATTTCGATCCATTTTATAATACTGGTTGAACCTTGATACAAAATAACTGTTGTATCTTGGTACATCACTGAACTCCAAACTTGCATTTTTAGATAGAAATTCAAGGAAGGCGGGTTGTGCATTATCTGAATTAAATTAAACAGTACCATTATAACGAATTGTGAAAAATCCTAGCATAATTTTTAGAATGTTGAAACTGTGCTATTGCTAAAAAATACGTAATATATGGAATTGGTTTCTATTGTAATTTAATAAATATTATTAGCATTCTAAAACTAACAAATATCCCAAAATACAACATGTTGATCCTTGGGGTATTTCTAAAGATTAACGAAACAATTTATTATTATTTAACAGCTTGTCTTTTTTGGGTACAAATATATTTATTTTTTTTCAATGCATCAATAACAATTAAAGATTAAATTAAATGAATCTAATAATTAAACGAATGATTCATGTAATAGCTTAATTGAAGCATCCTGAAGTTTGTATTTCTTTTGTTGCAGTCCGTTAACAGAATGAACAAAAGCTTTATTCGGTTCTTCTCCAAGGTGGTGAATAGCGAAGTGAAGTCATTCAAGGTAAGAAAACTTTTTCTAAAGTTAAGTATAAAATTACCAGTAATGGGACCGACTCCAGTAACGAGCCCTTCATTAATTTACAACTAAAATATAAGATTTAATTGACTTAATTACCAGTTTTCTGAACATAAAGCAGTGACTGTTAAGTATCTTACCTAGTAGTAGATATCTACTACTAGTACTATCTACCACTAGTACTTGTAGTAATTATAGGTGGCAATGAAGACAAGTTTGGTTTCATCTTGACTGACGATTTGACGAAGTACATGTACTTGTGAATAGAACAGAATAGAATATTTATTCCTCAAACAACATTCTTCAACGAAGTTAGTACTTCAACACAAAATGAAATGTACCTTTTTTACCCTAAAAACTAAAATAAAGTTGAATCAAGGTCATGTGATATGCCGCTAACCAGTAGGAGAACTTGACTGCCTAGGAGCACCGATTGGAAGGGATGCACGGCTGATGATGATTGCTATGATTGCTATCTCAATTAGTTTTTAGTCTTGAAAAACAAAATATAAAATCATTAGGTGTACGTTACTGATTATTTTAATAACAAAACCACCGTATATCATATAATTTATGATATATACAGCTGTACGATTGAATTTTTCTTAAAACAAAAAATCATAAATCCAACTTAATTTCTTTCGTTTTCAACTAGAAGACTCCAAAATAATGTTAATCAAATTAAACAGAAATAAAACATTGAAAAAAAAAAACCCGATCAATTAACCTCAAGAGTAGTGGCAACATTGAAATCAGCACACCCAAAAAGGATTATATAAAAATGTATTTGTCGTTGTGGGACCCACTTTTGTGTTGTAATGCGGCAAAATTTTGTATTGCGACAATTATTTTTCTTCTAATTGGTATACATTTTTTGTTTCTTCTAAGTAAAATACAAAATAAAAATTATTGGGGGGGAAGGAAGATTTTTTCAGCATTCAAGGGCACACTCGGCGAACGGTATGAGGCACAAACAGTTACCGATGCAGTGTAAAAAAAAAATTGGTATAAATCTGTTTTAACCAAGAAATGAGGCCTTTGAAATGAAGGCAATAGGTCACAATCAATGGGTCACCGATTTTAACTTTTTTTTTGTGATTCTATCTGAAAAATGTGACCAATGACTCGTGACCCGGTGATTGTTCCAATGGGTTCTAGGAGTCTAGAAAAAAAAATATGAAAGTTATGAAAATGAAAATGAAAAGTATGCACGAATAATAGGTAAAGGTTTGATCAAGGGAAATATGCAAACAAATTAAAGAGCAAAAGTTCAAATTTTGGTTTTTTGTTGAAGATTTGTATATAAGAGTTTTTTGGGATGCTAAAGAAGTTTTTTATTTAAATTTTGTTCTAAACCTACTTTATTTAATTTTTTTCATAGCTATTTTGGTGTTAATTTTATTTTCTGTTTTTGTTTAATGTTCTTTTTTTTTTTGAAAAAATTATTAAAACATCTTATCCACTCATTTAATAATTTCAAATCATGGGATAATGAACATTTGTAAGGAAAATGGGATAATGATGCAAAATGCTAATGAGGAAGATACAATCAGAAGGCTTCTTATGTACATAATTATATATAATTTTTCAATATGTAGAAAATGTACGATGATAATGTACATAAAAACGATTTACATACCGCACACTGTATGAATATAAATTTATCACATTCTCAATATCCTTTCCTCAAACCATCCGGGGGGATATACTTAGTTAAGACCTGACTTGCATTAGTCAATTTCGATTTCTTAATATTTTTTTCAAAAAAAAAGAACAGTGAAGTAAAAAAAAACGAGCAGGAAATAAAATTAACATCAAAATTACTAAATAATTAAAAAATTAATAAAGTAGGTTAAACATTTTCTAAAATTATTACAGCGAGAAAAAAATTATAATGCGAAATCCCAGATACAATTGTGAAAAAAAACGGCAAAACTTAATTAAGCCTAAAAAGTTCAGAGAGAAGGCGATTCAACGATTAGGAAGTATATACTAATCACATGAATATAAATGTAAATATTTTGAATTACATTAACTAAATATATAAATAGTATAAATATATAAATTATAAATATATAAATATAAATTATAAATATAAATATTCTGTAAAAAGATGTTTTTTTACTTGATCGTAAAACACGGTAACTGAAAAAATGAAAATTTCTACTGTGTTAAAATGTTTGTTAAGTACAATGTACTACCTTCCACCAGCATTTATTTAAAATAACTTACTACCAACATTATTATTTAAAAATAATAAACAATTTTCTTACAGATTCTTGCAATATCCTAAGGAATCGGGAGTTCCCAAAAACTTCAATTTACAAAAATTGTTAGATACCGTGTTTTCCGACCGAGTGACTCACTTATATCTATTATAAATCAATCTCACAGCAGGTTTTTATTAGTATAGGATAAAATGGATTTCTAACGTGAGAAATATTTTATCCATTTTGTGCAATAAGATATTGAGGAAATACACTATTCTCTAAACTGTCTACTAGAATAGGTATACCTTCCTTTATTTCTAAAAAGGAAATACAATAATTTAGAAGTATCATAAAATTATATGCTTATCAACACTATAATCAAAGATAATAAACATATACTTAGTGATTTTACCCAGTTTTCCCCTTTTGACTAACAGGCGTAATCTGAACGAAGATTTTGTTGAAAATCTATTATTTTCACTCATTTTTCTAACGAAATAAGAAACACACCAAAACGAGATACGAGCTGTTTGATTACAAAAACACTAATAGAAGAATTTAGTATACGTGGCGACCATGAAGGGAAAGATGGGGCGTTACCCCTCCCAGTAATTGGAAGTCCCAAATAGTTGGGAACTTTGAGAATTCAGAACCTACTTCAAATTGCGAAAATAGTACATTTTCCTCAAAGAGTTACTAAAATTTGAAACCAATACATTTTTCTTAGATTTAGGTGAAGACATGTTTAATTCGATTTAGAATAATGGGCTGTATTTTACTTCACCAACTTTATTTTATTATTTTCGGCTAAACAAGCCATCCTCAGGTACATTATATATGTTGATGCTAAAAGTGTTCTATTGTATGGATTTATTCCTACCTTTGGTGTAAGAAATTGGAATTTTATCGATAAATATTGTTTGAATAGAAAAAAAAAAATTGTTGTGTCAATATTCGTAATAGGTATATGAAACGTTCAAATTCAAATGAATTGGGGAAAATTACAATATTTCACAATATAGTTGGGGAAATTTAAATATTTAATATAATTGGAAAATCCGGTCTGGAAAACCCAAGACGGCTCTGCATGCTTTTTCTTCTTTTAATTGAAAACAATGAAAATCATAATTCTTTTCTGTCAAATGATTGACTTTTTTTTTAGACAGTCCACGATTAATCATTATAACCAAAAGTATATTCTAGGTATATGAATACATTCAATATTCCTCCTACAATCAATAAAAATAAATGTTTCATTTTAAGGTAAAGTGAATAAAATTTTATGGATTTAAAAGCTAATAAAAAAAAAAAATAATAATAATAAAATGTTTTTGGTTACCATTGTCTTTTTTTTTTAAATTATTTTGCCATATTAATATATAAATAATTCATTTTTGTAAATTAAATAAAAAGTATCAAAAAGTCAATATAAGAGGATGTTCTGTTTAAAGATTTCCTGCAGCTTGACACTGTGTATTTATAAGCAATTATTATAGTCTGCCCCCAACTACCTGCTATAAATTGAAAAACTGATCGTTCTTAAATTCGGAAGAAAAATAAAGGCTAACAGGCACTAAACTGACGTTTTTATTCCTTTAATAATAACATCCTAGAAACAGTGATACCAAAAACATTGTTTTTAATTATTTAAAACATAGGTACTCTAAAATTATACTTGCAATAATTAATCAAAGCTTTAAAAATAAATACATTGTAACAGCGGCGGTTGGAATTATTAAACAAAATTCACGGCAACCCTATTACATTTTTTTTTTGTCAATTTTACAGTTAGTAAAGATATGAAGGATGAAAAATAGGATCATAAATAACATAGAATCGTAATTAAATGTTTTTACGATGGTTTTAATTATTTATTTTATTTAATGCTTTCTTCTTCTTCCATTGGCTCGACATACCATTACTGGTCCTTGGCCTCCTCAAATAACTTCCCTCAGTCTGCACGTCGTTGGGCAACTGCTCTCCAATCCCTGACCCCAAGATCTTCCGAGTATCCTCCGTTACGCTATCTATCCATCTAATACGCCGTCTTCCTCTGTGTCTAGTGCTATAAATTTCCTCACTCATTATTTTTCTGGGGATCTCATCCTCTGACATACGAGCTTCATGGCCGGCCCACTTTAATCTTTCCAGCCTGATGTGCCTCACTATGTCCGGTTCACCGATGAGGTTATATACTTCTTGGTTACATCTTGTGAGGTATGTCTGTCCCACTCTCCTAGGTCCATAGATGCGCCGCAGAATCCTTGTTTCGAAAGCCTGTAGACTTCGATTGGGATACATTTGGTCAGCTCGGCCTTGTTCAACGTTCAATAATTCTTTAAAATGCTTTTACCATCTCCTCATGACAAGGTCCATGTTAGTGTGAAGGATTCCGTCCCCACAAGCAGTGGTTCGTGGTTTAAATGGTTTTCGCTCACTATTAATCCTTCAATAGAAATTTTTAAAGTCGTTGCATGTTTTATCTGCTCAACTTCCTCAAGTGGTTTGTTCTCCCAACTCCGTTTTTTCCTTCTGTGCAATTGCTTTTCCTCGCTTCTTTTGCGATAGAGTTCCACTGATGCTCTGGTATCGTAGATTTGGATCATAGATCTGTATGCCTGGTTCTTCACATCAGTGACCCTTCGGCATTCCTCATCAAACCAGTTTACTCTTCTCTCATCACATTTCATTCCTATTGTTTCCTCGGCAGCTTTTCTAATGTGACTTTCTATACCAGACCATATTTATTCTATATCATGCATGTGCATATCGAGAAGATTAAGTTCTCCATCAACCTTTAACTCATATCACTCAGATTCCTCGGGGTCCTTAAGCTTGACTATGTTAAATTTTTTACTCCTTTGGCCCCTTTTGTTTTTGACATTGGACATTCTTGAACTTATTTTTGCTATGAAAAGGTAATAAACGGAGTCAACATTTGCTCCTCTGTATTATCATGCATCATAGATGTCTGTCTCATGCCTAGCACTTATCAAAACATGGTGTATCTGGTTGACGGTAAGTCCATCGGTGGATCGCTATGCACTATTGTGTATATTTTTGTGTGGAAAGAAGGTACCAACAGCAATCAAATTCTGTGATTCTGATAAAAAAAATTTATCAGTCGACATCCATTATCGTTGCTTATGTCATGCAGGCTATGCTTCCCAATTGTAGTGAAATTATTACTTTATTTTCCGATTTTAGAATTAAAGTCACTTGCGATGATCTTGGGCACGTGCTGATTGTCCTCTCAAGTAAATCATAGAACTCCTCCTTATGTTGCTCCTTAGAATTCTCAGTAGGTGAGTGGCAGCTAATCAGTGTGTAGTGAAAGAATTTACCTTTAATCCTAATCAAACAGATTCGTGAGCTCACTGGTTTAAAATTCATGATCAGGTGTTTACATCTCCCAGACACTACAAAACTCGGTCCACAGATATGCAATCTGTCGTCGCAGCTATAGTAGATAGTGTGATATCTCTTTTCTGTAAGTCCTTTTCCAGTCCATCTAATTTCCTGGAGAGCAGTTATATCTGTTTTATACGGGTCCAGTACATGCAAAAGTTGTTGGAGTACTCCAGTTCTGTACAAAGTCAAAACATTCCAATATCCAATCGCAAAATTCCGTGTGAAGAGAGCAGTGTTGCATCTTCCTTAATAGTCCAGCTTTATTATTTTTAGGTTTCATGATAGTGTATGTTTAAGGGGAGAGGGTTAACAGTTAACTGGCCCCGAGTCAGATGGGAGGGCTACCTTCTTGAAGCCACTTGCTTCCTCGTTTGGGGCGGATACCTAGGGAAGGTAGGTCTAGGGTGAGTATTGTGATTGACCTTGGTATGTAGTGTGGGAGGTGAGTGTAGTATGCTGTAATTAGAATATATGTGTGAGTGTCAGGATACTCTTCCCTCAACCTGGAGGGCCAGTGGCCAGTGGCCAGAATCTGCGGTTCTATGATCGGACTATGGGGCTGCCAACTCCCTACGCCAATTTAATACTTTATAATTTTATTTAAAATTTTGCGGCGCCCTTGTGGCGTACTTGCTACATCCTAAGGTGCCGCGGATCCCATGTTGAGAACCACTGCATTATAGGGTTGGATAAAATTAAAAAAAAAAAAAGGGAAAAATTGATCAGCTTGAAATATATGTATATTATTTTCAACTTTGCATTCTACTGGTAGCCACATTGCTGACAAATTACTAAAGTGAGAATTAAAAGCAATTCCTGAACAATAGAATCTTAATTCACATCATTAATGATATAATACAATAAATTTCTGTACATTTTATCTTTACATTATTTCTGTACATTATATTATTGTACATTTTTGTACAATGATGATCTCTATATTTTGCCGCATAATATTTATTCTGAGAAGCGTGCATCTTAATTAAAAAAATAATAATCTGCCCATCTTAATCAATTTACTTTTCTACAATATTTTGCCAAAGTTCTAGTAGAATAGTGCAAGTTGCACGAGAATAAGTCTCGTAATAATAGAAAAGGCACTGGAACTTTTAGGTAGTAGAAGTAGAATTATAATATTAAAAAAAAGTAAATTTATTTATGAAATAGAATTATATTTTTTATTAGATGCTCAATATTTTCTTTATTAATGCAGTTTTTCATGGTCGATGATTCGTCGCAAGTTTTAATACTTCAGATTTATATTTGATAGTTTCTAAATCAATTTTAAAAATTTCTATCAGAATAAAACCATAAATATTTAGAACTTTTTATTTTTGGCGAATATTGTTGTTAATGGTTAATATTTATATAAATTATTTCTTTTCCATTTCTTTAGGTAACGTGAATGAATTTTCTTTATTTTAATAATGGCCAGTTATAATAAAGGGCAATGCCAGTTAAACAAAATGTTTTGTTCAAGCCGCTGCTAATATGAATAAAGTTGAATTTTTTGGAAAATCTCTGTATTTAATGTTGTTATTAATCTGTTGTATATACTGTTAATAAAATACAAATAAATTAATTTTTGACAGGGCATGCTGGCCAAAGCAGTCGAACCATGCTGTTGTGCAAGTATGAATAAGTGATAAAGCTAGAGGCCAACAAAAAAAAAAACAGATAGGAAGGCAGAATAAATAATGTTACCTCCAAACTACTAGTAATGAATTAGGAAACAAAAGCTTATGTGTAACTGAGGTCGGTTGGTTAACTTGGTGCAATAACTAAAAGATCTGAAAAGTGAAGGGTTGTTTTTCCACCCTAGGTTTTTGAATTTTCCTTCTGGCCGGTCAGATTTTCCCTCTTTTTCCTTCAGTCAGAGCCTAAATATCCCTTAATTTTCCCTACCGCCCAAAAATATACAAATGCATTAGTATTGTATATTATTTTCATAAAGGTTATCTATTTTTGTATATTAAATAATCCGAGTTAGCTAGTTATGACAGCCACCAACTTGTTTGTATAATGTTATAACCATATGTATGAATATGAGTTTGAATATGTATAAAAAGTGTCAAAATGGCTTAATTAAAATAAATTAGTGGAGGAAAATCAGTGTAGCTTTTGGATGACCTCTCTAAAGAAACGGCTGAAATTCATTATTTATAAGGGAAAATACAAATTAAAAATCGTGCAATAAATGATAATGTTTATTTCCATTCAAGCAAACTTAAAAACAGGACCTGACGAGAGCTACAGCTGACACACGTTTTAGACTAAAAAAGAAATTTAAATTAAAAAATTACAAACAACAGATATGTATAAAATACAGTGGAGTTGCATCTGTATATAAAAAAAAATACACACGTAAGAAATATAACTAAAATAAAATTTAAGGTCTATCTATCTAGACTAACAGTTTTCACAATATCACTTTTTCAGACTAGTTGATTTAACTAGGCCTCGAGCAAAGATAATGCGCATTATAAAAAGGGGAAATATACCCTCTTTGAACTGTCTCCCTTTTTTTCCCTTCGGAACGTTGAATGCCCTGAAAAAGGGAAATTCTTCCACTAAGTGGAAACCTTAGTGAAGAGGTTCAACACAATATAGTCCATGTGGCGCATCCTAGCGGTGCTTTTGTCAAGTAACTCTGAAATTATTGTTTTTCCTTCATCGGCTGTAGATTAAATTCTGATAACAGTTACACTAACGTTATCTTGCGGAATAATATTTAACATTCAAATATTTCTAGTCAGTTATACGTATTTTATGTTTCCAAAAATTGTCTGACTTAATTGCATTACTGCAATTGAGTAAAATTCTTCGGTCTTTTAATCATTAAAAGTATTTTTTATACAAAAACAACTTGTTAAATCTTTTCTCATTTATTACGGATCTTTTATTAAAAACGTATTTATTGACAAGTTCTTATATCCTTTAGCAGGAAGTCAGTGATAAATTAAAAGAATGAGCAATTATGACTTTCCAATAATATTCTTTGTTAAGTTCATAACATAATAATCCCGACGATTAACTTGGCCACTAGCCCATACTTTTCCTGTCTGTTTCTATTTGGGAATATCCTATAGAACTTTTTAAATTAATTAAATTATTTACTATGTGTTCTAAACATTCTTAATCATAACATTTTAGTTTATATATTTTTATCATTATATAAAATTTTCGTTCTAAATTGGAACTAACTTTTTATTTATCAACAAATATTCCAATCAATTATAAAATATTATTACATTGTGTACATTAATACAAAAAATTGTAAACTTAACTTAATAAGTAAGCGAAAAATAATGATATATCTATAAATATGGAAGTCAATATTGTTTTTGTAATAATCAAAACTTAATTATAGGTATAATAATGAAATAAAGAGTTTGTATTTTTTTTTTTGAGTAAATAGAATTGCCAAATTCTCAAAAGGTACTTTATTATTACGACAAGAATGACAATAATGTTATTTGCAATAACCAAGCTGAAGTTATTCTTGTTAATAACAACTTAACGATGTCAAGTTCATCACCATCATGCTTATTAAACTGGTTAATGAATTTTGTATTGCCAAGTTCTGCAACCCGGTAGCCCTGTAGCCCTAACTACTGTACCGCCAAAGGCTGCGGAAATCTCTCGGGATAAATCTGCTGGGGTTTCTTATCTGGTTTCCGAAACGCTTATCGCAACTCATCCTGTGGCAAGTCTTGTCTGGATCCTTACTCATATCCTCTTTCAACTGGTATCGCTTTCCCAATACCGTTTATCTAACCTTCCCGTAAAAGAAATATTTAACACAGCTTGATAGATAGGCCAAAGTCGCTAAGGAGGGGTGGTATAACTTGTGGTTCGATTCCGAAAAGATGCATATCAAAAGCTACTGCTTAAGTGATAGATATACTGTAAACTAGGCATGCTAAACTCAATTAAAGCGCGGGCCTTTCGTTGAAATTTTTAATTATTCTTTCATGTTGCTGGTCCTTTGTCTCAATAGGTTCGTAATAGACCATTGTCTTCAACTTTTCAAATTCCCCAGACATAAAGTCCTGAGGTGTAGAGTCCGGACAACTGGCCGGCCACCTTACTGGCCAATTGGGCCAGCTGGTGCCGTATTGGAAATGACGGCACTTCCTGCAGATGGCGGAGGGCGCATTGAAAATTTTCATTAAAATATATTTTATATTATCATTACAAGGAATATTAATTTATATCATTTAATTTAATCAAAGCAGAATTCCATCTGTTATACCTACCCACATTAAATATTTTATTTAATAAATAAAAAAAAATTATTTTAGTAATTAAATTATTAAATACATCCAAGGTCAAAGAAAAAATAATTAAAACCTTTGCAGTAAATTATTGTAATTAATTTTGCTGAAAACTAATTAAAGTTTGATGAGAAAGAATTTCACACCACATAATTGTTTTTAAAAACTGAATGCAAATCGCAGCTAATTCTGTAACAGATCTCAACTTGATTAATAAATCTTTTTAAGTCCATAAAAACTTATTAAACAACGAAGTTTTCCTAAATGTGGGGAATCTGAAGTTCAATAGGAAGCTGATAAAAAAAATGGCAAATAATCCATTGTTTTACGACAAACAAAACTTAGAATAATTTAGCCCCTCTAACAAAGGCGAATTATACTTTTTTTTACAGAAAGGTTTGTCTAGTTTTCGATGCTGCTATTGTGACTATCCAACTCTTCTTGAATATCCAAATCTTGAGATCTACTATCACCTATTTAAATATTTCTTGTCACTTTCAGGACACACAATATATTGACAAAGTTATTTTAAGAAACTTTTGCTCTAATAATCTGGAATAAAAGTTAAAAGTGCTGAGGTATTTGCTGTATTTCATAGCCTAGGAATTTTAGGGGGTATCAATATACTTAAGCAAAATCATACCATACAGAAAAACCTATAATTTCGTATTAGTGCTCCATGTATGAATGTTTTAAAGAAATGATACATATAAATAGCTCATTGTATTTTCATCCAATGTGTGCAACCGTTTCCAGGTATTAAAACAAAAGAAGCAACTGGAACTAAATATAAACAATCGAATTTATATATATATATATATATATATATATATATATATATATATATATATATATATATATATATATATATATATATAAAAACGATTATATTTATGTGTCTTTGATTCATTTCCTAAATGAAGAGTCTGTTTTATCCTGAAATCCCAAAATAAAAAAAAAAAAATTGTACAAGATAACAGTTAATTGCTTCCATTTGGTAAGACAATCTTAAGGGACCCCCCTTAGACTTTTTAATAAACCGACAGCTTTGATAAATAGGAAAAGACCACTTTTCTTAAATGAAAAAGTACGACCTCGCATATCAATACCTCAGCAAGCCCAAGCAAGGTTGAAGATAATTTATGTCCAGCCATACTTTACAGGTTGTCAGCCCATGTACACTTGTATCTAAATTTGAATTCCTCGATGGGATATACTTCAAATCTGCAATATAAATAAATAGTTACACTCCAGAAATGAATATAAAACGAACTGTAATAAAATAGTAATACATAGTTTATATAAGGAAAAAAAAACCGTGCGGTTATAATCCTCATAAAATGACCGTAATCGAAATTTTTCTTTTTTTCTATTCCTAAGAGATAGTAGTAATACTAAACGTACAATAACTATTATGAAGATAATACGTCATAAGGCAATATTTTTTATTACAATTTTTTTTTATGTAATACACTGTTGAGTAACTCTTTAATCTCTTCGATCTCTTCACCTCTTTATGACTCAATATATTAACGCCCTTTAACGACCTAATGATTACATATAATGGCCCATGGAATTGGCATATATATTTTACTCATAATAATAAAACCAGTTCCTTAGATACGACTTTGCAAAAATCTTAGAGTGATTTTAGAGGATCGAGGGTAGTGGAGAGTAATCTTGATTCCAACGTTTTTAAGTATAGTTACCACCAATGGAGTATAGAAAAAACACTTCAGGGTTTTCGAAATAAATGTGTTTGGTAAATTCCTGGCCGGATTTTAGGGTACACTAAAAAATATTGATTGAATTAACAAAGAAAATGTTTATGATGAGTTAAGAAAAAACTCTTATAAAGACATAAGTGATATTTATTATGCGATAGTATTAAAATTGCCATCATAAAGGTTATTTTCTTAAGGAAAAATTGCGGACTGACCGCCCTCCCTCTGTCGTTGGTATGAATGAGGGGCCGCCAAAATTTCTTAGACCTAGGAGTGCACAGCCAAATCGCGAATTTAGAAAGAAAAAATTCAAATCACGATTTTCTAAATTTTTATCACATTACAATGAAGTTATAAAGTATATGTATATATGTACTAATAAAAAAAAAAATTAAGTTTGAATGAGAAAATTTTATATAGAATAAAAAATTAAAAGGAGTTAAATGTTCGTAAGTTAGGAAACATTATATCATATATATATATATATATATATATATATATATATATATATATATATATATATATATAACAATTTAAAAAAAACAATACGATGATATTACAAATTTACACATAACCTCTAAATCTTTTCAATCTGTGTTAGAGGATGGCTATTTAAGTTGCTTAAATTTTATAAATTGTATGTAATATAATAATGAAAAAAATAATAAATGAAACTTACAAACAAACATCGTCGTTTAAAAATTTGCACAAAAAATAATACGAACAAAATTTTTCACTAACCTCAATAAATAAATAGTAAACCAAACCGTATTGAGATGATAAACTAAACAAAACCCTTAACATTGTTTAATTGATATTTAAAATCGTTATAAACTGCTTCGATCTTTCTCTTATGTAGTAAACCTAAACAGGAGGAGCTTACTCTCGTTAAATACACAAAATATAATAAAAATACGCATTGTATGCAACCAGGGACGTTGTAACAACAATTTGTTGGAGCGGGGAAGGACAAAATCTAAAATTTCTCAATATTTTTTGACCTGATTTCTCAACTATATTAAATATTTTAATTTTCCCGACTATATTATGAAATATTTCAATTGCCCCAACTCTTTAGGATTTGAACTTTTCACTTACCAGCTGCGAATTTGATAGCACAACATTGAATCGATAAAATTAAAATTTCTTAGCTTAAAAGGCATTAGTATTCGTTTTAAATTTTAGTAACTCGTTGATTAAAATGTTTTACCACAATTTTAGCATTTTGAAGAAAGTTCTCAAATCTAAAATTTCCTAACTGTTTTGGGTTTTCAAATGATTACAGGGAAGAGGAGGGGGGTGGATTATACTACCCTACTCCTCCCCTATGTCAATGTTCCTGGCTGTCAGCCTGACGCTCCCCCGAGGAGGATCTTGTGGCCCACCACAATGCTTTAAGATAAAATAAAAACAGGATAGTTTTATAGGAATATTAAAAATTATTACCCTAAATCCACTTAATAACATGACATGTTTTAAGCATCCTTTCCAATTACTGGATTCTTACTTTAAAATATAATTTTAACAAAATTTTTAAATATGATGCCCGTGTGAATATTAGCAGTTGCATTAAATATCCTACACCTTTATTGAGTTTGAACGCCTCGGCGCGTCTGTTCTAAAATATCTGTTATTAATTTTTGTTCGTAACATTAACAAACTGGTTTCACTCTAAGTGAAACCAGCAAAATCTTCACCTCAGACAAAATTATATGAACATATAAACCCTTCATTGCGTCTGGGAATGATGTAATTATTGTAGGTCATTTGATAAATGGGAAAGGAAAACTAGTTCAAGCCTTAAGAAGATTATTCAGGGCAAGTTATACAATGAGATACATCCCAAGACTATGGAGGGAGACTAAAGCTGTGTTCATTCCGAAAATTGATCAACAGCCTAAATACAAACCAAAGGTGAACATACTGGAGATACATCCAGTAATGGATGTACATCTAAGAAACACAATTACGAGTAACTCACCATTACATCCATATCAATTTGCCTAAAAGCAGAGTACTCAAATATATCAGCACTACATTGCCTAGTTAAAAATATAGAAAATTCATTAAATGATGAAGAAACGGCACTTTGTGCATTTATAGACATAGAGGGTGCTTTTGACAATACCTCACATGATCCCATAGAAAAATCTAGTAAGAGAAAAGGAAAATGAATAGCTGCTATCTCTTGGATCAAAGGAATGCTAACTAACATAAGCATTCCAGCTTCAATAGGAGAAACAAATGTCAAAATAAAAGCTACAAAGGAATGTCCGCAGGGAGGTGTTCATTTATCTCTTTTATGGACAATTGTAGTTGACAATCTCCTAAACAAACTAGCCAGCGACGGTTTTGAAATCATAGAGTATGATGATGACCATGTCATAATTATAAGAGGCAAACATGCAACCACACTAATGGGACGCATGGAAAAAGCCTAAATGATTGCTCGGAAATGGTACCAAGAACAAGGACTGAATATCAATCCAAGCAAAACAACTACCCTTTACTAGGAAAATGAATCTTAATTTGGACCCCTTTACATTGGAAGGAAACTACATTAACACATCAAATGATGTTAAATATCTATGAGTAATCCTTGATCAATAACTCACTTGGAACTCCCAAATAAACTCAATCATAGGCTAAGGCTTCTCTATGGATCTATGAAAGTTTATTTGGAAAAAATTGCGAGTTAAACCCAAAATGCTAAAATGGCTAGACACCAGGGTCATTTCACCTATGCCTCAGTCGCTGGATGACCCGAAAACAACGGGAAAAAACGTATAAATGAAGCTGGAGAAAGTTCAAAGGATGGCTTGCCTCGGAATTACAGAGGCAATTAAAACATGGCCCCTCAACAGCCATGGAAGTAATGCTGAACTTTACTCCATTGCACATTTGGATACAAAAAGAGGCTTTAACATGTGCACTCAGACTACAGCGTACCTGGAACTATAAACCAGGAGACTATCAAGGGCATCTTAAAATCCTTAGTAAGTCCAAGGGAAGAGAATAGATAATCTCACTAAGCGATTACAGAAATTGATAAGAATTTCAAAGTTATTATTCCAGATAAGAAAATATTGGAAGAAGGAGGACCCAAATTTGAGAACGGGGCCCTAGTCTGGTATACTGACGGTTCAGTTAAGGAAGGGAAAGTAGGGCAGGAGTTCTTGTACCAAACTGCAGAAGCTATGGGATCATACCCAACGGTCTTCTAAACTGAAATGCAGGCAATAGAAATAGCTGCTCTAGAAAACCTAAAGATGAGCCAAAAGGTAAAAAGAATATATATAATATCAGATAGGCAGGCGGCATTAAACGCTTTAAATGTCTATAAAATCACACCATAGCTAGTCTGGAATTGCCTTGAAATCGTAAAGCATGTTCCTATTGATGGCCCAATTTTGAATAAGATACCTCTTGATTATCGAAATCAACATCAATATACTCGACACCATAAAAATCTCAAAGTTCCGAATAGTGGTAGATAGTTCAACAATAGTTAATCGCTTTAATCCTGTCAACGAAGGAATCTCTGGCTACTTGGGTATACATATTGACTTCTACAGTGATTTTAACGAATACGCTGCCGTGGATGAAGACATCGACACAGTAAGCAGGCATAGAGATCATAGCGTGAGGTAGTAACTCAAACAAATGAAACCTATGACGACAACTACCAAGCAGCAGTAACTAAATTCCTTGAGCTTTTACAGCCATGTTGACAGTGATGCAATGAAAGCCATTTCGGCAATAAGGTCGGTCTTCTCTTTTTTGAGGAAAATCCGAATGAAAATGTAAAAGAAATCAAGGATCGTCAAGAAAAAAAATGTTACGAAAAACTTCCCTTGTATCTTTTGTTTTTCTGATATTCAAAGATACATTGAGGAAAATGAGTTTCTAATAACACTTTCAGTGTTTCCTCTTGACTCTCTGTATAGTATTATCTGGCTTGCATAGTGAGCTAATACCATTTGCTTGGCTTTTTAAGAAGACTTAAGGATTCTGGCTGGTGAGGATAAGTCCTTTATTCCTTCACAGATTTTTTTTTTCCTCGTCTTTCCTTTTGATTTTCTGATTTCTTTATTCTATACAATTAGGGCTTCCTTGTACTCATCCCATTTTCCTTGGCCCTTGGCTTTGTTGAAGAGTTTTCTAACTCTTTTTCTAATTAAGTATAATTACATTACACAACTATTATCTAGCTTAAAAAATCAATATTTATGATGCTATTTAATAGCTAAAATTTACTTCGATTTAAGGAATCAATAGAAAGCTCTATGTTGAAAAAGTGGTGTCACCTAGAATAGTACAAAAACGTTACTCCTTCAGAATGGATATACATATTACTTATGCATATATCTAATTTACTTATAAAATGCATTTAATACCATTTTTTTAAACAGTTTTCAGATATATCTGTTCGATTAGCATCTCCAGAACGACTGCAGCCAAAGCCCGAAGTAAAAGCTCTCCAGTTCGGCAAACACTTCACCGATCATATGCTGAAGATCGAGTACCACGTCCGTGCTGGAGGATGGCAGACACCTATCATTTGCCCCTTGGAGTACATTTCCTTGCACCCGGCCGCTAAAGTACTCCATTATGCTGTTGAGGTATTTTTTATTCCTAGCACTTCAAGACTTTTTTTTTTTTTTTTTTAAATAATATTTCTTCTGTGTTAGATTTTTCTCCGTGAATACTAATGTTAAAAAATGAATTTATTGTCTGAATTCACATTCATTTATGATAAGAAATTATCATTTACCCAAATTTCATGCTCATATTACAAACATTATAGAATTTAAAGGGGGGGGGGTAGGTTATCTACGGCACCCTTTATATATGAGGCAAAAGCCCTGTTGGCTAGAAAATCCAAAAATCCGTCTGTTTCACCTGCAGTAGTTAACTGTAATAAATTAAAGCTGTGAAGAATTTGGCGATGAAGTTAAGCAAAGTTATCGCTTCATATTTATGTATTTTTTCGGTAGAGAAATTTTAGTATAATTTCATGATAATCATCAGGAGCATTCTCCTACTTTCAAACTGATCATTACGCTCTGTAAAATGCCTCCACCTGTTTTCTCATCATCATTTTACTTATTTACCCCCATATAAGGTTCCTCAATTGTTATGTCAACAATGCCTGAACCATAAACTGAAAAAAAATACAATGAAGCACTTACCTTAGAGGGAGAGGACATCTTTAAAAGGACGGGGAAACCATAATACCAATAGACTCCTTCTTTGGTTTAGTTACGTTGGATTTTTACTGAGTTTAATTTCCGGAATTCGAATCTCATAATAATATAAATTTAAAATTATAATAGATAAATTATTCGCTCTTGCGTTTAGTTTTGTGCATTCTATAAATCTAATCCAAATGTTTATTATTATTTATCCAGACAGATATTATTACTCCAGACGAACAGACCAAGGATTTGATAAATTCTAATGTTAATTTCTTAAATTTTATAATAGTGACTAAATATAGGCTCATATTACATAAATATTGAAATTACTGTTTCTCAAATTGCGATTCTCAATACTGAAACAAAAAGAGTGAACATGACCCTGTAATAATAAATTTTGTTATAGTTTTCCTGGTTTATACTTCAATTAAGTTACACACAAAATAGTTCAATTAAGTTACACACAAAATAGTTCAATTTTGAATAATTTACTTTATCTATCTGTTTCTCGTATGAGTTAGATCTGACTCTCTTAAATAATTGATAATTTACGTATTGAAGCCATTAATGGTATTTAGTTAATTAACGTTCCAGAATGCAATTTTGTTTAGAGAATTTTATACGTAATCGTGACTAAATTTATGGCACATACTATAGAAATATTGAAATTACTGTATATCAAATTGAAATTTTCAATACTGAAACAGAAATTATTAGTAATTTTAAATTTCTGAATCGACACAAAAACAATCTTGAGCCATTTTTTAATAGTCTTTTTCAAAATATGATTTAAGGTAGTAGTTTAAACGTCGAGAAATATTTTTTTTAGTTTCAGCGAAATCTGATCTCACAGCGACATAAGAATCCGTTTCAACAGCAATAACCGTTTTATCTCATTCATTCATCAATTCAAAAATACATTAAATCACGGAACAGATTTTGGATTTGATAATATTTTATGTGTGTGTATATATATATATATATATATATATATATATATATATATATATATATATATATATATATATATATATATATATGTAGTCATTTTTAGCCTTGAAAATTAAAAATATTACACCCATGTTAATTACATATCTTGCCATGATAATTACATTTACAGGCATAGGTTTCCACAAAAAGTCCTTCTGTACAGAATAATTCACATTATTTATCATTAATTAGAAAGCAAGAAAGGGTAATAAAATTTTAGAATCTTTCAGATATAAATAATTATTTACTGAAAAACAGATAGGGTTTTTTAATATCACACATTCAAAACTAATTTTAACTAATTGAACTAAATTCAATCTCCTTCCGGCTACTCGGGTTTTTCCTTCGAAGGATTTCGTTTACATTATTTACTCCATACCGTGGGTATTTTAATCCATGGTTATTACACATTTTCTCGCATGGTAATTACATAGCACATTTTTTGTGGAAATATCTAAACCGAAAAAAAATCTTTGAGAAATGGTTTAGATATAATTCAATACAGCTGTTCAAAATCTTTTAAAAGATAATAATTAGAAGGCCAAAACGTGAAAAAACATTCGAGCTAAAAGAACCTAGGGTATTTACAACTCAAATTATATGGACCTGAAATGGATAAATCAACATCCACTTGCTATCACTCCATTGACTTGAACCTCCTAGAACCTGGGAGATCTCTGATAGATCTCTGCCACCCTCCCACAGTGGGGCCAATAGCGGATCTAGGAGGACAAAATTCAATGACCATAATTTTCGATTGGAAATCACGTGTTCGTCACAAATAAATCTTTGATGGTTTTTAATTAATTAATAAAATTATTTTATGCCGAAAAATTAAATTTTATATTTATAATTTCAAAGAAATAGCAAGAAATAACATTATTAAATAGAAAAACAATGTGTGTATATTCAAATTAATTTAATCTATTTCCTCATCCTCACGATCGACATCCGTAGAAAAGTTATTCTCTGACGAAAGTTTGTTATAATCGCCTAGCGACAAGTCAGAAAGTGATGAACGAAGTGCCTCTGTAAACCGAATCCACAGGACCAGAATTAGAGGGGTGGGCGAAGGGGTCATTTGCACCGGGTGACAGAATTCAGATGACGGCAAATTTCAAGCGAAATTTTATTTTTAGGACAAGTAAAAAATATTCGTTACTGCTTTTTGATTAAATTGTTTTTGTTTATTTTGACCTTAGTTTTAAATAAACTAACTTCTGTCAATAAAATGAGTTAATGTTATGGAATGATGATGCTTATTTCGAAAAATATTGCCTAAAATACTGTTCACTTTTATTGACGTTTTTTTAAGCTTAACCTACAATCAACAATTTCCGCAAGGCTTCTTTACAACTGTACTATCTTCGATTTTTTGATCTGTGATCATTTCAAATTTTCATAAAGTTAGTAACTGTTAATGATGATTGTGGCTCCACCAAAATAAAACTATTTTCACTTCACCTTGACCGAAGTTTTGAAATACAACCTGTGCTGCAACAGCCATTCCTTCGGAAGTTGACTGCAGTATATTCCGCTTTTTAGCTTTTTTGGAGCATTCAAACATTTTTTTTTTCGGTCTTTCTGGTCTCGGAAACCTCTATAAGACCGATGGCTCTTTAACGGAAGGTCCAGAAAATTAGCTTCAAGGAGCTATTTTATTATATTATTTTATCTATCCCATAAAAGCCGGTTTCTTTCTCTGAGTATTTTTCAAACGCTCATTAATTTTGTATGTTAATCCGGCTACATTGTCTTTCAAATCTGTTTACTTAGTTTTATAATCTAATATGTCAATTTTGTGAGTATTAATAATTTCAGAGGTCTGTTCATGAGAAGACAAATTTTCCCGTAGTTCAAAAAAAGTGAGCCGAGAAATTGTGTTCAATTAAAAAAAAAAAAACAGTGCTTAGCGCAAAACTGCGCAAAATTTGATGAACATGTCTTGAAAGAATGCAAAAAATGTTACAAAATGAAAAAAACAAATTTTGCATTGGGTTACCGGAAAGGGTATTTTAAAGATAATAGAAGTATTGTTTATCTATTTCAAAGGATTGATCATAATCGTTTTCGAAAACCAATTGTAATCAATATGAAATTGGTAGAAGCTATGAAAATCTGGTAAAAAAGAATCACAATTACCTGATTTAACAGAAGCCATCTTGAGCGATAACACACTGTACACTAGTTACAACTATAAATGATTGTTGGCCTGCTTGGTCATGCCTGACTAATCCGTACCCTACAACGAGAGCATAATCAAATTTTGAGATTATACTGGGGCACTTTTCAAGTCACCAACTATTTATAGAATCGGAATAAGTAAAAGTATAATAAGTATCTTTAATATTTATGATTCAGGATTTGAAAGAATGGTTGTAAAATTAAGAAAATATGAACCTTGAAACGGCGTTTATATTTTTGTGACGTTTAAAATTTAATATTTGATCGTAACATTTTAATTTTAATCTAATCTTACAATTGAACATAATTTAAATATTTAAGATGGAAAAAAAAATCATTTATTTAGATAAAATCATTATGTTTATGAGTCTTCCCTATTATAAGTCATTGGAGAAAAAAATGCCAAAGAGAGGAATTCGTTTTGATAGGTTTTAGGTGTGTTTAGGCCTTACTAAAAAGTGTATTTATATATATATATATATATATATATATATATATATATATATATATATATATATACCGAATAAATCCCATAGATATATAATAATAAATAAATTTATGTTAACCTTTTAGATTTCTTTTTTTTTTTTACGAGTTTCGGGCGAAGATTGTTGGTGATTTCGGCATCGAACCTTCAGTCTCGTTAAACATTATTATTATTATTTTGTAGAGTTTTGTAATTGTAAATAATCATATTGAGTCTATCTATAAATCCTCATACAAGACTGAAGCGACAAGAAACTGCTCGTAGATTCCGATTACTACAACAATAGCTTGACCAACGGTCTAAACTTCCAATATACTGCAAAAAACTCATATACATTACCATTATCATGCCTATATGGACATACGCAATTGAGCTTCGGAGCTCCGCGAAGCCATCAAACTTCTCCCGCATTAAATCGTTACAGTCCAAAATCCTTGGAAGAATGCTTATGATGGTTATTATTTCACAAATAAAATTATCCATAAAGACCTCAATGTTCTATTTGTTGCAGATTTGGCCCGATATAGATGTACCTCCTTTAATACAAACTCCATATCCACACAACCCTACTAGTTCGTAACCTTACCAATCTATTCCTGATAATCCTTTGAGGCGTTTAAAAAAAGATGGTCAAGAGTAGGGTTGGAATATCGAAAGAAAAATATCGATATTCGATATTTCGATATATCGCAAAACCAAATATCGATATCCACCAATAATCGGTAGAAAAATATCGATATATCGAAAGGAAATGGATGAAAAAGCAAAGAAACCGTGCATTAAATAAGTATAACGTTAAAATGTGATGAAGGTTATGAAATAATATAATTATTATATATAGAACAATATTTTTATTATCCATGAATCATTATAAAAAAAGATAGAAAAGAATAATACTTTGGTAAAAAAAATAAGTATTATAATAAATTTTTATCTTGAAGGCTTTTTGCCATATTTCATATATTATATTATTCTACAAATTTAAAAAAAAACAAAAAAAAACTTGTTTTATTTTTCTAAAAAATAAAAGTATTCTCAAAACATTTATATAAAAACATGTAACTCATCTGATATATATTTTAGTAAAATCACCATTTATATTATTACCTGTTTGTCTTTGCATAGAATTGATTAACAGTATATGTGTTTCAATCTTATCTACTAATTATTGTTTGGCAACTAAATATTACTTATTCTCATATATATTTATAAATTAAGTATGTTAATTAATGTTAAGTACAGCTCACGGATAACATTAAAAATATGATAAAGAATAAAATAAATCGGTTTTTCAAATCTGATATATCGATATATGGATATATCGCGTTTCCATATTCCAACCCTAGTCAAGAGACCTCCCAATCTAAAATAGACATTGAAGCGCTACCAATGGGTAGTTTCTCCACATGATATTATCATGTTTTATATCTTTACTCCACATTTACTTATTGTTTTTTCTTATAAAGTTGTAAATTTCAATAAATAGAAAAAGAAAAAAAAAGGAGTTTATTCATGATATAAGTTTAAACATTCTTTAAATTTTGCAATATTCAACTTTATTCAGGCTGGAAATTTTTCGGATTTTTTTAAAATGCATTAATCTTGATAGATTATTTAGTTCAGAACCCATAATCCTAAACGAGTTTGTATCCTATCAAAATGTGTCGTTTCGGCTCCTAAACCATCCGGCCCTCTTCAACTACTTTCTATACCATTTTGCAGATTAAATAAAATAATAATAAATCGTAGTCCATGTTACAGTTTTTTATTTGAAGCATATAGCTATTTTATGTTTTTTTTTTTTTTTGTAATAAAAAGAACGTATGGTCAAAATATTTAAGTTGAAATTAACTACTGAAATAATAATACCTAAAAAAATACACAAATTATTTTTTATTTATATTTAAACATTAAGAATAAATGGCGCTGTGTAAGATTTATTATGAATATTATTACGTAACAGACTATTAAATTTATCTGCCATATAATTGTTTTATTATCAATTGTTTTTGCAACGAAAACTAATTGAATTTTCTATTTATCATTTTTATCTTTACCCATTGTGTTAACGGTTGGAAGTGGTGTGAAATTATTGAAATTAATGAGAACTGTTTTATTATTGCTTATAATGGGTATTGAAATGTTTACAGTCTGTTGAATAGTTGATAGCATTGTTAACGATTATAGATATTTATAACTTTTTACGCTTAACTTTATTGTATTGTTAATGCATTTTTTTTTTATCTTCAATATCAAATTCATGTTTGCCTAGGTCGTTCTTATTTATTATTGTATTTTATTTATTCATTAATTTTTTTGTACGTGCTCTTTATTTTAAATGTAATTGCATGTTGATAAATACGAAAGTCTATGTACTGCTTTGTTTCTTCATAACCTTGATGATTCTCCCCATGAATATATAATTAATGGTTGGAATTTAAAGGTTAAGGAGAACACATTTGGGTACCGAAACGGTTTGGTAAAATGATATAATAATGACATTCATTAAAAAATGTTTGGGATATTTGCTTATATTAAATCTAGAAGGTAGGGTATTTTTAAATTCACCTGAAAATTAGAATAAAGGGTTTTATCAAAGTGCTAAAACCAAATCTGATTCCCGTTTTGCTCTTCACGTCCGATTTCTATAAATACTGTACATAGTTATGCTACTTATGACCATATTTGATATCAAACTTCATGGGATACGCATAAAAAGACATAAAATGCACATTAATATTTGGTGTATCTGAACAAGCAGAGGTCCAACAAATTTATCTTCTTTACTTAGTCGTTGGATTTCAGTAAAAAAAAAAAGAAAAAAAAGACAATTTCCGATTTTAGGAGAGTTTTAGGATCTTGCGAAAGCCTTATCTTCAACTAAAAAAGACCAATGACATTATTAAGAAATCAACAATTTTAACGAACGGAAATATTATGAGATGAGTATAATCTTTAATCCGGTATAAACAATATCCTCAGGGAACCAAACAGCACTCACATGAACCTCTACATCATTGGCAAACATGTGCTGAAATCACGATAATGCAAAACGTAGCATGGCATCCTGAAATTAAAACGAGCTGGATTCTGCTCCAGACAGTACCAAAACAGCCGAGTTCGCTTCAGATATTCAAATATTTTCTTGGAAAGAAATATATTATAACGAGCTTAACTCTGCTGCTGAAAGGTTCAAAACCTTGACTATTCTCCCTGATTATAAAAAATTTAACGAGCTGAATTCTGCCCCATAAATCCTCAAAACACCCAACATTTCATCCGATTTTTAAAAATTCTCTTGAAACGGGCGACATTAAAGCTAAACATTCTGCTCTAGAAATCTTTAGAACACGTAAATCTTCCTCTATTTATCATCAATTTTCTTGGAAAAAGCGTTAAAATTTTCTAACATTAACGTCTAACATAATTAACATAATTAACGACTAACATTTTCGTCTGATTTTTTTAAAAAGTTTTATAAAATAATTATAATTATAAAGAGTTGAATTCTGTTCCAGAAATCTAGAACACAAACTAAACACATATTATCGTCCGACTCAAAAAACATTTCTTGAAATCGGTGATATTATAATAAGTGGAATTCTGCTCTAAATATCCGCAACACACTCAAATTTGATTCCAATATTCAAACATTATCTTGATTACAGGCGAGATTACGTAAATGACCTATATTTAATATATGTTAGCTATATTTCTCTAGGACCGGCCCACCCCCTGAAGAAATTCCTGCGTATGCTCTTACATATGATTAAAGTGAGAGTACTGCACCCTCTTTGAACCAACTAAGATTCGTATCATACAAGAGGTTAGCGTTCAGAGCTTCGTCCTAAGTAATTGTACTACCCACCCTACAACTGTAGCTACTCAGCACAGTTTTAGAGTATACCACCAGGTTCAGCAATGGATAGCGGCGGAGAAACGTGCGGAAGGGTGTAGATGGAAGGGAACCAGAAACGATCTTGCACCAATCACCACTGATTTCCCTGCATTGCTGAGGCTGATGACGTGCAGGTGCACCAAAATCTGCACAAGAAACAGTGGCTGCAGATAGACAGGCCTTTGTTCTTACAGAAATGTGTTGGCGGACAGAGACGAACACGATATCGTCGACATAGACCTTCAGACGAAATTGGGTTTCGACTTCTCTGGTCTTCAGCCTGACAACCCAGGACAAGAACCCTTGGAGGAGGAAGACCCTTGTGGAATATAGACCGGGAAGTTACGCTGAAGGATGGGAAATCCTTTTCCCTCTACATAACTTCAGACAGATTCCTTGTCAAATATATATTGATCCCCTATGTCCCACTTACGGCGTTCCGGAGTCAGCTGAGCATGTGATCACGATCTGCATCGCATTTCAAGCATTAAGGGCTAAGATGATGAGAACAACGAAAATAAGAAAGAATTTCCTCGGTGGGTGAATGAAGAAAATTTCTCGCGGTTCAAGGAATTCATATATTGCTGGAGGCGACTATGGGTCTAGGTTGCGATGAAAATAAATTTAAAAAAAGTACATTGTCGAATAAACGATCTTGAATATTTTGTTAAAATTTTGATTTGTTCGACATTCTTTTAGCTGCGTGTATCATCCGTAAGTTGATCCTTATTTCAATAACAAAAGTTTATTTTTTGTTGGGCACATGCGCAGTAAAAGGTTCTTCCTTAAGTTGTTTGCCTATAATATCTTTTCCAAATCTGATTCCTGACTACCAGTATCGAAAAATAACCCACTAATTGAATCCTTATGTATTCCTTTTGTTCTATATATACAACAGAAGACTCTGAGCAGCTTAACTGACATTTTAACTTTTGACATTTTTACAAACAAAAACCTATAAATATAAGTGTGGGTGTTAACGGAAAAATTCCTTACTTCCATTTTTTCAGATTGTGATGTAGGTATAAGTAAGTAGTTTTCCGTCCACCGGTTGCTGGATGAAGAGAGTTTTGCAACTATTAATTTTTAACTTCAGAAAATAAAATAAGGGATCATTTTAGACATATTTAGAGTCTTTACTCAGTGAGTAATAATAACCATTGCTATCTCGATTTTAATAAAAAATGGAAGTAAAAGGTTTTGCAGTTCACACCCTCAAGTTTATCATTTCTCTTCATATTTTTCATCATTTTCTCTTTCGCTTTTATTTTAAAACTTTCTTCGAAACTCGCTTCAAGCACAATGTACATAGGTAATATGTACTTTCCATGTATTTAATGTTTATTTTATGAAGTTTAATAGCATGTACGGTCAAAAGTAGGGTAACTTGGATAGTTTTTATGGTAATCGAACGTAAAGAGCCATAAATCGCTTTTTGCCACTTTTTTATACTTCTTCAACGCGCTCTAGAGGCTTAACAGTTGATCGTAAAGACATTTTCTATGGACATTAAATGTAGAAATTCTGTCTGCTTTAATTTCGTCTATGGAAAAAAAATAATAGTTTCCGGGATATTGGCCAAAAAAATTCTTTTGCAACAAAAAAAAAGGTTCCGGTCAAAATATCTGCCAGGAAAGCTCAGATACGTGTTCAGCGACACATAAAACTGGTGTGAACCAAAATTTACGACTATAATAAAACTTTCCTCTATGTTTTCACACATTGCATTATAAAAAAAAATGAAAATAGGAGAAAAATAGTAGAAACAAATTTTATATGTTTTAGATAAAATCGGTAAGTAGCAACATGGTGAAAAAAAAATCATAAAGGTGCTGAAAAAATTTGTTTAAGAAAATAAAAAATAGTACGTATAAGCGTTTAAAAATGCAGAAAAAAATGAGTTTTAAACCAATTAAGTCAGTCAACAAGGTTCCACAAAAAAAAATTAAAAACTGTGAAAAATGACCATTTTTGTCATTTTATTTTTGTTCTTTTAATAATTTTTCTAATTATTGTAAGAACTTGTTTTGGGGCTTAAATTGTGGCTTTTGCTAGTCTATATCTATAATAAAAAACTTTTGCAAAAAAAAAATAATAACTTTTCCCGGAAATCGAGAAAATTTTCGAAAAACAGCTGATTTCGAAACAGAAGATTTGAACAAGGGCCAAAATGGTCCTTGAGCCATTTTCCAATGCGCTATTTGTTCCCAAGGAATTTTTTATACAACTTTATTTTCATGAAATATATGTGAGGTTCGAGTAAATACCTAAAAAACGTCTTTGAACATAGGGCTATTTATCGCAACGGCCCAGTAAAGGTGGGGAAGTGAAGAGGGCGGAGTAACTCTGACGGTCGGGCATCAAGCTCTCTGACCTGATAAAGAGAGCCTTCCCCTACCCTCTTCACTTCCCCTCCGCTATTTCACCTTTACTGGGCCGTTGCGATAAACAGCCTTATGTTCAAAGACGTTTTTTAGGCAATTAATCGAACCTCACATATATTTCATGAAAATGGGGTTGTAATGAAACTTCTGGAGAACAAATAGCGCTTTGAAAAATGGCTCTAGGACCATTTTGGCCCTTGTTCAAATCTTTTTTTCGAGTTCGTCTGTTTGTACATTCTCTCAATTTCCGAGAAACGTTATTATTATTTTTGCAGGCAGACACTAACAAAAGCCACAATTTAAGCCCCAAAACAAGCCCTGTGATAAAATGACCAAAAATAGCCATATTTCGCCATTTTTAACATTTCTTTTAAAAAGTTGTTGACCGACTTCAATTGTTTAAAACTCATTTTTCCGTTTCAACAAACTTTTTTTCACATCTTCAGCATCAAAAAACTATTTTTTGGCACCTTTATGATTTTTTTTTCACCATATTGCTACATACCGATTATATCTAAATCATATAAAAATTGTTTCCGTAATTGTTTGAATTATTACGTTTACTCTATGGTGCCTGGACTATAATGTTAGAGCCAGTAGTAGGTAATTTACATGCCTTGTACAAACTAGGGCTGAACACTGACTCATATTGCTTTTTTAATTTTATACCATATTTAATTCTTTTTTCGAATAAAACATTAACGCAACTAAATTATTTCTGTTCAGCTATTCGAAGGGATGAAGGCCTACCGAGGAAAGGACGGCAAGATCAGAATATTCAGGCCAGAACTGAACATGGCGAGGATGAACTTGACAGCGAGTCGCTCTTGCCTCCCACAGTTTGACGCCGAAGAGATGATCAGGTGTATGTGCAGGCTCATCTCCATCGACCAGGAGTGGGTACCGCATTCCGAAGCCGCCAGCCTTTACATTAGGCCTACCCTCGTAGGGACAGAGGTGTGTGAGCACTTTCATTTTTTTTTTATGCTGCCCAAACGAAACGAAAATGTGGTTGTAACTAAGATGGTTGATCGTGTACTGTAAAGCATATGATTGTCGGGGGCCAGTCGTATTCAATAAAACATTCACTCCATTTATGTCTCGGCTAATCACCAGATCACTTCCACAGTGATGAGCTCGTTTGATAGCCTCATCGATGCGCTCTTTTTTTTTTTTTCTTTCTTACCAATATAAATGCATACAAACCAAAAGTAGCTTTAACTTAAAAGTAATTAAACACATAAATAATATTAGTACACAAAATAGTAAGAGCCGAGACAGCAAGTGGAAATCAAGCCGAGATAAGTTTGTGGAAATCAAGCCGTGACAAGATTGTGGAAATCAAGCAGTGGTGGACTCAGAAGGGGGGTGCGGAGGGCACCCCCTCCCCCTCCCCCCGGAAGGTATGAAGAAAAAAATAAATGTTTTTCTTGAAAACCGTTTTCTATTACATATACAACAGGTGCTTTCATCGATATAATAATTAAATTTTTATGGATTAATGTCGATATTAAAAGGTGAATAATGCATTTAATGTTTTAAATTATCTAGGTGAAGCGGGAGGTGGGGGGAAGGTTGTTCATCCATTACAATGATGTATGAAATTCACCTTGTATATAGTGCCTCCCCACCTCCTCAGAAATTTTCTGGTTCCATTACTGAAATCAAGTAAGAACGCCGTCGATGCTCAATACCTTGATAGAAAAGTATAGTACCAATTATTTCGTATTTGAGCGGCTATATAGGACAGGGCAAGAAAGTAAAAAGCAATCCCAGTTCCAATTACCTAAAAACTGATTTGAATCGGTCATTTCAAAAACCACATAAGTTAAGTTTTTCCAAACATACCTTTTTTGTCGCGAACGTTTTCTTCAGGTAGACAACCTGAATAAAAACCACGCAAGTCATTCCTTCTTCTTCAAAGAATATTGCGTAATCGTTATTGCTTAAACAAGAGAAGTCAGTGACTAAGTGGTTCTTCTGTGAGATTCCTGTTGGTGGTAGTCGTCATAAAAATACCCAACAGAATACATTAATTTAGTATGGAACTCCAGTTCAAAATTTACTGCCAAAGAACTTAAAACTGAAGAAGTTTTGGACTCTAAGAAATGATGGCCGACTTTAAACGAAAAAACATTATTGCCAACAGAATCGTATGGGAGAAGTGTTCCAAAAGAACAAAATAGAGCATTAGTTCCTTTGAAATACACGATCTTTCATTATGATTCAGATAAAAAAGACAATATTTTAGCGGAGGAATTTATCGATGGATTTGTTAAGCATTCATTCATCTTGATGAAAAAATTTTCAATCCTGTTTCATTTCCATCAGCCAGAGTCTATGCATTGAAAATTGCAATAAATTCTAAAATAGCATATGCCATTTTATGAAAACATATTTAGCTGGGCCAACTGTAAATGTTAAAGATAATCCAAATGAGAATGATGGAGAATATGATTACGTACTATAATAATAGTAAAACATGAAAATGTTAATACAAATATAATATATGCTAACAGTGTAATGCTATATTATTATTTATATTAATTTTGATCAAAAATATGATTAAAAGGATTGTTTTGTTCCTGAACAGATTTTCTGTTTTTTTGGGGGGGTTTTCTGTATTATTCACAAATTAAATAAATTATTCGGCATTTCAACCTTTTTAAGTACAAATACTATATTCAGCCCAAAAAAAAGTTCTTGAATATTCGTTTACTTGTGAATGACACAGTTTTTATTGAGTCCTATGCGATTTTTTAAATGACCGATTCATTTATGTTAAATGACTTCCGATGAGGAATATCTTGAAAGAATCGAGAAAAAAAGGCCCAGAAAACTTGAAACAAATTATCTCCAGGAAAAATTTAATCAAGAGAAAGAACAATTTCTTATTGGAAAATCAAAGTTATTTCTAAGGAACTCATTATATTTTATTCAGTTTCTCTATAGTCAGATGACAAAATGTTACAAGTAAAGACCAAATTTATATGCAGCAAAAAAGGTCAAAATATACCAAAAGGTCAAAATATATATAATATGCAGTAAAAAGTCCTCAAATATGCAGTAAAACCTGAAGAAATTTTGAGAAAAATAAGCATGATAAATGACAGAAACGTACAAAAAATCAACAAAAGGCTGTAATTATTGTCTAAATTTCTTTCTTTAAAAATTTTAATTTTAATTTACAATATAAATAAAACAAGAAAAAGCTACATTGAAGAACAAATTTTATTCACAAAATTTTACTTAGAATTCGTTTATAACTAAATATTTCTTAAAAATTCAAATAATTGTAAAATACTCCTTTTTTTTTTGCGAATGGAGATTTTACAAGATTAAATTAAGGAATACCAGATACAACTAATTTTAAAACAAAGTACTTCATTGAAAGTGTCCTTAGATTTGAACAAATTCGGCAAACAGTTCTGTTTGTTCACACAGTTCCAACTGAAAGAAATTTCCCTGGTCTTCACATGCAGCCTTACAGTAAACAATAAACTATTTTTTAATTTCGATTGCAAATTATTGTATAAAATTCCAAGAATAATTTCATACATGTACCTGCCTTTACGGATTGGTCGAATTGAAATTTTTTTTCACACGGCACATTTTTATTGCACAAATTCCAAAAAATGTTTTTTCCAGAAAAAACATCTCCGTGTTTAATTCAAAGGGTTAACCAACTGCTTAACATGGAACTAAATGATGTTCCTGCCTTGGGAATTTTGGTTTATGTGAGAAAATTAAAACGTAGTTAATTACTACTTAATTAACGTAGTTAATATGCGCAACGGAAGCAACACACTGAGCGGAATAGAATTTGATATTCCAAAGAAGGGTAAGATGATGTTTTTTACTTTGTTAAATAAAGTATCCGGAAATAAGGGCTCTAGAAAAGTTATCAAAATTACGATGCTAAATATTATTTTATATACAAATACATTAGGAATTTTTTGCCCGAAACGTTAGCAATGTAAAATAACACTGTTCTGCAAAGAAATTTTTTTTTTTACGCTTTATTGGGAAATTTATCTTGATTTTTATACTTTCAAATTCGAATCTGAAGTCCAAAAAGTTCTATCAGGCACCATTTTTGAGAAAATGGAGGTTGTTTTTGAAAAAAACTGAAATAGTATGTTTGTTTTTTTCTTATTTCATTTATTTATTTAATTTTCTTTTGAATTATAATAATATATAAAATAATATAATATTTAATTCTGAACATAATATAACTTTATGCCTGTCAATGTGTCTTCATCAGCTGTCCCCCATTGTAGTCTCCAACAGAAGTCAATAACCATCTTCTCATTGCATTTACCGCTATTTTCCATTTGGACAATTTCTTGATGAAACCGTTCTCCGTGTTCATCTGAAACTGCTCCTAAATTGAGAGGGAAGAAATTTAAATGGGACTGCAAAAAAAGAATTTTTAATGACATGTTGCAACCTTATTTGATAAAAGCAATTCTTCAACAATGTCTTTGTAATTTGTAGCTCTTTTGTTGCACAAAAATTGTTGACATACGTTTTCAAACGCAGACCAAGCTCTTTCTACAGTTTCATTTAATTTTCCTTTGAATTTCAGGTCCTTAAAAATAGCGAGGATTTGTGGCCCCACGAAAATCCCCTCTTTAATCTTTGCTTCACTTAATCTATAGAACGTCTGTTTCAAGTACAAAAAACCTTCTCCTCCCTTGTCCATTGCTTTCACGAAATTCATTATGAGTCCTAATTTGATATGGAGAGGTGGGAGTATTACATTTTTTTACCAAGATAGGGTTGGCAATGTTTTTTTGACCAATTGTGTCAGTGCGTTCTCGCCATTTTCTCACTTTGTAATGATCTCCTTTTTTCTGCTGCCCCACTCACATAAAAAGAAGCAAAACATAGCGTAACCACCTAGGAGTCCTGTAAGCATTACGACAACTTTAAAGTCTGCACAAATGCTCCATCTAAACTCGTATTTGATTTTCTCGAGCACAATTTTCAAAATTTTCCGTCATATGGACTGTATAGGCAACAGAGATGGATGGATGTTGGTTGCTTTTGTGAAGAAGCACTGCTTTCAGACTGAATTTGGAGCCATCATTGAATAGTCTCCATTCATCTTGGTTGATCGGAAGACCCAGTTGTGAGAGTAAATTGAATGAACTTTCATAAAATGCAAGGTTGCCTTCCATTGAAAAAAATTGGAGTACTTCTGATTTCCGCTTTCGAAAGGCAGAATTTTTCACACCTAGTCCCAAAAGATTCCATTTTTGTAGCCCGGAAGCAAGTATTTGGGCTTTATTTGTTGGGAGATCTAAATCACGAACGAGGTCATTCAACTTGGCCTGGTTTCTTTGCTGGTTCCTGGTCCCAGTGAGATATTCTCAAAATCAGCCTCTTCCTTATCACTGAGTGAATAAGTCTGGGGTTTAGGTGGGATGGACCTGGACTCATCGTGCGGAACTGGTCTCCTGGCAGATTAAAGGTTATGATATACTATTTTCTTCTTACTTTTGGCTGAAGAAAAACCTTTAATGACAGTCAGGCTGAAATAACAATCATTTGCATGATTTTTCGACTCTCGCCAAATCATTGGAACAGCAAAAGGCATTGATTTATGCGTTCCTTTCAGCCAATCACTCAGAGCGTGGCTACATGAAGAGCAACAAATTTTAGGATCCCACGATTTATCTTGATCATTTACTTGGCATCCAAAGTGCAACTCGTAAGCCTTCTGTATTAAGAGAGTCAGAGATATTCGATTATACTTGAATGTGACTTTACCACAAAAATAATAGAAACAGTCTGGATCGTTTTTACAATGCCGCAGCATATAAGATTTGAAACAGAACACTGTTTTGTATCGATGTCAAAATGAGGCTGAAAAACCAAGACTTGGTGAGTAGCCGTCCTTACAGGTGGCCGAACAAAATGAGGGTGAAGAAAGAGCCAAGTATAGGAGGTCCTCCTGAGGCTGGCACCTGGGGAAGCCCTCCAGGAAAGAAACAATAGTGCCTTCTTTTCTCCTCTCTTCAACAAATCTGCCTACTAACTCTACTCCTGGCTAATGGGACGACACCGTCATTGAACCTAAGAGGCAGATATAAACTGGGCCCCTGCATACTACTTATGATTGAAGGCCAAATAAGACTTACAAGTGTTAGACTTCTTGAAGTCTAACACTTGAACTCTCTCAATTTTTTTATGTTGTAATGCATTGTAATAGCTTCAAAATCAAATAGAGTTTTTCATTTTTCGTGAAATGAATTAACATTTTTGTTTCAAATAAAAAATATTAAAAAAAACTTGAATTTTTTCTGCGCAAAATGATATTATTTTATACATGTATTAGAGCGTAATAACATATTAATGTAATCATGTATTGTTTATTTTTAAATAGTTTTATAAATATCAATGTGTCCCGGTGCCTCGATGGAACTTTCTGCTAGGTACCCTTACTATTCTTTTTTTTAAATCTTTCAATTTGTTTTATATGGATATAAGTACCAATATATCATATACGTATTTTTATATGGACAATATTATAAAAATATAATAAGTTATTACATTTTTTCGATGGAAAGATTATTTTGCCGCCACCCTTAGGACGGCGTCCTGTGCGGCCTATCTTTTGCTTACCGGGCCTAGCTCTGCTATTCGATTTCCTACATTTATAGCTATAAGTAAACCACTATATGGTTATTTAATCTTATGCCATAAATCATTAAAAAGTTATTAATTATGTGTTGTTTTATTACAGCCATCGTTAGGAGTTGCATCTTCAGAATCGGCGCTGCTCTACATAATCCTATGTCCTGTAGGACCATACTTCGGGGCCTCACCTGAAGACCAAGCGGTGTCTCTTTTAGCAGATCCAAATTTCATAAGGGCGTGGCCAGGAGGCGTTGGCGACAAAAAAATGGGATCCAATTATGCACCTACAATTAAAATTCAGGTAATTATAATAGTGTTAATATAAAGGGGGGCAAAGTATTTTATGTTCGCGATAAAACCCGAAATTCTATTAAATCCAATTAAATGTTATGACCAATGTGACAAGATATGTTTAAAATTATGGACACTTTTAAGTTTTAATTCTATTGGCCAAACCAAAAAAATCATAATAATGTTCAATTAACTATCCCTGGTAATGTCCAACAAATTGGGCTCCTCAATTCTGAGGGATAAGTCACTTCTAATAAAATACCAATCAGAAAAATTCTAAAAGCTGTTTCAAAATAGAAAAAAAATCGACGTAAACAATTAAATGCATTGAAGTGGTACGGATTTATAAATGGAATAAACATTAAATCCCACATAACTCCAGTTACATGGGAATATGCTCATAATAATAATTCATATCTTAGTAAAGTACGGGTATTCATATATAAGCTTAAAATCAGACATGAAATAATTGTTTGGAAATGAATGGAAAGTTGAGCAAGAAGCCAGAGTCTTAAAAATAACAGATAAAACTGGCATTTGTTTTCTGTTATTGTTTGGGACTTTACATTTATATCCTAACAATATATATAATTATATAAGAAATATATATGTATGGCCTATTATCCCTGGATACTTTTGTTAGATAAGGATAGACACCAGAGATGATTTCTAGCACGGTCTACAGGATTCTACTAATAATTATGGATAATGATTCATGCGGGATATGGTTATGGATCGTATGGTCACCATAAGGCATAACTACAATGTATAAAAAAAAAAATTGTTATAAAAATCAATGAAATGGGGAAGTGTCTTCGCATAATGCTCCCTGTGGCCAATATTAGGTTCTGATAAAACTCTAAAAATGTCATTAATTTCCACCCAGTCACATCTTTGACCTTTGGCCATATAAAGTGGTCGTCTTTCTTTCTAAAAACCTGACAGTAGCAGAGTCCTCATGAACTTCCTGAATTTACATAACGTAATATTTAAGAATGCTGTACTATGTCTCATTTTTCCACATTTGGTTCATGCCACGGTGACTTCTAGGTAGGCTATTTCTTCTTTGACGATCTTCGATTTCAGTGTCCAAATCTTCCACACCACTCTCTGACAGAATCATATTTTGGTAGAGACTTTTATCTAATGTTGAAGATTCACAATCTGTATTAGCCTTGCTCTTTTTCTCTCTTCTCTGTAATCATAATGTTAAAGCTGCCATTTCATTGAGCTCAGGGGTGTCTGTAAACATGCGGGATTTTCCCAATCTTCTTTGTTTTTCCTTAGGCCCTTCAGAGTTTCCCTTTGATAGCAGACGGGCAGCTGCTTGATCAAAGGCCAACTCTGAAGGGCCTAAGGAGAAGCAAAGAAGATTGGGAAAATCTCGCATGTTTATAGGCACCCCTGAGCATGAATGAAATACAATTAAATGGTAGCTCCCTCTGCTGCCAGAGAAGAGTTAAAAAGGCCAAGGCTAATGCAGATTGTGATTCTTCAACATCAGATGAAAGTCATTACCAAAATCTGATTCTTTTAGAGAGTGGTGTGAGAGATTTGGATATTTCTTAAATAGAATGAACCGCTTAGAAATTATATGTGAAAAACCAAAAATAGTTCCGAACTTTCAAGTTTTATCGGCCGCCATTTTTGTATTCCATTGGCTATAAGTTGGCAGACGTGCATTTTTCATGTCAGGCATGTTCATTTTATAAGCCAAAATCTTAGCATGAAATAAGTCAATTTTTTGCCACGGGCTCCCGGACTATCACGAAAGTTCAAAGTACTATACATCAGAAAAGTAGAGGGTTTACTTTTCTGCTCCTGAAGTTAATAAGAGTGTGTTACGTTCAGAACCTTACATTGCAATAATGTGTTTCATACCATATCGATTTCCGGTACTCGAATTTCAATATTGTTATTCCGTACATTTTGTAAATCCTAACGATAAATTAAATAATGTAAAAAATAAATAAATAAAATAAAAATATCAATAAAATCAAATCATGCCTATATCATAAGAAATAAACTACGTTTACCAGCATTTACTTCATTATTAAATTATTATTCTGTAAATGATAGGGCATGTAAATTTAAATAATTTTAAAAACAAGAAAGGAAATATTGAGCGAGATAAAATCGTCTTGATAAGGTTTAAGGTATTATTGGTGGAGATATAGGTAACTCTTATCTGACCCTGAGATGTCACATTCCTTATTATGAATTATTTATTGCCTCCTTATTTCAGTTAACTGGTTTAGCGTTTCTTATTTGATATATTTCCCTTATCTCCAATTAGCTGTCATTTAATCAATCTTCCATCCTAATAAAGCTAAAATTTTAGAAAATGAATACAATTTTAATCATAATAAAATTAAACAAAATTGCTTCAATTTTTTCAGGAAATTCAAATTTTATCTAATGTATTCATATCAACCTATAAAATAGATTCTAACTCAACGATCCCAGAATATTACTTGCTTAATCACCTTTTGTGTATAAAAAAACAAACAAATTTTTGTGAATAATTAATAGTGTGTAGAGAGTTGTTGAGATCTATCCGGCAACTTAATATGGGAATGCATTATAAAATATTTTCTATGATATTAAAATTGACAATTTCCTCCGGGGCTTTCAAGAATTAATTAAATACTTGAATAATTATTTAAAACATTTTTTTTTTTAAAGAGACTTTAACGAACAACAAAAAGCATATTCTGAACAAATCAACAATAAAAAAACAAAAATCAGCATAATTTACTGTTTCTAATGCTGGTTGACATGTATGAATTAATTATGTATTAATGATAATGTATAATATTTTAATACGAATAAAGGACACCAGGAGCTTATGTAAAATATTATTACAAGCATTAATATTCATATCATGTAGTTCACTAATAACTTATGAAATCGCTTACATCATATTAAAAAATAAATTAAATTTTAATAGGAGAGAATTTAAAGTTTCCGTGAAGACGATGACGAGTTTAAGACTATTAGGAATAAGTCCTATGATAAATGGTTTTAAATAAAAACTTAAAATACATAATTTTTTCTTAAATCATTTTTAAATTGTTTATATATACTAATTGTTACTGAGGCATTTTATCAGTCCCGTGTTAAGAGGTGAAGGCTTGAAGAGTTATTCAAGGTGTTTCTTGTCACGTCGTATAAATAACCATGACACGCAGTAGGCCTAATAGAAATCTTTTATAAATATTGTCTTAAATATCTGGAAAATCTTAAATGGCCTAAAATATGTCCAGTCGAAGTAAATCGTTTGTTTTTTTCAGAACTCAGTAAAATAAAGTTCTGAGATGTATTTTTTTGCTCTCGTTTATCATTTTTAGAGCCTATTTTCCAAATAATGTAGGGCTTTCGTCATCAGAAATTCAAAACAAAAAAAAATTTAACAAATAATAAGCATACAATTACCAGTCGTTGACACTATAAAAAAATATATCTGGTGTGTCCATTTTCTTTACCACTTTGGATACAATGTTCAATACAAAAATTGTCTGCTGTATCTTTCGCTAATATTGGTCCGAAAAAGATTTTTTTTTTTCTCTGAGTTTATCTTTTTAGACCATTTAATTATCTTTCAAAAGAGCATCTGGAATGTTCCGGGAGATGTGTAATTTTCAAATTATACGTAAGTCTAAAAATAAAGTAAACGGGTTTCATAGGAATATGCAAAGTATACTTTTAAAAATATGGGTACTAATTGTAAGTCCAATACGCTGCATCTTTGCTGATAAATTTCCGATTTCGACGATTTTTTCTTGTATTTTTTCTTGAATTTAATTATTTTTTTCGTTTTTTCTGCTATTGAGCAAAGTTTGCCCATTTTGGTTCACAAAACCCTACAAAAAAAAACAAAAAAAAAACAGCAAAATTATTCCACCTGTTAAAGATACAATCGTGGCACAGAGACACTGAACAATGGCTGAAAATGAAACATATAGATCATTTGAAAATTGCACATCGAAAATTTGACCTTCCTTACATGTTTATAAGGAAAGTAAAAATTAACTGTTTTTAATAATTGTACTATTGTAAACGTCACAAATAATTTTATTTTATGTCATACAATATATTCTTTTGATGGTTCCATACTTTCAATTTAAATGATGACAACTCGAAATAAAAATTTTAAAAAAGTTGAACAGTCGAACATTTATCTGAGTGAACTTTTCGAAATTTCTAAATTCAAGCAGCGGCCATTAATGTAAATTACTGAGTTTCTGTTATGAATTCTGCATTTTTTTTTTTCATTTAATACAGATATAAATTGAAAAATATTCAATGAAGCAAAAAAACTATTCTTTTGACTTACAGCACTCTGATTCTGACGGACTCATATGTACCCAGGACAGCAAGCATATTTATAATTTTAACAAAATTTTGCTTGAAAAAATTAGTAATTACCAAATGTAATCATAATGTTAAAGCATTTACTGACAAATTTCAACCATTGGTACATATATAATGTATTTAACGTAAATGGTCTTTAGGAAAACTATCCATCGGTTCCCTATCTTTGATTTATTGTAGTTGATTTATTTATCTTATAACTTAAAAATCTATTTTTAAAATCGGATACTGAAAGTGCCTTACTTTACTATATTTATTTGTATAAAATACTTTATTGAAATATTACTTCATTACGAACTATGCTATATAACTTTACTACATCAATGAAAATGTTCCATTAAATAATTTATAGAAGGAATTCTTATTTTATGTGTTGATTTTTATATTGTTTTTCTATTGATAAGCCTGTTTTTGGTTTACCAGCAACAAGCTCGCGAGAGAGGCCACCAACAAGTTCTCTGGTTGTATGGAGATGACCACCAGCTGACGGAAGCCGGGACAATGAACATGTTCGTTGTGATAAAAAACGCAAAAGGGGGTGAGTTTATAATCTTTTATGATTTTTTTTAAATGAGGTCGATAAAAATAATTATTAGAAATAACTAAAATCAGCAATATTTTTTTAAAATAATTTTTACTTGAAAATATTTTTCTTATAAATTAAATAGTTTCGATCTGAATTATGTAGAATGTTTCATTCTTCATCGGCAAATGGCCACTGAACATTGTTAGAACTATTTAAATACTAAAATTTAAATGATTATTTTAAAGGATTCTTCATGATGCTCGTGAAGAAAACAAATTGTTATCGCAGACTCTACGAGATCAATTTCACTACACTTGTAATAACTCTTATCTTAGACGGTTCGGGAATGAAATTTGAAGCAACAAAAGATCATGAATAATGTTCGCGAGCAATTGTTCGTAGAAATGTTAGTGACACATTTATTGGTGTCCACACCAAGAAAAATAAAGTTCGTTGCTTAGTAGCAATCATGAGCAGTTCTTTGGCCAACGTGATCAAATGCAGAAGCGGCTTCAGTAAGAAAATAAAGATGGTTGGTCAATAGTGTGCTGACATAGCGTTCAGAAAATCTTTCTCTTATATCTGATTTCAAAATGGAAGATGACAGTGGATTCAGAAAATTTACAAGTATGTCTCTATCGGACTTCGATTATTTGATCAATTAAATAGTAGCCAAAGTATCTCGACAAGGTATGCACCAATTATTTCACTTACTCTCTGAGGTTTTCGGAGACAGGTGATTCATATCAAAGCTTGATTTACTTTTGGATTTCCAAACAAAATATATCAAACTTCGTTCCTGTAAATATTTATAACTTTAGCTACTTAGTGAGATATCAGTATTTAAGTAATGATTAAATAACTCAGATGTGTATATTTTTTTTAATAGCGGAAAGGTCAGTTTTCTAGAGACATTCCCGTTAGCTAATTTGAACTCAATGATCACTGAATTTTCTATTAGTTTTTTGCTTTCTCACTACCGAATGTAGCGAAGCTTTGTATTCATGAACGGATTTCTTAGTTTTTATTCGATATTTAGATTCTGCGTATCTTGAAATGTAAAACATCAAATTTTGAAGAGGGGTTAAACAAATTTTTTCTAGGTCAATTACAATGGTTCATTAATTAAAATAATAAACCAAAAATATATTTTACTGTGGAAAGTAATGATTCAGGTGTAACAGATGATCAGAGACAGAGACTGTGCAACTTTCCGTCTACCTCGGACACATCGACATGCGTTAACGTGAGCGTTTCATGTACCGACCAGAAAAATATCCGACGGCAGGATGTGCCGGACTGGGATTATAGAGACTCAATTGTATTTTGATATTTTTTATGATCTATAACTTTATGAAACTCTCTAAAGATAGAAAAAAAAAATCCTTGAAAGCCAAAAATATTTAGTTTGCAAGCATGGAATCATTATTTCAACGCTAGTTCCGCAACGTCATCAACACATGACATCATGACTGGTTCAAGGTGTAATCTTTCGTTCAAGGAACTCAGAACCAACAGAAAATAACTGATGACTAATTTCTGGAGACTGGAAAAAGCATTCTACTGAAAGGCACATACACAAACCCACAATATATATATATATATATATATATATATATATATATATATATATATATATATATATATATATATACAGATAGGAATATCACAAAATTAATTATGATTTGTTTTTAATATTTATACTTTATTTATTATTACAATAAAATAAAATTATACAATAATCTAACACAATAAAATAAAATTTCAAAAAAATATATAAGATATTGTAATTAAAAAACATTTAATTAAACAATGAACACTCAAGCAATAGAAAATGAATACAAACTGTAATAACAAATATAAAGCAGACAAATAAAATTAACAACACAAATAAAAGAACTGAACAGGCTAAGCAAATTTATGCTATATTCAAGAACGATTCCTCTAAGCAAACGAACATTAATATTTATTGTTTGCTTAGAATCTGCATCTTTCTTTGCTCCTGAAACAGCAATTAAAGATATTACATAAAAATTTTACTTATTTATTATCTCGCAATGACTAGTAAATTAATTTACCATTAAATTAGTTTTCCATCGCGATCCATACATTGTTTTTACGCAGTATACATTTACTATAATTAATATTTGTGAATTAATCTCATTTTATTTTCTAATTAGAAAAAGAGCTTATAACACCACCTTTGAATGGCCTCATACTTCCTGGCATCACTAGGCAATCCATTCTTCAATTAGGGAAGGAATGGCGCGATTTTGCAGTTACAGAACGGACCATAACAATGCCAGAACTGGTGCATCTTTCCAAGGAAAAAAGGGTAAATTATATATTTATGTTTGTTTGCTTTGCGTCTGGCGCATACCCATATACATTGGTTTGCAATCTAGATAAAATATTTAGTCGTAGTAGTTGAAATCTTAACACCTTTAAAATCGTATGGATCGTTGTCCGTTATTTTGTAAATATTTTTGTTGCAGTTATTAGAAGTTTTCGGATCGGGAACGGCATGCGTTGTGACACCAGTAAAAAGAATATTCTACAAAGACGATCCTTTGGATATTCCGACGATGGAGCAACAGGATCCAATATTCAGAAGAATGTCGAGGACAATAACTGGCATACAGTATGGAAACATAGAACATCCTTGGGCTAGGGCAATTGACTAGAGTAAGTATAGTTCAACAAATTAGCATTAATAGATTTTATAATTAATAATAAATAAATGTTTTGTTCAAATCAAATCAACTATCCAAAGATCTCATTTATAATGATTAATCAATCATCGATTAAAACAGGACCACTATAAATCTAAAAAAAAAACACAACTATTTTATTAATAAAATTCCAACAAATTTTATTCAATTACATTATAAAAAACAATGTGGCATTTCGACCTTTCGATTTTCGGCCGTTTGCAAACCTTTGTAGTTTATTTATGTACGTAAGTTGTGAACAACCATACTCTACGAGATGAATCAATATGTACAACTCTTGGGAAGTATCTGTTGAATATTTAAATTTTTTAAATTTTCTTCTAATAGTAGTTTCTATCTGACCAGTACGGGGAAATAGTAAAATTGATGACAAGATATTCTAAAAATTCATAATAAAATATTTATTAATATTATAATTTATTAACTAAAAAAAACATAAATTAATATTAATATTAAAATTTAAAAAAAAAATTATATATATTATAAAATAATATATATATATATATATATATATATATATATATATATATATATATATATATATATATATATATATATATGAATGTGTGTTTATAATCGTGTATAAGTTTAATTTTTTTTTAATTTATTATCTAATAGGTCTTTTGGCCAGATATAAAACTTTATTATTTTATACATCTTTGTTATTCTAAAGGGTCATTGTCCCAGAATAAAATTGTTTATATATATATATATATATATATATATATATATATATATAGAGAGAGAGAGAGAGAGAGAGAGAGAGAGAGACAGAGAGTGAGAGAGTGACAAAATTTATTTGTTTTATGTATATTATACTGAAAATTGTAGTTCTAATTCAATAAAATTGCCTGATTCAAAAATATCCATAACTCAATAAATAAATAAATATTGTGAATTTTATATTTCAGTATAGATCAAACTCCTCATATAACTTTGAATTTATAAATTAATTTATGCAGTCCAAGAAACTAGATGTATACTTGACATTGGAGAGTGATTTAGATGCTTAGAGATGATGAGATTACCATTGTCAAAAACACTGTTGTCGCGTAGCCACGTTATCTTGATACCCCTTGACGTAATGGGCATTTCATACTTATCCGGAATTACCAATGATTCATTGGCTTTCTGTTAAAATCCAATCTAGATCCAAATATTGCTATTTGTTAAATTTTAAATCGCTTCTTATAAGATAACTGATTTACTAGTGTTCTTTTGTTTTCTCCATGCAAAGTATGATGGATCTATCTTTTCTATGAAGACATATTTATCATGATAAGACTTTCATTTAAAGAATTAAGAATTCTGCCTCTGTTATAATAATGCTTTAGCGATGAGTGCCAAAAAAATATACAGAGCTCTTTTATTCTTTTGGTATCAATACAAAAGAAGTGTATGTTTCTGCCTCATCATTCGTGTAAACTAATTATGAATTTTTAATTTATTTGATACTTCTGATGGAATATTTTTACAATGTTGAATAATCGAAATATTTATCAGCGTGAGGTTTGAATTAATATCAGCTATCTATATTTCAGGATTACACTTTTAAAAGAATTTGATTCCGAAGAAGAATGAACATTTTACGTTTGAAAGAGCGAGTGATACAATATCTGCCAACCACATGATGTAATTGTCAACTTAAAAAAAAAAAAAAAAAAAAAAAAAAAAAAAAAAAAAAAAAAAAAAAAAAAAAAAAAAAAAAAAAAATCATTGTTATAAAATAATAGGTTTTGTACCATCTGATGTTATCTGAAAGACTGCTGTTTTTCCTTATAAAAATATAAATTCAAATAATTTATTTTAACATGTGTCCTTTCAATTTACTAATAATATTCCTATTCTAATGCATATACTATATATACAGATATATAAATTGTATAATATATATATATATGTATATATATATATATATATATATATATATATATATATATATATATATATATATATATATATATATATATATATATATATCAAAAGAAAACGATATAAAATGTATAACGTTGATTTTGAATTGCATGTTTAGCAACATCTGAATTTTTAGTCTACTGATGGATTTTAGTGCATGAATGCTTTCTAGTAATTACATGAATGATTAATTTGCCACTAGCAATAAACATTCACTTCCTATCCTAAACAATATAGATTACTCTCGATAGTGGTGCACAGTGCCAACAATATTAATTGAACAAAAATGAATGATGAAATGAGAAAGCTCGTTACAAAATATATCTGTTTTAATTTAACGATGTAGCGTTCATACAAACTTTTATTGCATGTGGAAACAAATCAAATGCCCAGAGATGATAACCCAGCCTCATGTTGCAGCAAAACTTGGTTTCCACAATGCAGCGGCAGGCCATCCATATTCTAATAATCGCTGCCTCATTGGGGCTGATTTGGAAACCATTATCCACCGAATTACAAGGATGCTTAGGTTCAAGATGTGTGACAAATCATCCTAGATCCACGAATCATTGCTATTCAGGGTAAACAGACCGACAAGGACCTATATGTCTATCCCCGAAGTTCTCGGTCCTTTTTCGAAATCGGGTGGTTGTTTTTAACATCATGGAAAACCACAACATTATCACTACTTAAGATAAGCGGGGTAGCATCATTACTCCTACGCCCGGCGGTCACTAGTTGCCTCCTGTAGGCTGAGGGACCTCACATGCCCACGGGGATGAGGGTTAAATGAGAAAATTGACCATCGGGGTTTTCGAGGCACTGATAACGATTCCTAATAATAACTCAGATTTCGGAATTACAAATGGCAGTCGAAACAGTCAAATCACCTCGAAGTTTCATGAAATCAATAAAGGAAGATTTTAGGAGTCATTGATGACATTCTCCTTCTCGATTTTATTTTTAAGAATGCCATTTATATGTAATTAAAAATAGGTGAAAATATCTTCTCTGAAATACTAAGGCAAAAATTATAATTTTAATCAAATTTCAAAAACTTTCTTTTCTCTACAGATATATCGAATTAAAACAGTGATGCGTGAAATGAGGTATTAAAGCAATAAACGATCGAATGAGCATCAATCGACATCGTGCACTCGTATCGAGAAAAATATTGCCAATTTTTTTTTCTATTACCCCATTTGTGGTTTTTGCACTGAGGGAAGCGGATAAGAAGTTATAACGTACTTAATTATAATCCTATAAGTATTATAATTGTTCGTAATATCGAACCTTATTGATTGTTTACCTGTCAATATTTCATTTACCTGGTCCATTGAGCAAAAGGAAGGATATCATTTATATTTTGCCCGGGCTAATATTTTAATCAATTATAAAAGATATTGTAAGTCCATGAACTTCTAGGATATATATTATATGTATGAAAAGAGGTTTGACATTTGCATCACAAGATTATGACATGTCAGATGAGTATATTGACGGAGACATAGTTGATCGTAGATGAAATAAAGGAGAAAATGGTTGGCGGTGCGGTCAGAAATGAAACAAACGGTAAGGTAATATACTACTTAACCAAATACCACCAGATACCAACAACAGAATGAGACGTGGAATGAAAGATGCTGTTTCAATGATGATTCATGGAGAACGAACGGGGAAGCGTAAAAGCCTCACCCGGAACATTTCATCGTGTGTACTTACTAGGCTCAGACGGAAATATTGCATTAATCCGTTTGATTCCGAGCAATGTCAAATTTTCAGTCGACGTATTGCAGCAACCATTTGCAATTTTAGGAATCCAATCCCATGAAGATTGTTGAGATTGCTCGGATCACATTTATAAATTAATTCAAGTATGGAATAAGCCTATCTCCTTCAACTATATCCGATATTTATCATCCGATTTTCGTTTCAGCCGCTATATTGGTGGAATCATCGCCAAATTAAAAAAAAAAACACAAGAAAAAAACACTGTAAGGCATTGAAAATTAGACAATTCAACAAAAACGTTGAAGTGCTTTTTGAGGCCACAATTTTGAAAACTAAAAAGTTCCAGATGTGTGGTTAAGTGTTTAAGAACAGTTAATGTAGAAAATTGAGCACTTGGATGGATGACCACTAGGGTGGATCAATATTTAAAAAGTCCATATCTATTCCCTATTTCTTTAGAAATATCAAATATTTTTCAAATATATTAAGTCTTCTATATTTTTTTATGAAAATATTTTTTATGTAGGCTTGTCATGACAAAATAGCAATTTTAGTTAATAATCAAGACCATTTTTTAAAAAAAGGCTTTAAATCTTGATTAGAATGGAATTTATGATTTCAAAAATTAAAATCGTACCAGCATGTATCTTCTTTCCGTCCCAAGATTCTCTCGTACTGAAATGAGGAGAAATGTGTTTTGGCAATTTTTAGTGATGATGAAAATTGCCAAAACACATTTCTCCTCATTTCAGTACCATAGTAGGAGCTCCGATTGCCGATGACCACTGTATCCAGGCTTTCACGTATAATTTTACCAGAAATAGATATAAGTTCTTTGATCTGTTTACTTCTTACACTCCCAAGCTCAATTGCTAACTAAACTTTTTTTTTTTAATATTGGTGCTGTTATCTAGCATTTTGTAGCTCACAGAAAGGTCTGATTTTAATTTTACCTTCTGGATTCCTTCCAATGAATATTAGGTGTAAGGGTTCAATCGGAAAATGTATAATCCCTTGCTTATCTTTTTATCTCTGTTAAATCCTTTAAGTCACTAGAATGCCAAATGTCAAATGTAGCTTCTGAATCTTTCTTCACTACCAGTCTTTATTTGGTCTTCTACAGACATAGTGGATCTTTTCTCTCATAGAAGTATCTTTAAAAAACATTTCAATGACTTCCCGCTTTTGAGTATCCAAAAGCCCATCTACAACCTCTCTTGACATCATGTACCGGCTTTTCTGGAGTTTTTCACGAAAACACACCAACTCCTCCTGAAAAACTCAGACAAGGAGGAGTAGGTGTGTTCGATAAAGGACCTGGTAGATCAAATATATACGGAATATTGACCAATTGACCAATCATTTAAGACCAATGATTTTTTACCAATAATTTTTTTTTAATTGCCACTCGTTTAGCGCTTCTTTCATCCTCCTTCATACGCCTCAATCTTTATTTAGATCATAAGGACTTTTCCTTTCTTCGCTCTTTTCCCACTTTACATCAACTCCTACAAGACAAATCTTCGACCTTGCTCTCTTTTACCTAATTTAGATTTTTTTATATTTTATCTTCTTCTGTTTTCACAACTTCCAATACACCGGCTTGGGTGATAACAAATAAATTATTTAAACTTGAAATAAAGTTATATTGACGTTCCTAATGTAAGTCTGATGACAGACGAGCAATTTGAAGGTCACGCTAATCGAAATATACTTTTATAATTTTTCCAACACAATGTGACATTTTTCCAACACATAGCCTTTGTTGGGATTCTTGCTTTTTTCCAAAAAATTATTCATTCACGAACTGCTTACTAAATTTAAACTTTCACTCAGAGTCAATTTTACTTAATTGTAAATTGTTAAATAGTACCGATAATACTTGTCGGTTATACGGCAATTTGCTTCCTGTGATTTGGTGACTCAAACAGCCTATGAATTAAATATTTGGGTCACGACTACTCAAATTACAAGACATTTTGGCACTTACAATGTATACAGACAGTGGCTAGAGATAAAATGAGGGCTAGAATAAACTGTGGACGGGTATAAAGAAGGCAGTATGGGGGGACCTGCATGAGCGGACCGAGTAGATCGGCCGTAACGTTTCAAGCTCGATGCAGCCCGGGATCCCGAGGCCGATTCGAACGAAATTGGTTTCTATTTCTTTCTGATACCAAAAGGAAAAGATAATTGAGGGAGTGTCGTATTCAATGCTATCGCCTAAGTAGGGCCCTGCCTCTAGAGCTGGTCCTAGATGTAGTGGTGGTAGTGACCACACTGTGAATGACCAGTGGCGGGGAGGCTGCGCGGTCCCCGACGGGGGGGAAGGTGACGTTCTGGACCCCGAATCGGCTAGCTCATCAACACCGAGCACGAGCACGTCGAGCCGTAATCGTGCCGGTACCAACATGGGTGGAGATGCCCACCCTTCCCAAAGTGTTTCTTCGGAGGCTCAGGTATCTGAGACCCGACAACCGGAGACTACGAGGGCGGGGTTGCCGCGGATGCGTTTAAAGTGGACAAATGAAATGAAAGTTTTCATTATGCGCATCTTTTACCTTTTAAGCGGAAGGGAGCAATGTGCAGCGGCTTTATAGAAAGGAGTTATTTAGGAGATTCCGTTCTGCCTACCCAGGGATGAACGTAACAGGGCAGAGAGTTACGGACCAAAAAAGAATGATTCTAGCGAATGACCTTATTTCGGCGCCCGCCCTAGACCAGCTGAAGAGAGAAGTGGCAGCGGAAAATGCACCGGAGGCAGGTCAGCAGGATAGAAGCCTGGTGGAGGATGAAGCGAGACAATAAGTGAGGTAGCTAAAAGAAGAAGTATTAGGTAGGGAAATGCCGCCGAGTCGTAGTGTAGAGGATGCGGAATATCTGACTAGCCGGCTGAGAACTGCTTTCGAGCGAACCGAATACGGTGGAAATGCGCCGCATTGCAAACCCTCTGTCCCAAGCTGAGGAAAAAAGAAAATCTTACCAGGATAGTAAAGTGCATCAATGAAAAAATCCTACCTAGTTATGCGGGTACGGATAAGAGTTTTTACAATGTGCTCTGTGTTTTACAGAGCTTATACAATGTGCAGCCATTACAGCGAGAAGAGGGAACTTCTCACCTCCCGAGGACAGTTCCAGGAAGGCTGAGAGAAAACTTTACAATATCCAGTCTCGACCCGAGTATCATAAGCTCATAGCAAACTTCGGTGTCGAGGGGCGTCTTTATAGTACATTAATTTTAGATCCCGCCAGAACATTTCTGACTATCAAACTTCATTGATAATGTATACAATTTTATGACATGATATATAGCAACAATATAATGGCTTTTCATAATAATAGCATATAAATATTTATCCTGGTACGATTGCCGGGGCGAGATCAGTTTTGTCCTCACCCGTTAGGCGCGTGTCCAGAGCACACGGTTGTACCTCCCGGCTCGTTAAGGCTCCGTTACAATTTTATAAAAATACCCCTGCAATCACCACCTATTGAAACCTACTTCTTTCTATCTTATCCAGTAAATAAAAATAATGAATTAAGGACTATACATTTAACCCCTCTCCCTCCCATTGTTATAAAAACAAAAGAACTGCTCACTGAAGCATGTAAAGAGATTAAAGAAACCGTACTTATGTAAATAATACTTGTATTAATCAAGTAATTTCTAATATCAATCTTTTAGACTGTGAGACTACTATAACTACTAGCAAACCTTTTATAAATTTTATTCCTTTAATCGATTATTATCATACTTTCAATATTAATAAAGTTACAATAAAAAATAATAAACATAATGAAACAATATTCTTAACCTACAGTAGTTTGATTAAAATAAAAATAAATGAAGCATTATTAGATAAAAGGGCAATCCCTGTGTATAAAGAATCAACAGCCCTAAATATTCAAAATTTATTAATTGTACAACACACTAACCTTAGTATAATGGTACTAGTATTGGTGGGAGGAACTAATCCGGCAAGTGGGCCTTATGGTCCTTTTTTCCAACCCCTGATGGCTACTTTTACGTCACCGCCGCGTACTAACCAGAGTGGGAGTGTCAAGATTCATTTCGCGGGATCGCCACGAAATGAATATTAACCGACCCAGGTGGGAATCGAACCCACAACGTTCCGAACCGGGCACTCTAGGACCCTCGCCCCAACGTACTCGGCCGTCACGTCCTCAACCTTAGTATAAGTTTTAAAGAACTATATGATATTAATGTAAACATGTCACCTTATTATCCTTTGTATATCTTACCAACTAACAATAATCATAATATATCCTATCATATATCATATAATATTAGTCATTATCATTGTAATCATTTTTATTATTGTTCTCTATATCAGTTCTCAGAGCAGGTAGAGAAACCATCAAGAACACTGAAGTCACTCAACATGCACAGCTTTATCCTGGTCTGTCTTACATGATTTCGCAGGAGCTCCAAACTTAAGGAGGGAGGAGTTAAATACAGAAAATCCTAGAAAATGAAAGATGCAAACCTCAGCAAAACGCAAAACTATGTAGGAGGGGATACCAGAAGCCACTTCACTCTCCAAGTTGCAACCGTTCCTGTCCATATCTTTTAGTCTTTCTCCTTTTGATTATTATATTTTATGTTCATAAATTCAGTTAATCCAAATAAATCATTTTAAAACACGTTGCCCGTTATTGATTCCAAACACGTAACTCTGATTCCAAAAATACAAAAATAACCTTTAAAATAATAACCTATAATATGATATTCGCTCTCATTCGTTGCAGACATTTTCATGGGACAGGGTCAAAATAATAATTTTTTATAAAGGGCAATAAAGTGTCACTTTATTTATTTACAAAATAACGCTTTCAAACAGTAATTTCACACTTACTGAAATTTGAGCACAACTTGAGCACTTAACTTTGATAAAGTCAATCATCAAGCAAATTAATGATCGATTATTGCTTAATATTACATTGTTAAACACACTCTAGTTAGTTCTATTGCCTATCGAAAGTGTGTAACCCCTCTTTCTCAGATTTTCCGAATCTTTTTCAATCAAAAGATACATTCAATGAAGAGCTTGGTTGCATCAGAAATTCCATTATACAATCTCACAAAATCTCCTTTAAAAAACTGTTTGTCAAAATATACCAATAAACACATTCCTGATGAAAGTACATTACGAAAAAAATATTTGACATCCTACTATAATACCACGATTATGCAAATTAAAGAAAAATAAAGGAAACTATGTTTATTTAACTGTTGATGAAACCACTGAACCCCGTGGTTTCTATATAGCTAATTTATACTTCGGTGTTTTAAGTGAAAATAATCAAAATCCATTATTAATATCGTGCAAACGACTTCCAAAAACAATTCATGAAATTGTTAGCCTTTTCACTAACGATAGTTTAAAAATTATATCCAATGATATAGAATTTAATGATAAAGTTCTTCTTTTGTTAACTCATGCAGCCCCATACATGGTTAAGGCTGGACAGTTTTTAAAAGTATTTTACCCCAATTTGATTCACGTTACGTGTGCAGCTCATGCCTGCAATCGACTGGTTGAAAAAGTTAGAGAATCATTTATTGACATAAATAAATTAGTTAACAATTGGAAAAAAATGTTTCTTAAACCAACAGCTAGGTTAGATAAGTACAAAGAGATACTTTGTAACCATTACAGCCACTTCCAGTAATAACGAGATTGGGAGCCTGGCTGGAATTGGCAATATTCTACGCTGGCAATTACACAGAATTCATTAAATTTGTTATTTAATGAAATTTAAATAAATGACGATGCTGAAAGTATTCAAACGGTTTCAACTATTATTGAGAAAAGCAACGTAATTAATAATTAAGCTTATATAAAAACAAATTTAAGCTTTTCATAAATATTATTAAGAGGTTAGAAAAAAGACCTTTATCTTTAAATGAGGGGTGAGAAATTATAGACGAATTACAGACGAATGTCAATGGTGTTCATGGAAAATTTGATGACCTTAAAGGAAAAACTGAGAGATATTCTCACAAAAAATGTAGATCTAGTAACTTTAAGAAATGTTGATAAAATTCTTAAATTAGAGATCCAATCTAATTATCTAAATTTAAATATGCACCCATCACTTCAGTGAATGTAGAAAGATCATTTTCTACTTACAAATTTCTTTTATATGATAGGAGTCACAATTTCACTGAAGAAAATCTTGAAAAATATTTAATTGTTAATTATAATTACGAAAAAGAAACAAATTGAAAAATGTAATTGTATTTTACAATTATTTAGTTATAAAAGAATTTTGTCTTAAATTTGTTAATAAAATTTGTTCTTTTATTTATCTATGTTTTTTCTTCTTTATATTATAAACTATAATTACATTCCTTTAATACAGCAATTTCGACAGTAATTATTATAGCCTTTTGTTGATTATTTTTGTCGATTCTATTCTTTATCATGCTAATTTTACTGCATATTACTTCAGATTTTACTGCATATTATCGCAGGTTTTACTGCACATTTGAGGATTTTTTTCAGCATATTATATGGCATATTTTGACCTTTTTTGCTGCATATAAATCCGATCTTTAGTTATCATTAAAGACCGGATTTGTATGCAAATGCATATTTTTCCTGATACGTTCAACCAAAATGATCGAATCAATACATTTGGCGTAGATATATTAAATTTTATTGTGTATATATTTGCATATGTGATAGGTTATTGCATATTTATGCATATTTGACCAAAATAAAATTTCAATAATTCTTCATCCAATTAAAATAGAAAATAAATAATGCATAAAATAAATAGCTATTTTCTGATGCACGTCCAATGCTGGATAAATGCTTTGTTTTTTAATTATTATTGAATATTTCAATTATAAGATAGATGAACACCATCTACGATTGTAATCATGGTAAAGACAAAAGCTCACAGACAAAAACTTCAAATTTATGATCACAACTGCATTGAACGTGTATCTGTAGTTTAAAATAATTTATAGTACATTATTGGCATTTCAAAACAAACAAAAATTTAAAAGATCAAATATGTATAGTTATGTATTCACAGAAAATAATATTTAGCATCGTAATTTTGATAACTTTTCTATAACCCCTACTTTCGAGTACTTTCTTTAACAAAATAAAAAACTAGCACTTCTTTGGAATTTTATATTCTATTCTGTCAGTCAGTGCGTTGCATCCGTTGTGTGTATTAGTTTGAATTAACTACATTTTAATTTTCTTATTTAAACTTATTTAAATGCCCAAAGCAGGAACATGATTTAGTTCCATGCTAAACAGTAGGAACCCATTGAATTCAACAGGAAGTTTTTTTCTGGAAAATATTTTTTCTTTGCAATTTATGCAATAAAAATGTGCCATCTACGAGAAATTTTCAAATCGACCAACACTTTAAGATATACTTGAATGAACTATTCTTGGAATTGTATGTTCTAATTTGAGTTTCGAATGTAACAATACTTTATTGTTTACTTGGAGTGAGTTTTGGTTGACCGTAGATATACTTAAGGAAGAGGTTGGTCGGGGGGTGCGGTAAAAAAACAAAACTTTAATAAGTAATACTTATTAAAGTGGTATTGATTGTTTACTTTACGATTGAATGTGAAGGCTTCGTGGAATTTTCCTGTATTGGAGACCTCAGCACCCTTTGCCGAACTTATTCAAATCTAGACTTTTCAATAAAATACATACTTTATTTTCCATTGGTTGCATCTGGTAGTCCCTTATTTAATCTCATAAAATCTCCATTTGCGAAAAAGAAAGAAAGTGAAAACATTTATTTTAAATTATTTTAATTTTTAAGACTTATTTAGCTATAAAACAATTCCGTATGAAAATTTTTTTTTTTATTTACCTACGTTTTTTCTTATTTATATTATAAATTATAATTATAATAGTTAAACAAAGCAATTTAAACAATAATTATAGCCTTTTGTTGATTTTCTGCACGTTTCTGACATTTATCGTGCATATTTTCCTTCATATTCATTCCGGTTTCACTGCATATTTTATTGCATATTTGAGGACTTTTAACTGCATATTATATGGCATATTTTAACCTTTTTTGCTGCATATAAACCCGGTCTTTAGTTATCATATTCGATTAGACTTAACAAAGTGTACTGTTCCTGATGTATGTCTTTGGAGGTAATGATAACAGACATTCTTCATTTATTGCCGCACATGACGTTTCTCCTAGCCATATGTAAATCCATTGAGATTCATGAAGATTCTCGTTATCATGAACTCTATGGCAGCTTTTCAAAGCCGAAAAGGTTATGGATATTTCGACTCTTCTGACTAGTAACAAAACCAAAAAGCGAGAAAGAGAAGTTCACACTTGAAAATTGGTTGTTCAACGTTTAATTGATATAGATTTGTCTATTGGGAGGCAAGGCATTTTGCGTACTTAAGCGATAGAGCAAAAGGGATTTATTCACTGGACTACATAAAAAATCATGGTAATTTTCTGGAACTTGTCATGTTGGTTGCAAATTATGACGTTATTTTACAAAATCACGTCAGAAAGTGTATTCAAGAGAGCAAAACGAACAGACTGATAATAATTAACTAAAGAGAAACTACAGGAAATTTAACTAAAGGGCCGATTGGGCAAGGCTCTTCCTTGACATTTTTTTTTCAAAAATCTTTATCGACTAGCTAATCAAAGCAGTATCGTACGCAGGGGAAGAGGGAGGGGATATATCCCGCCTCCACGAAATGTACGAAAGTTTTTATTTTAACTAATATTTATGGTAATTTAATAAAATACTTTTTGATTCAATTTTCACGCTTATTCTTAAAACTTATTCCCAATTTGGCGATTATAGACTTTAAGGTGATTACTTGTCTTTTTCTAATTAATCTTCCCCCCCAAAAAAATCCGCGTACGCCCCTGAATCAAAGTAATTGGTTTGATGGGCCGTAATATTATAATATGTTGATCGTATCCAAACAGTCATGGACCAATTGGTAATTTACGTCCGCTATGTCGATCAAGGAAAGATATATGAAAAACTTTTAAAAGTAAGAGTTGTCGATGATTCAATTGGTCTTGCTTTATATGAATTTATAAAACAGAATTAGCCAAGTGTGGCATTGAAATATTAAATATTGCTTTTTCATTTGGCCTAGCTAACAAACAATATGAAAGGTTGTTATAACGCTTTACAAGCTCAATTCAAAAAGGAAACAGATCTTATTAACACTCACTGTATGAGACTGTTATTTAGGATTTTATTTTATTTTTATTTTTAAAGAAAAGAGTATATACTAACGGTGAGATCGAGTTTCTCCTTATCGTTCACTTATTATCAAATCGCATTATAATTATTATCTGTATTTACGGAGTAGAGAGTGAGTTCAGATTAACATTCAATGCAAAAAACGAATCTCTTCATTCTATTAAAAATGGTTAAATCAATAAGCAATGTTAGGTCCAAAATAAAGGTAACCAGGTGTCCGTCACCAATTTTGATCAACAATTTTTTGAGGATTCTACATTAAAAAAAAACCGACACATATACAACCATCCAACTGAAACTGTTTTATTTTATATCTGGAGTTTGAAAAATGATATCGACGTGGTTTTTCCAGAAAAACATTTTTTTACAGTATATTAAAGGGAAAATATAAACATACAAAATAATTAATTTTTAGTCAAATAAATTTAAAAAAGTGCTTAAATTATTAAGTGAACTAGCCTTATAGATTTCTTCACACCAAACACGATGAAAGATTTTGTTAATTCAGCACAACAAAAACCATAATTTTGAAAAAAATCAACGAAAACAAAAAAAATTGTTTTTTCATGTATATCATTTATAAAATAACATTCAAATAGGTTAATACAATTTTAGTTTACAGATAAGAATAAGTAAAAGTATTTTGTAATTTTGGGGAGGGGGTGGTCCGGACCCCCTCCCCCGTCTGGCTACGCCACTAATTATGGTCTCTTTTTAGTATCATATGACACTAAACTATAAATACCATCTTTTCTTATTACTTTCATACCGCTTCACCGCTAGTACCAATTGCTTGGGAGGAATTGATAAATCTACTTACTGCTTCTTCTATTATGGTATAACAATAATCAGTAAATAATCGGTAATGATTTCAACACAGTTAATCTTAATAATTATATTACAAGAGTATTTTATCGTTTGTATCTTACATCGTAACACCAGAATTGCAAGTGGTAACTTTTCAATTTGGATCAGACCTATTAGGAGCCTCTTTGGAAAATCGATTGCTGCTGAATCTTTTTGTGGGCGTGTTCAAAGCAAGAAACTTATTTCACGTGACTGGGGGAGGGTGTAGATATGTTCTTTGTGTATCATTTTGATAGTCGTGATTTCAGTTGTTTTCTGGATTCGGCTCTGACAGTACTATGCCGTTGAATTTTGGATGCTATTTTTCATCTTTATTTTATAAAAACAATTTTAGTTCATAGTCATTATCTATTTTAGGTAGTTGTGTGCTTATAATATGCCGCCTTTCCCAACTATTTATAAAAGTTTATTTAAAAGTGATTTGAAAACTGTGTTGTTTTCATGGATAGTTTTCAGATGTATTAATGTGAACTGTGGATACAGATTGTAAGTTCTCCGTTTTGAATATTTTGGTATTTTTTCTAATTATACATTGTAAAATTAATCCAAGCAGTGATTGTTTCATATTTTTAAAAAACATATCCTTCTTATTCTATAAATGGCACTATTAATTTTTGCTGATAGCATTATGTTTTGGGAATAATTTATTTTTCAAGTTTACTCTGTTTACAATTCATATTTCATGTAAATAATATGTTCTCTTTTTGCCTAAGAAAGTGAAAACAAATGAGTTTGTTTATTTATTTTCTGATACCGATTTTAAGTTGGAGGCTAGTTTATGATATTAAATTTTATAATTTATTTTTGTTATGACTTGTTTGTGTGTCGCTATCATATTCGTTATGAAATTTTCATCATACAATATTGAAACTATATTTTAATCAGCTTCTTACTTTATTGATGGGACTATATCGAAATTTTATGCTACCAGATCAGTATAATCTGTTTTACACAAAAACAGCTTATACTGTTTTGTTTTTGTACCATAATTCTATCTTTAGTAAAGTTGTTTTGTTATTTTAATGCTATTATTATAATTTATGATGAACAATTTAATTTTGGGAAATCAAAGTGGATAAAACATACATTCATTCATGTGTTATCTATTAACAGTCATATCCGTGATTTATAGTTCTTGGTCAATGATTATGCACAATTTTAGTATTAGAAATTGTATTATATCTGTAACATTATGCATTGCTATTTTTAATATCCATTCATGTGATTGAACCCTGTGGATTCTTGAAGCGATGTTGAGTACCCTTTTCAGTTTGTTCATCAGTTTGCAATAGTTACAATTCCAGATGAAAATCTGTATCTTACTAATGTTGTATTATGTTTACTTGCAATTGAGTTTTGGTTTCTAACACCCCTGATCTCTTTTTTTTTCATATCTAAAGTAATGTTTTTTTATGTAGATATTAATATTAGGGCCATATAGTATAATAAAGGCCTGATATTTATTTTAGTGAACGATAGTCTTAACATTTTCAAATGGTCATTAATCTGTTAACAGTTGTATCATATTTTATGCTTAATTTAATTTTGAGAAACTGTTTAATGTATACTCTCACATATTATTTCGCTCCAAATTAATTATGCTCTTGATTTGCAATAAAAATATTATAGCTTGTTTATGCGTAATTCCATTGTAATAACTTTTTTTCTAGCCTCAGAGTTTCTTTCTCTTCTTAATTATTACTTTGTTTAATTTCTAAATATCACATAACCATTAGATTGGCATGAATTGATCTATTGTTTGGTTTTTAATATTTGATTTGTTCCACTTAGTTGGACCCTAAATAACACTGAAATTAAGAAAAAAATTGTTTTGTGCAAATATATAAAATTTTATGACAAGGTACCTTGCCAAGTTCAGGAGGTCAGTAGATAGGTTGTTTAAAAAAGGTTAGGTTGAGGTCAGGCCCTCACCGTAATTTAAATTACTTCTGCATTAGCTACAACTTGCCCAGACCACTGGAAGTCGACATCACTAATAATTTTAATAATGACAATGAATACGAATTTTATAATTGAATATAGAGAAGTTAGTTCGCACGAACAGTGCTACAGAGCACTACTGATTAGGAGGTGTTCTGGGGAAGTTTTACCACAATTTCTTTTTCGTTGTGAGCAAAATCTTGCTTTCCATTTGCCCCATGAAAAAATGCTTAGGCCCCTTTGACATCACTTGCATTTGCCTCTCGTCAACACAAAGAGATGTCCTATGTTGTCTTGGAGCACCACAGGTTCAATAGTGACAGCTGATTTTGGTGGTAGAATAGGAGACTTGGAGGAGGAGCCTTTTTTAATTTTAATACGACGATATGCCATTATATCTAACTTGGGAAAATTTGAGGGATATTTTGACCTCTTTATTTAATTCTAGCTTAAAGAGTGCCTAAATAAAGCCAAAAAGGAGAGTGGCTCACCCTCCCGCTCTTGGCAAGGTACCATATTTTATACCTGAGTTAAACCACAATTTTTTTAATCAAATAAATGCAAAATTTTATTTTCATGATTATCCTTAGAAATTTCATGATATAATACACCAAAAATAATAAAGCAAAAAAATAGTTTATATAATGTCACTGAAATGATATTATGAAACTTGCATTTCTTGTATATAGTGCCATGATGTTTCTTGGTATGGTTTTGAGAATGGTTTTATCTATATTCTTGGTTAAATCAGCTACCACTGTCAAAAATTTACCTTCTCACCAGTTTAACCTCTCAGATAGATTCTCTAGATAGTGAAAAAGGAAGGAAACAAAAGTAATCATCCCGGATCAGAGGAAAAATTCTCAAAGCCATGGTGTCAAATTCGGTACCGTGCCAAGCTAAGGGTTAAGGGCAGTATAATAAAAGTTATTATACAGAGTTATTTTTACTCGTTATTTTTCATCATCTATAGAAACAATTAATGAACTTGTCTTCAGGCACCTAAGCATTTTTTCATTTCGCATTTAAAGAATAATTATTTGTTTGAATATTACCAAAAAAAATCTGGTGTGGTGCGCGCATCCCGCTACTTATAATAATCTTTTTAACTTAATTTTTAAGAGTTCGCACAAGCACTACTTGAAATAAATTCAGCAGAATGCACTTCTTCAAGTCTCCTCACAAAAGTGCAATAGAATAGTTTTTTTAAACAGCTAAAAATATATTTTAAAAGTATCGATTTGGTTTCCATGGAATCATTTTATTTTCCATTTAATAATATAAAAGTAGAAATTATTAAGTTAATTTCTAATTTTTTATTATTATAGTACATTATCACAGAGCGTATTGTTGACAACAGGTTGGCGGCTTGGTGAGAAGAGGTTTGGTCACATTCATCTCCTTTTGGATGCGCTCGGCTTTCCGTCTTTTGTCTTGAAGTCCTTTGAGATACGCCGATTTAGATAATTTTTTTTTAGAGAATTTAGTTACCTTTTATATGATTTTATTCATAATTTAACGTAAAATGCATACTTTTTGAGTTATGCACAAATAATATTTTCTTTTCTCTATAACTTTTTTTCCTGCATTTTCTTATTGATATACTACATAAATGAAAAGTTAAAGGGCTTTAAGGAGAAGATATTAGGTCATTTACGAGAAAATTGTAAAAAAAGTGTAAAGTCTATGATATAATTGGCACTTCCGGTTAGTCAATTTAGAAGAAAAAGTTGCTTTAACATCCCAAGAATATACCTATCTTAAATACGTAATTTCAGTTTTGTATGACTTTTGACACACACAGACCTTTTTGCGAGACTTGGTTATTTGGACTTTAAAACGTGTATTTCTGTTGAAAACTCGAATTCAAAAATTTTCACGATCGAAATACTCTTTCCCTTACTATATATTTCATATATAGGTAAGGGAAAGTAAAAAAAAACAAAAAACATTATTTTTCCCTACTAAAAATTAAGCTCTTTATGAATAAATTAATGATGAAATTATATATTACTAGTACCGTTGAAAAATCTATTAGTTTTATATATTTTAATGATTTTATTATATTACAAGATAGTAAGTTCAAAGCTTAATAATTAAGAAAAACATGAATTATTACTCAAAAGTTAGAATTTTATGTGAAACATTCTGTTCTTCTTAACTCTTAAAATAAATTTTGTATAATGTTACTAATTTCAGAGTATTTTTTATTTATATTATTGGGTTGGAACATATGATATGTCAGTCCTTGGGATATGAGGCAAATGAAAGAAATAACGAACTTTAACGATATTATTTTTATTCAAAATAGCTCCTCTTAGCTTCAATACATTTCTCCCAACGCCTAACAAGAGTTTTTTCCCTTGTTCGAAGAAACGTTTTGGTTTTTAATCAATAAACTCGAGAAATGAAAACTTTACCTCATTTTTATTTTGGAATATTTTGTTTTTTTAAAAATGCTTCAAGCGCTAAGATATAATAGTAGTCAGTTAGAGGCAAGTCAGGTGGATGTGATAGAACCTCAATTTTCAGATCATGTAATTTTTTAGAGGCAAACATGCTACATTAAGTGATCGGAAAATTGAAGTACAACCATATTCACCTGACTTTTCTCCAACTGATTACCATTTTTTCAAAGCCCTTGATGCATTTTTAAAAAACAAAATTTCCAAAAGAAAATAAGGTAAAATTTTTATTCCTTTTATCCATAATCTTGCATAATACGAATGAACTATGAAGCCACCTACTTCTTTATTGGACTGCTTATAAAACTACTGCCAGTCCTCTCCTTTGTGCTTCTTTATATTGAAGCTTACTGACTTAATGTCTCTGCACTGTTTTTTTTTAAATATGAGGTGTTAAATCTGTTTTAGCCTTCCTGCTCTCTTCCGAAACCATCATTAGACTTTCTAGGTTTTCTGGGACTGACCTTTATTTCAGAGTCTTTTCCACCTCTTTCTTCTCTGTCAAAACTTGGGCCATAGAAGAATCTATGTTCTACTGTTTTATCCTAGAGGATGGGTTCGGGTATTTATACATATATATGTGTGCATTCTTTACTCGTGCTGTCTTTCTTCAATATGCCAAATACCAATATATCAAATAAATGGCTGGGAGGAGATGTCAAACTCGCTATTTGGTTGATGCTCTCCCTTACTTTCCTGCTGGTGACATGCACTGGCTCAGTTTTACAATCTGCATGGTGTCACATGTTAATGAATGTAATTATATACAACAATGGGTGGAATACGGTCAGCGTTTGCCCTAATCTGCTTTGTGGTTTCCAGGGCATCTTGGTCCATTTTGGGTTTTGCAAGAGATTCAAATTGATTAATGTCTTCAAATTGTAATTCTTCTTAAGAAGACTTTTTTATATTCTTTTTAGCTGAGTTTTTACTCACGACATAAATGAATTGTTTCGGAGAAACTCTTTTCATTATATATTGAACAGTGCCTAGATGTTTGGGTCAAATAAACGAAAAACTGTCAAAAAAGAAATAATAAGTAACTACTAAAAAGAAAAATTGGTAGTTTTAAGTATGGAGTTTACTGTATGATGAGCACACACTAATCCCATCCGTACTATATCTCTGCCAACAACACTGATATATACTATATAATTATTTATTACTGTACCAAGAGTAGAGAATTTGTGATGGGAATAAGATGCTTTGATCAAGTGGTATTTTGCTAATGATTTCTAGCATTGTACTTGAATTGTTATGAGTCTCACACTTATTTAATATGCTGTTTATTTGTATTATTATTTTTATTAGTTTAACTAAAAAAATTTATTACATGTCTCATCATTTTTTTTTTTTCAGGTATGAAATCCTATGTTAATGGTAGCTAATTAAAACTTAAGCCTAGCATGGTTTTTTATCAAAATTTAGCATTCATTAAACGACTCCTTTTATTAGGTAAGCCCAATAATATTTATCTGTATTTTAATTTTCTAATACTGCAATTTAAATTTATCTGATTTCATAACTAAATATTTAGATTATATGGACAAACTATATGGATCACTTAATATTTAATTTTCAATTATACCAGACTATTTTATTTTAAAATCATCTTGATTTCTTTCTTATACATGTTTGTTTGTTACAGATAATGGCCTATCGGGCAAAAATATTACATATAGTTGTGCTGGGGATTATTGGAGTAACAATAGTTTTCTATTCTTCATATTCAACTGGACCAGTGTTTCTTTATCATATCAAATCCAACTTCCAACGTAAGTTACATGGTAAATTATTTTTATGGTCATCTGCTGCTTTTATTACTTTATAATGACTATAATAAATAATTAAGGTGCTAAGTGTGCTATTTAATGATTTATGAATTCAGAATTTACTTCTATCATTAGTTTTAAGGTATTAATTAAGTACATAACAATTTTAAAATTGTATGTATCCTTCTTCTTATTCAGGGTGTCCAGCAGCCTTGAATTCCTTGAAGACCAGGAATTATGCTTGGAAAACAGCCAGTCATCGGGAATTTTTAGTTTTCGGTCTAATAATTCCATTTTTCCGCCACTACTTGGCAACAAGTGTATAAAATATTGCGAAGAGGGTTGATGTAGTTCCCCTTGCCCATCTCTAATTCCATGAAACCTATAAAAAGCCTCCTTCCACTAACTTTATCCATCAGTCTCTCAAACATGTACTCCTATGTTCTGCTTCACCTCACCGGGTCGCTCTACCTGTCGCTAAGTGAACTAGGGATGCTATGGAACAGTAAAATAAAAGGCCAATAGGTCAATAAAACCTCCCTCTATTTGAATTTCAGGTACAACTTTACAATAGGGGCACGTTATCACTGTTACTTCATGAGCTTACCCGAAGGTCGCTGGACCAGCATACTATAGCGCCATTTGTGCTTTGTGCTAACTGCTTTGCATTCAATTATAACATTCGTATTCATTGCAATTATTACTGCCTTAATTACATATTATTTTAAATAATTAGTGCTGTCGACTTCCGGTGATCTGAGGAAGTTGTAATAATAATTTAAAGGAGTGATAATTTAAATTACGGTAAGGACCTGACCTCAACTGAAAAGGATCCGTTGGTGTTTAGTTTATTTCTTGGCCGAATGTAATGAGCGGAAGTCAACCACTAATAATTTTAAATAATATATAATTAAAGGAGTAATAATTGCAATGAATACGAATGTTACAATTGAATGCAAAGCAGTTAGCACAAAGCACAAATGGCACTATAGTATGCTGGTCCAGCGACCTTCGCGTAAGCTCATGAAGTAACAGTGATAACGTGCCCCTCTTGTAAAGTTGTACTGAATTTCATAATATAAACCCACCCCTCTGCTTATCTTTCCCCACTCCTAACTTTGGACAGTAAGGCTTCAATAGCTGAACAAATAGGACTAAATTACTCAATTATTGGTAATTATATGCTTCATATAATCATAATCCAGCATATACGAGGGTGGTCTGAAAAGTTTCCGACCTAACAAAAATACAAGACATTTTTTCTGAAATTATTTTTTTTATTTTTCAATAGTCTCCTTGTAACTCTACACACTTCTCCCAGCGATGCTCCCATCTGTGTAACCCGTCCAAAAAGTACTCAGCGTTTTTCTCTGCAAAATAATTGTTCACGAAGGTGATTGCCTCTTCATTTGCCTCTGTCCTCCGAGCGTAATTTTTAGATGAGGGAACAAAAAGAAGTCGCTTGGGGCTAGATCTGGTGAGTAAGGTGGATGATCAAGCAGTTCAAACCGTAATTCGTGGATTTTCGCCATGGCAACCACCAAGGTGTGAGACGGTGCGTTGTCTGCGTGAAACAGGATTTTCTTTTTCTGCAAATTGGCTGTTTTCCACAAGTTCTGCCTTCAGCTTGTCAAGTAATGATGCGTAGTATGCTCCTGTAATGGTTTTTCCTTTTTGAAGATAATCGATTAAAATAACTCCATGACTATCCCAAAAAACAGTCACCATCACTTTCCCAGCCGAGATAACAGTTTTTGCTTTTTTTGGAGCCGGTTTCCCCTTTTCAGTCCACTGTTTGGATTGTATTTTTGTTTCGGGCGTATAATGGTTTATCCAAGTTTCATCTACAGTAATTAATCGGCGCCAAAACTCGGATTTATTGCGCCTAAACTTCGCCAACAGAGCGTTTGAAATTTTCATTCGAACACATTTTTGGTCTAACGTGAGCAAACGCGGCACCCAACGTGCGGACAGCTTTCTCATATCTAAATGTTTATTTAATATGTAACAAACACGTTCTTTTAACATGTTCATAACTTCTGCTATCTCTCACTTTAATTCGGCGGTCGTCTAGCACCATTTGGCGATGTTTTCGTCAGTAGTTGCAGTTTTTGGACGTCCCAGACGTTTATCGTCTCCCAAGCTCTTACGGCCACGTTTAAATTCAGCTGCCCAAAATTTCACTGTGGTAAATGATGGTGCAGAGTCCCATACACAGAATCCAACTCATCTTTGATTTGCGTCTTTCAAAAACAAATATTTAATGACAGCTCGATACTCAATTTTGTCCATTTTCACAAAAACACTCACTCAAACGACTGTTACATAAAAACTGTGCGTCCAAAATGGCTGTAACTGTCAACAGATGAACAACGAAATTCACTTGCTTTTATTTACAAATGCTGCCATCTTCACATTGTGGTCGGAAACTTTTCAGACGACTCTCGTAAACATGTCTTTACAATCCTTGCATCAATAAATTAATGTAGTTTAATTAGTGATCTGTGATATTTTACCATAAGAAAAATAATACTGAAAATAGAAGAAGGAAAAAAATAAATTAGTAATGACATTTTCATCTATACAAGAAAATACAGTATGTTACATGGTAGGTATTTGATAAATGAAATAATTGTTTAATATTTATATAAATGTAAAAAAATATATTATCCTACAGTATAAAATTAAATGTACATATCAACTAAACAATTAGGTTTTTTTTTGGACTTGAGAATGGCCCAAATTGGCCAAAACATTGAAGTAATATGAAATAAAATAAAAATATTTGGTGACCTAGTGGCCTTTTATTTTACTTATTTATTCAAATAATGTTAGCTCCAAAATGTTCACTGCCTTAAATTATATAATGTTATATTGCTGGACACCCTGTTATTGTAACTGATAATAATCATTTTTAAATTCTACAAAATCAGGCAAGCTCATTTTGATAGATACTTAGTGCCTCTAAAATGATTTTAAAAAACTCTTGATATATATCGCAACTAACTGTAGGAAAGGTATTAATCATTTTAATAAATAAAAAAAAAAACTTGTATATGCTATTAAAGCCTATATTTTGATGGATGTTAAAATGTGTATTTTGTGGTTTCTTAATTTTTTTTAAATGGCTGAAAATAAATTTATTGAAATGTTATATAATATTTACAGAAAATACTACAAATGGAACTTCCAAAATGGTAGCTAGTAAACATCTTACATTGCATGGACCAACTCAAGTTACTTTGTCTGTTACCCATGAAACTTCAATAAATAAAACCAAAGTGGAGGAAAATCATGTTTTGGATAAAACAACACAAGGAATCAAGACAGAGGCCATATATGAGTCTGGATTTGACATTCCTAATGCTGATTTATGCCCAGAACTTGGAAAAAGATTAAAAATAGTGGTTGGGATTATGTCTGCTCCTAGTCATAAAGATCTGAGGATGGCTATAAGACAAACTTGGGGACATTATGCTCAACGCCGAGATGTATCCTTAGCATTCATTGTTGGTACATCAAAGGAGGTACAATTAAATAGTATTACAAGTGAAGAATCTACTATATATGGTGATATAATACGTGGCAAATTTATTGATTCTTATGATAACCTTACGTTAAAAACTATATCTTTAATGGAATGGGTTGATAATTACTGTTCTAGTTCTCCATTTGTATTAAAAACTGATGATGACATGTTTATTAATTTTCCTAAGTTGTTAAGTTTTATTGAAAAGCATTGGAAATCTGAAAACACCATTTTTGGAAGATTGGCAAGAAAATGGAAACCTATCAGAAACAAGAGGTCCAAGTACTATGTGTCAGTAAAACAATTTTCACAACCTGTTTTTCCAGATTTTAATACAGGGCCTGCTTATTTATTAACAGGTGATATAATTAATAGAATTTACAAAACTGCATTAAAAAGTACATATCTCAAGTTAGAAGATGTGTTCACGACTGGAATTGTTGCTCAATCTTTGAACATTAAAAGAGTTCATATTAACGAATTCTTCAACAAAAGGATACCTTTTAACATCTGTAACATTAAAAAAAGCATAAGTATTCATATGGTCAAATTCCATGAACAATTCGATCTTTGGAAAAAGTTACTGGATGGTCGATCTAAGTGTAAATAACCATCTTTGTTTTTGTTAAATACTGTATGAGTGACAAGTTAATTGTAGCTCTAATTTTTTTTTCTGTAATTTAACTTGAATACTTCAGATTGTATTAACTTTTGTGAATATTATGAGTATTAATATTTTTGTACAAATTATTATTTCATAATGTTGGAACATTCCTTATTGTAATGATTATTATGTGATGATTTATTATTAGTAGGTCAATTTTTTTTCTAAAGATGTGAGATTAAATATTAGGTGAAAAAAGTGATCCTCCATTGTTATTAAGATCCATTAAGAAAAGTGCTGTGAAAAACTTTATAAATGTGCAATGTTTGTTACACCTTGCATTTGTTTAAAATTCTTAGATTCGTCTTTATTTCTTTTAAGTAAATCTGAGCAATATCCTTCATTATATTCACAGTATATATATATATATACTACATAATACCTGTTACTCTAATTATCAAACTGGCTTAGGAAGTGAAATTTCGGTTACATATTGTATTATTGTTTAATCCTAATTTCATGTTTAATATGTGTGATTTAGAATGGAGAGGAAAAAAATGTGTTGTCCTAGTGGTAAAGAATTAGAAGACTTGTGCTATTAAAAGATTAACGAGAAATTGGCTGCAAATAACTTAATAAGAGTTCACTTTTAGTCAAAGAATATATTATTTTTATCACTATAATAAAAATGATTTGATAAATGTTAATTTTGTGTGTGTGTATATATATTTGTGTGTTTCTCTTTCTTTTTCAGTTTCATATTTATATTGTAGGATCCACCACTCTGTAGATAAACATTACTTATATTGAAAAATTATAAATGACTGTGATAGCTTAGGTGTTATTTTTGATGTAATAAATATGAAATCGAATTTTAATCCATGAATGATTTTATTTATAATACAATAGGTGTGCCCAAATGCAATTTTGTTGTTTTTTTTAAAATATTATTATCATCAACCATTCTGTTCTATAAATAAAATATTTTTATCCAACTTGTAAATTATAACAAGTTGTTACAATTATTTTTGTTAATTTATTCAGAATTGTTTATTAAATATTTTTTAAAATAAGTAACATATTATGAATTAGGTTTTTAAAACAGAACCAAAGTATTGATCAAATGATAATATCTTTCATTTTAAAATAAATTTTAATGTATACAGTCTTTGAACGAAAACGATTAAAAAGTACGATTCACGAAATTGATCAAGTGATATATAAATAGTAAGAGGCAATGCTGAGACACATTATTACATGTTTTGGGAGTTTAATAAATTTTATTATGTTCTTTGAGACGGGAATATAATTCCCTATGATGCGATATAATTTAATGGTAATAAATGATAAGTAAAACTAAATGACTTGATTAAGATTTAGATAATCATTTAAAATTATAGATGCTATTATTTGATCAATTTTGTAAATCATTTTATTTTCTAAATATTTCTTAAAATCAATAAGCATATCTTTTCAACTTTGTCACTGATTGTTTGTTGTTAATTTTGAATTATAAGGTGATAAATAGACTAGGTATTACTGTACTCTCTTAGAGGCTCCAAGACAATTTAAAAATTATTATCTCATTTAATGAAAGTGGACTGAAAAAAGAATATTTAATCATTTGTATTTACAAATACCTTAATAGTAATTTCTTCATAAAGTGGATGCTCTCTTACCTGGGCCCTTCGAGCCAGGGCTCACAGCGAAATAAGAAACTAGACAGATAATCTGATTTGTGATGTTATTGGATAATTAAAAAAAAAAAACCAGCATAAGTATTAATGAATTTGCAAGTACTTACACATTGCATGCATTAAAAAAAAAAAAACAATTCATTTTTTAAAACTAAGTTAGCTGGTCCTTTAGTTGCCAAAGCAAGGCTGAATTGTCTTATATCTTTTATTCTCTTGTCAATTATTTCTGATAATTTTATGTGATTTCTCTAATGATTCCTCCATAATTTTATTTTTATGGATTGATGTGTTTCTGCATAAAATTTTAAAATCTTTGCCAAGTGAACTCAGTTTTACTTATCCTTAAAATTAAAATGATTTAAGAAAACTTCTTGCTTCAAAATATATTTTAAATGCATATATACATGCATAATAATTAGTTTTTATTCAAGAGTTTTAATTTTTGTACTAAAGTAAATTAATGTGCAAGATTTGAGTTGGAACTAAGCATTAATATCTTTAAGAAGTGGGATGTATTTCTCTTGTGAAATCAGATTATGTGACCCAGCAGATTCAGCCATTAAGAGGGTAGGTATCGGCTGTATATACATATATATACTTATCTTTACATAATTAAACTATTTTTTTATTCTTATTACCTTGTGGCAAACTGATCAATTTTTCTGGTTTATTACTCATTGACAACATGAGATTTTTTTCTGGTTTATTACTCATTGACAACATGAGGTTTTTTTCTGGTTTATTACTCATTGACAACATGAGGTTGCTGTTTTAATTAAATCCTATTTATTTGTTGTTGTAACGATTTTTGTGAGTTCTGTATTATATTATGTAATGGGCAGATAATGAGTACTTGTAATTTTTATAATATTGACTTCTTTATTGTGTTTTTTTTATGTTATTCCTAAGTCTAAATGTTTTATTAAGTAATTATTTTTTTGTGCTTATAATTTATGAGCATTAAACATAGTATTTTTATTATAACATTAACTTAAGATATTTGTGCCAGCCAAGAGTGTCTAATATAATTAGTACCTTTTTCCTTGTCTTTTATTGAATTAGGTCATCATACTTTAGGTGTGTAATTTTGAATTGAACATATCATGCCAACTTATTTTAAATTTCAGTTATTGTCTTATTTTACAATCATAATGTTAGTTTTTAAATATATGTTAAGTGTTTAGTTTTATATTGTAGAAGAAGAATGAATATCAACAAATATAAATCATATATATGCTCTTCCTCTCAAGGTTTTTCTATTTTTTTTTTTTTTTTTTTATATGATATATAATCACTTTTTTCATAGTACTGTTAAGTGTTTGCATTGCCATTTTTAATATTAAAATTTTGCTCTTGGTTAATACCAGAGTATGTTATGTTCTGTATTTAAGTTAAAATATAATAAGATTTTGTTTGGACAACTTTTTGAATGATTTCATTAAATATCTTAGTCAATTTTAGATTAGAAAAGAATGATTATAAAAGTGGTCTTAGGTAATAATTTACTCCTTGGTTGTAATTTAATTGAGTTTCAATAGATTTATGCATGCTATTGATATTTCTGATGCTGAAGCTACTGCAATAATTGCAATGAAATATTATTTACTATTACAGTTGACTTATGATTGGTAGAAATAACTAATACTGTTTAAATATGATTTTCCTTATTCAAAATAGTAATTATTGTACTAAAATTAACTATTTTTTGGCCCTGATTGTTTAAAAAAAATTATATTCAGCATTATTGGTTTTTCATAGTTGTCCTTTTTAAATGGTTTTATTTTTTTGTTTTTCTCATATCTGTTAGATAATTGTGCACATTTTATTGACCAGTAGTGTTATGGATATTGACAATAAATGATCTGAAAATCAATAGATTGTTGTCCATCAAAATGATAATTTATCCTACTTAAATCTTAAATTATTCGAATAGTGCTGAAACTTGTATTTGGGTGGCACATGTTTTATTATTTATTTATTTTATTTTTTTTAGAAATTTCATTGTAAGATCAATTTTTTTACTTTTTAGTCATTATTTTTATTCACTTCACCATGTGATTTAGTTTCATAATAAGGAACTGTTTTAGATTAATGAATTTTCAGTAGTTCTGTTAATATTTTGTAATAATTACTGATGTCCATTTACAGGTATGATAGGTAAAATTAATTATATATTATCATTTGATCTAGTTTCTTTTCATAAATAAATTGAAGTTGTATCTTCATTGTGATTATATTGAAAATTATGGAGTTGTAAGTTAATGAATTCATAAACAAAAACAGTATACAATTATTACCCTATATTAATTTGAACAATTAATTAATAAGTTAGTAGTAATTATGTCACGATTGTGATTTAGTTACAAAACAAGGGACTGTTAGATACAATGAACTCACTGGACCTAAAAGCTATAATTTTGTGATGATTTACTCGTTAATAGTATTGGAAATACATTAGTATAACTTGCTGCCATTGTATTCAGTATTGTAGAAATTTATAATTTTCTTGTGATCTTTTTCATTAATTTATTTATTTTTAAATTAATTTATTTATAGTGTTCCCAACAAGTGATTCTCAACTTGTCTACCATTAAATTTTTAATAATTTTATACGAACTTTGGCCTAAAATATGTGTCTATATTTTGTACATGTATAAGATCTGCATAAAAATCATTGTATTTTATAAAAATACATTACTTATTTGAAATTTAACTTTAAATATATCGCAAAAAAATATTATATAAGTAAAAATACTTACGTATTTATTTTGAAACTATACTTAATGAATTAAAGTTAAAAGTTGAGATCACCAATTTCAGTAATTTAATTTTTTTATATAATTTGATTTTGAAAATGGTATTTACTTACTGTATTGCTTTTATAATCTTTAAGGTCATTATCTTGTGTATTTAATCTTGTATTATTAAGTATATATTCTTTATATACACTTCCAAGTGGCTGCTGAATTCTGTATTGAATTTTTCAGCTTTGTGCCTTATAAAATATTACTTATTTATATTATATTTTATTATAAATTACTTTTGTTTTGTTTTTTGTTTGTTTTGGAAACACCTCATTTCAAAGAATCATGCATCCTTGATGAATTGATATAACTAATATATTTGTACGATTATTTTCAATTTATTAATTGAAATCACTAACTCTAAAACTTAAAAATAAAATAATTTTAAATCCAAAATAAAGTAATTATATCATCGTAAAACCAAATTTTTGGAGCAAAGTGGATAGTCGCAAGGTTAATATTCTATCTATTCCAAGCATCATTTTTTACCTTTGATAAATTATGTGTCTCAATAAAATTTTGTTATGGCAACAGTTTTCATTTGTGTTAAGATGATTGTTTACTAGTTGCAGCTTAAGGTCTTATTTTTCTTAATCTATTTAGTAGTAATAAATCAGAGTTTTGTGCAATTAGCAAATCATCGAAGGACTGGGCTGTAGATATAGATAATTTATATCATTTAATCTGTACATATAAATTAGGCTAATATTTTATTATTAGCTAGTTTGTCATACCACCATGACCTGGTATTTACTAAATAGTTGGTTCTGCCATTGTGATTTTAAACGATTTACCTTTTGTTTTTTTTCAAGTTCTTACCTTAACTATCAGTCAATGTTCTTGTATATTTTTCTAACTTCCGTATTATTACAATTGATTATAGTAATAAATTAATGTATCAGTTTTTACTTGTAATGTTTTATTTAACTACTGCGAAGTAGTACATAAAAAACGATTAAAAATAGGTTTTCTCTATAGCAGTTGATCTTATGCTATCCATTATTTTTGGGTGCTGATCTTGAATTCTGTATGTCCAAGTCCAAATAAAACCATATATGGGCCATTCTAAAAAAAAAATTCAAATTAGGTGCCCAAAGGTTTTCAGTAATTCCTTATTTTCTAGTACATTGGAAAAACATTCAGTAGGTAAAGATCACTTTGCTTGTTTTAATTTGGTTTCATCTTTATAAATCGGTTATTTATTTATGAAAAAAAACAACGTTAAAAGTATCTGTGCGATTTTGAGATGTATTTGAATTTTTTTAAATTAATTTCAAAAACAAGAAAGAATTGAAGGATCCTAACAGTGAAGTTCTTAAAATTACAATTTACGAAGAAATAATATGTCCGTGAAAATATAATTGAACTGTTAATTGGTTATATAAGTCAATAAGGCTCTTTTTATATCAATTTTTTGTTAAACTCCATTTTAACTTCGGAATTAAAAAAGATGTTAAACCATTGAAGAGCTCTCAAAAGCGGTATTAAAATGAAAGTGGTCCGTGGAAAATCATAAGATAATTAATTCGCACCGAATAGCAGGTGGGAAGCATCGTACAAAATCTGCTACAAATAATATTTGTATTAGAGTTGGCGTAAGCATTTTCAGAAAAAATAGCTTGCGGCGAGGGCCGGATTAAGCCACACGATGCCCCCTAGGCAATGCGAATCTCGGGGCTCCTCTTCCTAGTTTCAATTCAATACATTTTATTGCATTAACAAAAATAGAGGCACGATGAAGTGAAGTATGGAGCTAATATCTAATTTGTGATAGAATAAATCAGCCTGACCCTTTTCACTTCGATAAGTGTTTTACGATAATAAATCAAATTTAGTAGGTAGGTAATTAAAGTTTAATTAAATTTCATAATTTATTTACTTATTGTTTTGTGTGAACAGACTAGGGACCATGCAAATATAATTTCTTTTCCTTTTTCATAGGTCTTTCATTACGGTTATTTTATTTTCTATTCTGGAATACCTAGTCTCCTAAGAATAAAGACAATGTACAATTCAGTGATAGCAATTAAAAATAAGCATATAAAAGTGTAATACAAAAATATATTGTCGTCCATTATTCAACGAATCTAACGTGGAGGGGAATCCCCCAGTATTTTTTTTAATGCGAAAATAACAGAAAGTTATCATTACTGCCATCCTAAATAATGAAAGTTCCCGGATTTAATTTGGAATGCGTTCTAAAATTATATCGAAACATGAAATATTATAATCCGAGTAATACTAAAGGAGGTAGCGTCAAGTCTGTGTCAGCTTAGTTGGAATTTTATTTTAGAGGGAAAATAAGCATGTACTTTATAACTTGACGCATTGTATTTTTGCGCCTATATGTATTTTTATGTCGTGTGCTTTGACAATAGAGTCGAATCTATACTCTTTAAATGTCATGTCTCTAGGCATACTTCTATTACGAAGTTTATTAAATATATGCCAGAACCAGAACTCTTTGCAAGCAGAGAGGACAGAAAAATTCATGTTCCATTCTGATCTCGCTCTTGATACCAACTACTGTGATCCAGAGTTTTAAAAAAACGAAACTCTCTGGCAGCTTTAGCACCCTCACGAAGCGATCACCCTTTCGTATAAGAGATTATTTCTAATTATTATAAATTGGTGCTTTAATACACTGGCGTAAGTTAATTAACTTATTTGCCTGATCAAGTTATTCCTTTTCCTCCCCTAAGTGAAGCAGATCCTACCCTTATCTCAATTTTATAACCCTTAACTACGAAGATAAGAAGGTATAAATAGTGCTCGAGTTATATGGCGCATCTGTATGCATGCTGCCACCCCTGGACTATATGGTTAATCCGGCACTGCATGCGGCCGACACAGGATTTGTTAAATTATTATTAAAAGGATCATCTAGATTCCAAATTTCCGGTAGAGCTAATTTTTTAATATGATGTCTGAGATTATTATGTGAATGATTTCTGACATTTTGCCAACAAATTTTTTTACTACGGTAGCCGCCATCTTGAAAAACCTCTTCATTTTTGTTTTTTTAGTTTTAGCCCATTATCTGCCAAAATACGTATCTCACAAAAAGTTTTTTTCTTTCCATTTTAAAACTAGAATAAATTTTCTAAACTTCGAGGCCAAATTGAGCTTTCTATTTTCAATACTTTCGGAGATACAACACTTAGTTTAGTCAAGTTGTTGCAAGATGGGCCTTCTAGGTGCTAAGTTTTTAATATGATGTCTAGGATGGTTTTGTGAGTGATTTCTGACATTTTTCCAACAAAATGTTTTGCCACGAGAGCCGCCATCTTGAAAACTATTTCGTGTTTTTTGTTTTGGTCCATTATTTGCCAAAATACCCATTTGACAAAAAAATGTTCTTTCCGTTCTTAATAAACTACACTAAATTTCATACAGTTTGAGGCCAAATTGAGTTTTCTACCATGAATACTTTCGGAAATATAGCTCTCCAAATTTCGGAACAAAATAGTCTGGCTCTGGTCTTCTAGCTGATAGGAACCGTTGTTGTCTCACTTAAAACAGTTGGTTATTACGTTCATTTTTTTTTCTTAGTCTTTATAAATTAACAGCGCCAGTATTATTAACTGTTTGTAGCCTCCATAAAAAAATTGAGTTTTCGTTCGAGATAGTAGCGAGGAAGATAAGGCCAGTGCTTTACTTTACTATCTCTGACGCTCCCCACCACTATTACCACTTCATTTATCCAGTTGCATAGCTACCAAACGAAGACTCAGTGCCGTCTCTAGGGACGAAAAATCTGCCTTAGTTTGCACCTTGTGCAAAATCAAGTATCATTGAAAGTACTGCAATATCTCAGAAACCAATGAATCGCAGCAGCTAAAAAAAAAAAAAATAGAGATAATAGTGCCACAATATTGGCAACAAATGCTAAAGATCGCCGAGGACATCAAAGAAGCAAAAAACAATCGTTGAGAGAACAAAGCGATCTTGCATTCGAAAATAGCTAGCGTTAAAAAAAAAAAATAAGAACACGCTCTGAAGCAGGAAAAATTATCGAGGGTTTATTGAAAGAAAACAAATCCCTAAATGCCCAGATTAATTTACTCGAATGCAGGTTAAATCAAGCTGAACAAGCCCAACTGTCAACCTGCCTAGAAATAAGGGACATACAGATTAAAGCTGGTGAATCAACAGAGGGTACAGTGTGTTCCGTCGGAGTGGTTCTAGACATAAAGCTAGAAGTTGATGACCTGGACTATGTGCAGAAGAAAAGACAGAAGAAAGGAACCTCGGCCGCCGCCGGTCGTCATGTGGTTAGTCTGCCACATGGTGCGCGACGAGGTCATCCGCTTAAGAAAGGTTAAAAAGAGACTTTTCTACGAGGCACCTGGACTGGGACTCTGATGAAGGAATATATACAAGTGAATAAATGAGCCTAGGTAACATACATACATCTCTACTGGATGGCGAGGTAGAAGAGGGCCTCCGTGACAGTGGCGGATCTAGGAATTTTCGAAGCGGGGCGCACTTGTGTCCAAGGTGAATTCCATACACCAAAGTAAAGGATCATCAATACCCTCCCCCCTCCCCCCTCCCTAGAAAATTTAATTAAATGCATTGTTCACGTTTTAAAATCTACATTAATTCAAAGTTCAATTATTATACCAATAAAAGCATACGTCTATACCTCTCTATTGTATATATTTATTATTTTAAAAATTAGAAGTCTTTTATTTTTTATACCTCTTTATTGTGTATATTTATTATTTTTAAAATTAGAAGTTTTTATTTTTATTTGTTTATACCTCTTTATTGTTTATATTCATTTTTTTTAAATTAGAAGTTTTTTATTTGTTTTAATCTCTATATTATTCATGCAAAGTTCTGATTTAATTTTATTTTAAAAAGTCATTGTGCATTCAATAGTAAGTTTATTACTTCTACAAAAGCTTACGATTCTTAAACTATTCAAGAAAGTAAAACTTAGTTTTTCTGCAATTTAAATATGAGTTACAAATTAAATTTTTAAATAAATAATATTGCCTGTTAAATTAGCCAATCTTGATGATTGTACAAGCATGTATATAAGTGGTTAACAATTGTACTATTATGTTTTGGAAAATGGATAAATTTCATTTTCCTATTTCCCACTACTTTGAACTCTGGACTGTCTATGCAAGTTCGAACGTTGTGCTTCGTCCTCATTTTGTTTCAGCTCTGTACTGCGTTAGTTTGCCATGATTATTGTAGTTATTCGTCATAACACAAGTTTATTACTTCTACAAATGGCTTACGATTGTTAAAATATCCAAGAAAGTAGCACTGTAGGTTCTCTACAATTTAAATATAAGGTATATAAGGTGTATAATTTTGATATAAATAATATTTTATGTTAAATTAACCAGTCTTTCATGAACGTACAAGCGTGTAAATATATGAAAGATTAACAATTTTATAAGATTTAAAATAATAAGTACTGATATGTTTTGGAAAAGATATAAATTTCTTTATTTTCCGATCCCCTTCACTAATTTTAACTCTGGACTCTACAGATTTAGTTTAGATATAAGGTATAAATTAAATTTACAAATAAAAAATATTGCCTTTTAAATTAACCAATTCTTAATAAACATATAAGTTTATTACAGTTTTTAATTACTGATCTTTCTTTTACGGAATCAGGAAATGAATCTACTTCTAAAATACTTTCTGCAAGTTCAACGTGCTGTTCAAATGAAATAAAATTTCTCCAAAATATGATTCGACGATAAGAGAATGTACGAATTGTGTTAATACTGTTAATAATCTGGTGTTAATACTACGAAACTTCCGTGCAACATGAGTCAACTAAGTCATCCTGATTAATAAATATGCTAATAAAATTAAATATATATTATAAAATTCAATATATATTTATAACTTATTTTACATTATTTAACCTCTTTCGATTTAAAATAATGTCACATTATAATTTACGAACCCCCGATTTTACTTACTGTCCCCGAGAGAGGCTTTACATAAGACAAATTTCGTATAACTAACTTTCCACTAAATTATTCAAAAACTGATTTGTGCTAGATCATTAATGAATTGTTTTTAATTTTTTGCAGTTCCTGGGGATAATTGCCGGAAAGGCCTCTTGTTGTGGCCGACTATGATGAGCTACGAGTCCTTTTATGTGATTTACCCCTAGAATGTGGAAACCTGCTGGTAACTTGTACCACAAAGGTTGTAATATTCTGCAGAGAACCTGCATGGAGATTCTATGACGTACTTGACAACGGAAGATTCATTTCTGTAGACGGAACGATTTGCTCTCTGAAGGACCTAGCAAGCCTTCGTATGAAGTTCAACTCATATTCTCGTGAGAAGGTCTGGATGGTCGAAAAGATTCGAATCCAGCACTCCTGTGTGCGACTCAACTCGGAAAGAATCCACGACCATCGGCGTTTTTCAGGTCCTCAACTTTCTTCGGACTCTTCACTCCGGCTCTCTTCTCCTTTTCCTGGATTTTCTTCTTTTCTTACCGTCTCAGTCTCTCGACGATGCTTTTCCCCGATCAGTTGTCGCGTTCTAGCAGGAGTGACAAAGGAAGAAGAGATTGAAGTACTCCGCCACCGTCGTGTTAAGGAATCGTATCGCATCATCAAAGAGGTATTGCAACATAGAAATTTTCTGTCACCGTTTTACAAGAACAACATCGCTCAAATTACGGAATTTGATAACCAAAAAAAATTTCTGTAGTGGTTGAATTTCTTACTATTATTATTTCAGGGAGATATAAGTGCCTAGCCGTTGGCCAGACAGTCACATTTGGGTCGATTGTAACCTTTATACCCTCAAGGTTATAGCTTAAGGCCTAAGCAATTTGAGACTTTTTTTTTTTTTAATAATCATTTGTATTGAGTAATGTTACATTCTTTCTCAATAAAGGACAACGGTAATATTGATTAAAGAGATCATTCAGGTCATATGGAGGCTTTTAAAATTGCACATTCGCACAAACCGCCATTTTAATTTCACTCGGGTTACATCATTTCCTCGGTTTTCACGGGATAACTATTTAAATCAGCAGATATATTTTTAAAATTAAGATTGTAGAAAATTATATAAATTTTATTTACACACAGCCCAAACCATTCTGGGTTGATCAAAGCTCTATTCTCGGCCCAACATTGGTTTTTATTAGTGACGGTTCAATGCCTCATTTTTCATATGCTAAGGGAAATCAAACCAAGTTAGATATAGTAGAGAGGTATTAAATTTGAGGTTTAACTGTACAACAAATGTACTTACAAGGGGAGTGCACAATGTGTCATTCGCCGATTTTGATAAGAAAAATGTTGGTGATTCTATATTGAAAAAAAGTTTGCATATCCAACCGTTTCATCAGCTGAGAAAAAAAATAAAACACACATAAACTTCTTTTTTTATATTTCGAGTTTGAAAAATTATATCGATATGGAATTTTTCCAACCGGCAAAACATCTGTTTTTCAGATAGTATTAAAGGAAAAATTTAAACATAAAAAAACAATTGATTTTTAGTCAGATACGAGCAAAACACCTTTATAATGAACAAATCAACGAAAAAAAAAATTTCAGTTCCGAGGATGCTCAAAATTTTTAAAGCCACAAAATTACATTTGGGTTTGAAGCTCTGTATCTTGTTTTGAATGTATCCGATATCTAAATTCTCGGACTCGTTAGCAAGAGGGAACTTTCTTCTTTCCATACATATAAAAAACTATTGCATTATCTAAAAAGGTCTGTGTAAAAAACTATGATTACCAAATAAAAACAAAATTGAGTTTTTTTGCAGGTAACGTTAGTTCTAAAATAGGTAGAAACACCATGGTTAAAGCAAATGGCGTAGTTTAAGAACCTTTGCCAATGCTCTAACTTCAGTTTGAATCGTCCAAATGGTTCCTGATTATTGAGCGATTATTTTAAAAATGTAAAGGGCAAACGGGGAAATGTTTAGTAAAAAATTTTTAGTTTTAGAATCGTCCGAAAATTTGAATATAGGGTTTTTTTGGAGTGCTAAAACCAAATCTACTCGATCTAATATTTAATATTACCTTTTTTTTACTATGATAATGTTTATAGCGATGGTGTAAAAGTGTAATATTTATTATTTCTTGATCACAAATAATGTTTTTATATTATATTTAGAACCCAGCTTGAGATGCCATAGTATATTAAATTTAATTTAATATCGTGTTCAAAGTGGTATAAGTAATATAAAAATATTATTCGTGATCCAGAAATAGTAAATTTTAGAGTGATACAATTTTTTAAAACGAAATAATTGATTTTCCTGCGATCTGAATGGTCCATTACACCTCAATATTAAAAAAGAAACTGAGAGAGCAAGTAGAGATCGACTTGGATGAGGAACAGGCTGCTTTCAGGCCTCAACGCCAGACCCAGGACCATATATTTTCTCTCAGAACAATCATAAATAAGTCATGGGAACGAGGCAAGAGTCTCTTCTTAACATTTATAGATTTGAAAGTGGCCTTTGATTCTGTACCTAGACAAGAACTGTGGAATGCTCTTCCTGGAAAAAACATCCCGCAAGGATTGATAGAAGCTATTAAGTCCACCTATCATGATTCCAAAGGAATAGTAAGGATTAATGGAAGAGAATCTGATACGTTTGCAATTAAGAAATATGTAAAGCAAGGAGACAGTTTGATTCCCCTCCTGTTTATTGTATACATGGATGAAACTTTGAAAATGTGCAAACGTAGGACAGCCCGCACTACTATTGGCAAATGGAACATGAGGACAATCCTGGCCCAAGTAATGGCATTCGCGGATGACACTGTCCTTATAGCTGATACTAAACAGAGCCTACAGCAAGCTGTAACTGAATGGGAAGCTGAGCTGGAAAGGAAAGGAATGAACATTAATATCAGGAAAGGTAAAGTAATGCACATTGGCCGGGAACAGAAATATGTTGAAATACTTTGCAAAGGTGAAACAATGGAAATGGTGGATGACTACACTTACCTGGGAGCAGTGATCAGCAGGAATGGAAAGGTAGACCAGGAGATATCCAATAGGATAAAGAAGGCAAACTCAATCTACTACTACCTCTGCAACAATACCCATCTTTTCTATGTCCTTCAAATACTACTAATACTAAGATATAGTCTGATCTATAGACTTGTATTAGTGTGGTTGTTTGAAAAATTTGAGAAGATTCGAGTCATTTGAGAAAATTCAAGTCTTTCTTAAAGGGTATTGTTGATTGAGGATTAGGCCTACTAGGAAAACCACATTAAATACATGCACACCAAGCACTCTACCTCAGCGGTGGTGTGAAAAGGAGTACATTATTAAATTAAATATTTTATAAACATATATATTTTTTTCAAAAAGAAAATATGTTCTCTGTAACGGTTTGATTTCCAAAAAATTATGCAATAATGTAAATAGTAGGAAAAAAAATGTATAGCAGTAACATACTCAAGTTAAAATGAATTTTGCATACTTGTTGCATTGAGTAATGGTGCATTCCCTGTGATCAAGAGAGCTTAAAAAATCAGTTGTCATTTTATAGATGGCATAAGGAGGTGTATGGTATAATCTCCACAATCCTTTTGTAGTTTTAGTTTTATTAACCAGACAAACCGCTTCTTCTTTAGTACTGTACAGGACAGAGGTTTATACATATATTGTAAGGTTCTTAAAATAATACTAGCTTTGGCGAGGATAGAGGTCCTTATATCAAAAATAGTCGGTTTTAACATTGTTACAGGCTTCGATAGATCCTGCCTAGTTATTAAATCGGAACGGACTATATTAGCGAGTAGAAAGACATTACAATAAATGCTAAAATAGTCTATTTTAATAGTTGGCTACTTCTTCCCGTAAAAGAGAATGGATCAGAAAATTATTTAGGCAAGCTTGCTAGATTAGGGAGGGAGGAAGGGGCCCCGCTACAAAAAGCCGCTGTTTTAACAATCTCCAACTTCATACCAAAGAATCCAATCTTTAACTTGTCAAAGTTAAATTAAAATAAAAATTAATGACCGTAATGATGTCATAGTTTTGTAGCAGGGAACTGTTTTTGAGAAATTCAACACTATTATGGATAATAAATTACTAAGGTTTTGTAGAACTTTGAATTGTTTTTTCTTTTCCTTTTGAATGATACAACTCTATGTTTCTAGTAGAAATTATCTTTTAACCATAATGTTCATATATATAAAATTCTTCACACCTCATTAGTATTAGATAAAATAATAAGGATATAGAAAATACAAAAAAAAAAAATTATTTTTATTTAATAATTTTGTTGGTATCACAGATTACTTCAATATACACAAAACATACAACATAGATAGAATATTATATTAAACAACAGTAAACATAGTATTTTTTTCTTTTCAATTTTTAGCATAGATTTTGTATTATAGGAAGTTCATTATTATCAAAAAGGCCTCCTTAAATGAAATAACTAATGTAGTGTGTTATCAGTGTTCTTAACATTCAAGAAAAAAAAAACTACATCCATTAAAAAATAATAATAAAATGAGATTATATATATATATATATATATATATATATATATATATATATATATATATATATATATATATATATATATATATATATATATTTTTTTTTTTCTTCATTACTTGTACAAATGATTTTTACCTTATTAGAAATTTTATTGCAAAATTAGGAGGACATCCCATAAATAAAGGAGTATATATTTAAAATACCTACTTTGAATTAATATAAACTAAATGAAATTTCAGAGATTTCATGTTATTTAAATACATACCTAATGTTAGACTTTCAGAATATTATATTATTAGCATTGTGAATTTATGGGCAAGGTATACAAAAATTAAAACTTAATAATAATTAGCATGAAAATGCACAAATAACTATTCTTTAAATAGAGTATTGTTTCAGAATTAATAAATTTGATAATGCTCACTTATTAATATTCTACTTGTTTTCAGTAGGATAAAGTTTGTAGCAAATAATTTTCTAATAAAAAAATCACAATTTAAATTTAGCAAAACTATTCTTATCAAAATTTATTTTGTGGATCGTCATATACATCACTATCATTAAATTCAATGTAAGTAGGTTGTTATCAGTAAAACTGATATCCATGATTTGAAAAAAAAAATGAGGGCTTTGAAAAATAAGATTTTTGGAAGGACTAATTTTATTTCTGAAAATATTCCTATCATGAACATGTTTCAGAAAAAGAAGTTGAACATCTGTTAAAATTAATAATTCTACAATCACTAATTACGTATAATATTATACAAAGTTGTTTAATATAAATTGTAAATTAAATTATTAGCTATTGTAAACACCACTGAAGCTGAATTAATCAAACATGCAATCACAAAGTTTTGTCTTATTAGAAACCTGTTTCAGGGCATTAAGCCGTTAAAAGTTCTCATACGTATTCAAAAAATAATTGGTAAGTAATTAAATTGTGTTTCGTTTTCAACTGGAAAACATTACTAATCCCTATTTATCAGTGAACATAAAACTAATTCTTAGGCAGGGTAATACAACATATAGTTCATACAATACTTCAAATGCATGCTAGCCAGCAGCTTCTCTTGCTGTTATTTTCTGCTTATTCTTTTGTTTAAAAGTTTACATAATATAATTAAAAATGCTAAATAGAAAGTAAACAAATCAGACATACACTAAGAAACTTATTTTTTAATAATGACATTTCTCAAAATATATTTTTATAAATTTTTCAAATAACTGAGTAAAACTTAGTCTGAGACTCTTCCCATTTTCTTCTTTTTATATCAACTTTACAAATGTCTACAGCTTTGGTACACTTTATAAATACTTTTAATCTGAGGAGATAACTAAACAGATTATTTTTTATTTTTTAACTAATATTTACAATAACATATATACATCACACACAATAACACTTAAGAACATATTTCCAGGAATCAAAATAGATTAAACAAATTGCTTGATATTTTAATTTAAGTTGAGAATAATAAAAGTTCTTTTGCCCTCAGAATAAAAAAAATAGAAATAAATAAATAAATAGATAAATAAAAATACTAAAATAAAAGAACTTTTTATAAAGTATTCCATAATATGATTTATGAAGTTTAGGAGGCCTTCTTTCTGATGTTTGCAGGTCAACATATACAACAGATGACATTATATAAATAAGCATATGCTAATATAAATGTATTGAAATATATATATATATAATATATATATATATATATATATATATATATATATATATATATATATATATATATATATATATATATATAAATGTATATTACAAAAACACATTGCAAATAACCTATAATACATTATAAAACCACTACTTTCATGGAAAAGTTTATTAAATTTTCAATTAGATAAATTTTCTGGCCTGTGGTTATGAAAAAAGAAAACAAAGAAGCTTTTCACTAGCCAATACTTAGACTTAGTTGGATGACTATTTTTAAAAATAATAATTTAAAGAAATATTCACACAATTTTAATGATTCATACAGAATATGAGAAAAATATATACCCATACACTCAACAAACAAATCTCTTTTATACAACCAATTTACAAGTAAAGTAGTAAATGCTATATAAACAAACATATGTATGAATCAATGGATTCATGAGGCAGTCTCATGATTAATTTTATATAATAAAACTCAATGCTACATACAACAGCTACATTGTTAATTTATTTACTTTCTAATTAATTAGTATCTAACTATAAAACAAAAGACAACACAGCAAACATTAGAATAATAAGAAATTAAAATAAAAACTTAAAGAAGTCTGACACAGATTATGAATATTGGTGACGGACGTTGAGATTCACTTCTCCGTCAGGTAACCTTTTCATCAAAGCCCATGCTTCAATTCTTGATAATTGACACAAATCAATATTATTCACTGAAAGTAATTCATCACCAGCAAATAAGTTCCCACACTTTTCTGCACATCCACCTGTTCAAGAACATTGTAGAAATTAGTATTTAATATATTTATTAATAAAATTCAGTGCTTGGAGATGTACATATGGTATAAATTAAAAAAAAAAAAATTGAGCTAAGTAATAAAGAAATAAGTCAAAAGTTGCCATTAAGGTTTAAAATATTATGATAATTCACCAGGTAAAAAGGAAATCATATTTGAAAAACGATTTGTTTCTGGGCTCTCTACATGAATCATAAAGGTTTTCCAATCTGCAATTAATATTTCTAACAATGATTCATTCATTCATACAATCGGGACTACAACTCGATTTTGAGTCTTGGCCTCCTGCACCAGCCTTCACCAAATATTCCGATCCTGTGCTGCTGCTATCCAGCTCCTTACATCCAACATGGACCTAGCATCACCAGCCACTCCATCATTCCACCGAAGCCAAGGTCTTTCTCTGTGCCTTGTTCCATTTATTACCTCCATCATTATTTCCATTGGCAGATCATTCTCAGCCATCCGAGCAACTTGTCCAGTCCATCTCAATCTACTGAGCCTCATAGACTGGACCACGTCTGGTTCCTTAAATAAATCTTTGAGCTCCTGGTTTGTTCGACGTCTCCATACCTGGTCAACCTTCACAGCTCCAAAGATTTTACGCAGAATCTTTCTCTCAAAGACCATCAAATTCTGCTCACCAGTTTTGGAGATAGTCCACGTTTCTGAGCCATAAAGGAGAATTGGCCGGATAATTGTTTAGTGTAAGAGAATTTTTGTGTCCTTTGTCAATGCATGGCTCCTAAAATATGGACTGAGGCCATAATAACAACGGTTGGTGCCTAGCACTCTTCGTTTATTTTCAGAATCCACAACATTGTCTTGGATTATGAGGGACCCGAGATAGACAGGCTCGTAGACTTTTTCAATAGCATACTCTCCGATAGTGATTTCTTCTTCAGGTCTGGGGATTTCCTAATAATGATTCAATCATTATTATTATTTAATTTTTCATGGAACTTAATGTCACCAAGCTAGCAGGACCTTTTCTGTCAGACCAATCACTCACTTAGAAGTATTTTGGATTCAGAATTTTGAAAATGTCCTCAAGAATGGACTGGCTATACAGAAACAATGTGGAATAGAAGTGGACATAAGACTCGGAAAGATGGGACCATGAATCATTAAGAAATTGATGGATAGAAAGTTTGAGCTGGTTAAGGAAATGAAGAGGTTCCACAATGAGCATTCAGAACATTGGTGAAGTGAAAACAAGGGAATCAGCAAATTTAAATCAGAAAATAATTCTGCTCTAGTATGCTCTGAAGTGTCTAAATGGAATTTTTCCAAAAAAGGAGAGTGTTGGCAGAAATTTTTGTATAAACAACAATATGCTCACGCTATGTATTGAGGATACTGATGGTGAATATAACTTAATCAACATAACATATTAAATATCAATTTATTTAAAAAATTATAGAAAAAAATATCAAGTTAAATAATGTGGAATATTGATATGAAGATGCAGAACAATGGTGAAGATAAAAAAAATGGGAAATCTATTAATAACTGGGCAGGAGCTAAAGGTTGAAGTGGTATATTTGAAATGTAGCCCAGTCTAAGAACAGGAATGAAAGGCCAAATACCTGCAGAATGGCAGATTTTAAAAGGGCCTAAGTTTTTTCAAATACAAGATCTTAAATAGATTACTGAAGAGCTGAGCTTACAAGATAAAGCCCTTAAGAGAAGCTATATGTAGATTCAAAAATATTTTGAGAATCAGAGAGAGGAGTCATGAAGAGGGGCAGCAAGAAGTCAATTGATGAAGGAAGGTTTGAAGGTGGAGATCAAGAAGTGACAAGGGAAGGAGGGTGGAAGGAGCAGATCTAGAGGCAGTGAATAGAGAGCTGAAAGCAGCCAAGGGAGATGTACCTGGAGAGGGACAACTAGATCTGCTAAGCTGGGCAGGATATAAGTGTTGGTAGAAGACCATATAAGTAAAACACTTGATATCCTTAACAATTCTTTATGTCTATATTGTGCTGGCAGCATCAAGTGTATATAGAAGTAAACCCAATGCCATACCAGTTTTCTCCATTTAATATTTTCATTTGTTGTTATAAGGTTTATAAATAAAATAGAGTTCTGTTGATATCTCCAGTTCAATTTCAGAGATTAAGCCATCATCTAGTATATATGAATTGGTAAACATGACACTTTTGGAAAGGTTATCCAACAGAAAATATCTAGTTTTAATTTAGTAGTATCAAGTCTTCTTATTATTTGAATAGAAAATAAATTCTTGTAGATCAGTTCCCATCTGGAATCGATAGAAACATACAAAATATATAGATTTGTAGATACTAGCATTTAAAAAGCATTCATTGTGAGAGGCTTATATGCTAATTCACTATTTGTATTACTAATTAATTAATAATTATAATTATATTAGCATGAATACTAAAGCTGGAATTATGGTAATTCTATTACTAGAATCATATATTACAGACATAAATTGAAATTTCTTAAAGTTTTCTCATGCATGAACGTTTAGTTTAATATCCTTTGTTTTCTTTTGTCCTATGTTATCCAATGAAATATTTATGCAGAACGATAGGAAAAACACGAAGAGGCTGCTGAGAATCAGGAAGAATAAGAACTAAGAAGTGATTAGAAGTATTCCCTTTAAAGATAACCTTGAAAAACATAACTTAAATGGTTCGAATATATCTGTCATATAGGCAAAAATAGAAAAATGAGAAAAACAATGGAAGCTCAACCTACAGGTAAAAGCCAACTCAGCTGTACCAGGATCTGCAGTCAAGAATCATTATCAATGTATCAAGAGGATAGAAGGAAACAGAGGTAAAACTCTTGCAGATATGAAGCAACTGAATAGGCACCTAGAAGACTGGCAGCTCTGAATTAAGGCTCTTCTAGGTTGATAGTGGCTCAAAAAGGAAGAGAAAGAAGAAGTAGATATTAATTAACTAAACTTCTGTGAGATAATTATATATACATAAAAATGATTTAGTCTCATTTTGAGACGTTGAAATCAAACCAGAGGCTGATTAATAACACTTTCTTGTTTTATTTCCAAAAGATATGTAACACCTCGACATTTGTAAAGCCATACCTTTTAATTATCATCTCTAGAACAGTTGGCCTCAGTTGCCATATTAGCTTCGCTGATTTATTTCATTGGATTCAATCGATTTGATTTTAATTTAAAATTTAAACTTATACTACAAATAACCAGATACTACCATCCTTTGTTTATAATCAAGCTTCTGTTGACAGCACTACCTAGCATCTTCTTTATGAACAATGGATTGATGGGAAGATTGAACATATGATTATTATTATTATTATTAATATATTTAAACGACTTCTTGAAAGTCTTTAGAATCAAGCCCCAGAAATTATATCTATAAAAAATAAAAGTTCTATAAGTGAAAATATATCTAAAATATTAGTCCTTACATAATTTACATCTTTCCTTATATTTAATTAATAATTGAAAACCTTCAGCAGCAAAATATCTGTCATGAAGTCTGAACTATAGTAAGACAGTCTTCTTTATCATCATCAATGCTGACTGACCTCTTAGGTATTCTTTCAGGCTTTAAAAAGTTGAACATGCTCAGAATAAAGTCTGACATATGGTAACATAAGTAATCACTCCATCCAAGATCCACCAATATTCCATAGCATTAACATTAAAACAACTCTAAGGTTAAAAAAAAAGAGAAGGAAAAATTTACCGGTGAATATTTTTTTGATAGTCAGAGGCAAATCACCATATGGAGAGTCTTTGCCACCTTCAAGACTAAATCCAAGTCCAGTTCCATCTTTAATTAATGTGACTACTACTGGGGGTCCCCATTTTGTATCTTTTGCTAAAAAAAAAAAAAATCAATAGATGGTAAAAAAAATGATTTCAGAATATTTTTATTATCCTTAAGTATTCAATATTTTACTTAAAATTGGTATAATTATATTGTGGAGACACTGGAATTATACATTTAAAAAAAATTTCTTAAAGGTATCTTATTAATGAATTATTAGTAAGTTTTATATCTTGGTAAACTCCATGCCAATTTTCTTGAATTATTATGCAATAATGTTGTTATTTTGTTAGTATAACTGTTTCTTTATTTACAAAAATTCTTAGTATTTCACCATGCCATTATACCAGCATTGAATATATCTTGAATAAGAAAAATTGTAATGATCCGAAATTCAGAAAATGTCCTAAACTGTGTGAATGCATATTCAATAAAACAGTAAGATGCCCAGGGTAGGACATTCTTACTCGGACAAAGTTTTAAAGCAGTAATTAAAGTTTTAAGTTCAAAGCATCTTGAAACTTAATCAAATCTCAAATAATATTATTAGAGAAAAGATTTTATTACTACTAAAATTTAACCAAAATTAAACCAATCCAATACTTGTATAAAATCAATTCACTGATAACCATTGTTTTACCCAACTAAACTTCAAAAATAAAAAATGATTATTAATAACACAAATATTTTGTTCACCCAGTAATTCATAGGTAATATTCACAAGTTTTATATGTAGTAATATTTAATACTTTTATAATAATGAAAAAAATATATACAGACATCGATAGATACCTTTTTGACAATTGAAAGCATAAATGATTCGAAATATTGCTAATCAATGATTTAAGGAGTATTTAGAGTCTTTGAAGTCAAAACAGGTTTGAGACAAGAAGATGGTCTCTTACCTATTCGGTCCTGTTTATATTCCTTAAAATGAGATAGAATAGGATGCAAATATCAAATTTGAACATAAGATTCTTGGGTATGGTTCTTGAGGGTAAACAAGGGAGTGTAGAAAAACCTGCTAATACTCTGATAACAGGAAACTAGTAAATGAAGATAAGATCAAAATATCAGAAAATAAGTAAAATAATTTTCCACAATTTTTATTTTATTATTATTTTTCCAATCCTGTCATAACTTGATATGAATTCATAGTTTATGAAATAATGCCATTGATTCCGATCCAGAAAACTTTATCAATATTTTTTTTTAAATCTGAAATTATTGAGAATACAGTCATTCAAGCTAACAAAAGTAAGAAAGAGCACATAATTTACCTTTGGAAGTATTTATCAATTTCTGTTCTGAAAATCGTGTACGCACAGTTGTAGATGTATATTTTGGGGCAGCTGATTCTTCTATAACATCACCTTTATTGCGAGATACAACTAAAACTACTTCTGGTCTTGGGGCCTAAAAAAATAATATAGCAATAAAAAAACAGAAATAAATAGCCACTTAACTTCAATCATGAATTAAACTGTTAACTACTGTTTCATTCAATGAACATCAATGCTTGAAGAAGAAGTATAAATACTAGGTTGTTACAAAAGCTCTTGTGCATGAACACAACCCTTAATTCCAACTCTCATAATTAATCCTATAAGAATGTTTTTGTTCCTACTATTTATGTCAATGTTTACTTTGACTAATCCTTTAATTCCTTGTGACTTGAGCTGGCTTTATAGGGTCATTTACATTTTTAAAACGCACGTGCAATGTTATAAGAAAAAAATCGTGATTCGCAGTCTTTTGAGACATTACTGGAAAAAAGGTTTAAGCGCAGAGGCAGATGCCGAAGAAATTTGTGCCATAGAAGGAGAGTCAATTATCCATCAAAATACTGCTGCACTTTGGTTGAGACCTTGAAGATAAACCAAGATCAGGTCGCCCATCAGTCGTTGATGATGATGTTCTTCTTGAATGTGTAAACCAGGACCCACCCACATGCAACTACTCGTGATTTATCGGCCGTAGTAGGGGCTTCTAATACCACAGTGGCTCGCCATCTAAAAACCTGGGCGTACGAAATTTAAGACCAAGGTCCGACCCACATTACTTGACAGAGGTCCAAGCCAAGCAGCAGATTCAAAATCAGAAAGATGACAGGTTCTGGAAAAACATTATCACAAGTGACGAAAAGTGGATATTTTAAAAAAAACCTAGCAAACATAAGCAGTGGGTATGAACAGGTGAAGCTGCGCAACTGGAGGTTCGCCAAGATCGGTTTGGGAAAAAAAGTGAAGCTTTGTGTTTGGAGGAATTTCGAAGGCATTTTGCATTTTGAACTTGTTCCTGATGGTCAGGCAGTGGACTCAAACCTTTAATGTGAACAGCCAGACAGAGTTTATGCAGTTTTGAGTGCAAAGTACCATGCTTTGGTCAACAGGAATCAAGCCATTTTGCAATATGACAATGCCCCTGCACATTGTTCTCGTTTGGCCAAGGAAAAGGAACTGCAAGAAGTAAATGTTTTGCTTCATCCTGTATGTAGTCCAAATATTGCACCATCTGATTATGGTTTGTTTAGATCAATGCCTCATTTTTTAAAAGTTCGGATCTTTGATAATTACGAGAACGTAGAAATTGGATGTGAAGAGTTTTTGGCCACAAAAACCAAAGGAGTGGTACAGGCATCAAATCCAATTACTGTAATCTGAAATAAAGCAATACTAATACACAAGGACTTTTGTAACAACCTAGTAGTATAAGAGCTAGCAACATCGCAAAAACAAGGATTTTAGGTAGGTTGGTCTTTTGATATTTTTTTTCTTATTGAAGCTTGGTAGGGATGCGGCACGTCTGGCTGCTGGGAGCAGTTCCGTTAACTGCTGCGTATCCCATTTGTACAGATACAAATGTGTTATTTTCAAGTCATTTTAGGAGGAATGATTTCTTTTTCATAATTTTCTATATCCTTTTAGGAATATAAAATTTAAATTGCCAGACAGTTATGTCATTGCTAAATCTGTGCCAGAAACTATTTTAGTAATTAAACTATTCCTCGGGGACCAATTACAATCATTGGTTGCTGATATTATAATTCAAGGTAAATATTAATTAAAACAAAAATTTCAATAAAAATGTAACAACTAACTAACATTCCTTAACTAATATTTTTATTAACAGATAGTCAAGATATAGAAAACGACGATACATCTGAAGACAACTCTGACAATGATATAAATAATGATAACAATGAAAGCAGTGACGACAATGATGAAAATGAAGATGCTTTATTTGATTAGTAATACCATCATTGACCATACCATCATAGCATAAAAATACCATCATAGAGTAATTGTAATTGTATGTAGCTGTGAGCAAATAACCAATTTTATGAAAATGAAAAAAATCTTAATTGTAATTGAATTTGAGTGTGAACATATTTACAATAAAACATTATTTTTTTTATTTCGCTAATAATATGTGTAATTACGTAGTAAGGTCTGTAAGTTTCCGGTCTGAGGAAGAAGGAAAGGTGAAAGAAAATAACTGGGGTTATTGTTTTTCTCCTTTAAGTTCTACACACTTAATACAACGCTTAGGCAACATTTCAAAACCATGGAAAAAATAATTTTCTTCTTTTTTAGAAAAATGTTCTTCCACCGCTGCTTGGACCTCTTCATCGGTGTTAAATCTCCTCCCATGAAGATCAGATTTTAACTTTAAGAAAAAGTAGAAGTCATAAGGGGCCAAGTCTGGGCTGTAGGATGGATGGGATGTTTCTTAGAATCCACAGTCCTTTACAACAGCCTTAGAAATCAATGCTGTGTGGACAGGGGTATTGTCGTGAAGAAGCCGAACACCTCTGCTCCACTTCCCCCGCCTTTTCTCTTTAATGGCGTAATGTAAGCGGTGAAGTAGGGCTGCATAATACTCGCCATTCACTGTGGTGTTCCTTTCCTTAAAATCAATCAGCAGTATTTCTCTACAATCCCAAAAAATGATGGCCATTACCTTTTTTGTCGACTGCCTGACTTTTGCCTTCAGCGGAGGTGCCTGGCCTTCTCCATTCAATGAACTCCCTTTTGCTGAGTGGGTCATAGTATAGAACCATTGCCTCATCACCAGTTGCAATTGAATCCAAGAAATATTTTGGGCCGGCATTATACCCACATAAAAATTCATTGCAGCAGCGAACGCCTTCCTCTTTTTGAGTACCCGAAAGAATTTTCGGAACCCATCTTGCACTCACCTTGCTCATATGCCAATGTTCTTTAATGATCCTCAAATCACTTGTTTTTGAAAGCCCCAACCTTGCTGCTATTTCTTTGGTCTTCAGCCTCCATTCAAACAGCAATTCAGCTTTCACAAGTTGGATTGTTTCAGAAGCGATAGCTTCCAATGGGAGACCAGGATGCGGGTCGTCATCTAGACTTTCTATCCCTAACTTAAATAATTTTGACCATTCTTTAACAGTGAAATACGAGGAAGAGGACTCCCCATACACACCATTCAAGCGCTCTTTAATTTGCGTAGGAGTAAGACCCTCTTTACACAAGAATTTAATAACCACACAGTATTCGATCTTGAACATTGTTAAAATTCACAGATTCTTTCAAGATTAGATACGGACTGACAGGACTGAGGAAGTGTGGGTGATGGGTATGGAGAGTGCAGACATAGACATGCACGATGGGCAAGTCTCAGTCTGCTTGAAGTAGGGGAACAAAGGAATTTTATGGATATTACTACGTAGTTTTTCACCTTTGGTAAAATTACCAAGGAAGAGAAGACTGATTTTATAGTGCAAAGTTCCATTTTGTACAAATTTTTGTTTTATTAGGGTCCTTAAAACCCTTGCCGCTGGGAAATCTCAGTGGCCACAGGGATTCCCAGACTTTATTAAGACCAGTTTCATGTTTAAAATTAATAATATTTATTAAACAACTGAATTTTTGTCTGGTAAATTAATTGTAGGTTCTTTGATAGCAAAACTATATCATAATAAAATTTCAGCTATACTAAAATGCTTAAAAATATTTTATTTTTTTAAATTACTAAAATATGGTCTGGCATAGATTTAGCAATGACATAACTCTCTGGCATTTTAAATTTATATTCCTAAAAGGATATAGTAAATTATGAAAAATAAATCATTGGACCTAAAATGCCTTGAAAATAACAGATTTGTATTTGTACAAATGGGATGCACAGTAATTAACGGAACAGCTCCCAGCAGCCACACGTACCGCATCCCCACCAAGCTTCAATAAAAAAACTAATATCAAAAGATCAGCCCACCTAAAATTCTTTGTTGAAAACATGGCTAGCTCTCGGACTAATATAATGTGCATAACAGGGCTAGTCAGAAAGTAATGCTGTTTGTTTAATATACATATGCAGGGTGTCCTTTTTAGATGGCCTGGCTGAGTTTCTCTTGGACTGATAACATTATAAAAAAAATAAAAAATATATACTTCATATTTTTCAGCCTAGTTTAAAATTTTGACTTGTTTTTGAAAAAAAAAAATATGGGCTCTCTCAGACCCAGTACGACTTTAAAATTTCAAATGAGAACCTATGCCTTCCGATACATCATTTTAATGGAGTTTTTAAACTGAAATCAATGTTGAAACCAGATTTTAAATTGGTCAATAAATTACAAAGTTATGAAACAAAGTTAAAAAACAAAAGAATATATTTTGTTAGCTATTTTTAATAATATAAATATTCCATACTACATAGACCCAGAGGTTGGTGAACTGACATTTCATGTTCAAACTGCCTACCGTCTTTGAAGATGCAAAGATTGGCTCTTCTTAGCCACTGCAATGGACTGAGGAGAGACAAATCGACAAGCATTTTCCACTCTTTGCTGCAGTTCTTCAACTGATGTTCCAGGGTTATGATTGGCATAAACACTGATTTTCAAATGTCCCCACAGGAAAAAGTCTAATGGAGTTAGATCGGGTGACAGAGGCCAACAGATGGGGCGGTGAGGTCCTATCCACCTATCCCGGTAGTGACGATTTAAGTAATCTCTCACCTGCAGAGAATTGTGTGCGGGACATCCATCAAGCTGCAGTATCATTCTTTGCCGATGCTGCAGAGAAACATCTTCTAGTAAAGTTGATAATTCCTCTCTCAAGAAATTTAAGAACTGAGCTCCATCTAAACTATTTCGGTAGAAATAAGGACAAACTGATTTGCTTCCGAGAAGGCCCCACCAAAAATTGATGCTGTGAACCATCTGGCGATGACAAGAATACAATATTCTGGGATATTCTTGTGCACGCCTTCGAAAATTCCAACGATGCAGTACACCATTTGTGGTGAACTTTGATTCATCAGTCCATAGGAAGAATGTTTTCTTCAACTACCGCAATCAACATTTGTGCAAAAAACATTAGACGCCTGTCATAATCAGTGTCCCGAAGCCCTTTGACAAGATGAGAGTGATAGGGTTTAAAATTATAAGTTCAGAGTACATCTCTAATTTTGTTCTTTGAAAAACCTAAAACCCTTCCTGTATTTCGGAGAGAAGAATTTGGATTTTCCATAACATACAATAAAATATCGCGCTGCTGGATTCTTGGTGGACCCGCAACTGATCCGAATTTTCTAATAATGTGAGCAGCACGAATAAATGTTATGTGGTTCATTTGGGAATGACCGGGAAATTTCTGGGAGTACAACACAACTGTCTGGCGAGCACTATCACCACTTTAAATAAAACAATTGAGCCTATCAGCTTTTTGCTGAAGGGAAAACTGCACTCTTCGGTCCATTTTGACTCGGTTAATACGTATTAAGGAAGTAGGTATTGTTGTAAAACTTATTTATTTCCAGGAATTAATTCGCTATCATAAGACCATTTGGGTAAACAATGACAGTGAATGTAAACTATGCAACACTGTTTTATGTCTAAATCTGAGCATCTGCATGAAGATGACAGAACACATATTTTTCTGTTAAATAAAAGAAGATTCAACTGCAATTCATAATATCAAATCAATTAAACAACAGTACTACATACGAACCGGCTAAAATATTTCAGAAACATTAATGAATATTAAGTATTAAGACTAAAGATAATAACAAATATGATAACTAAATATTATAAAATTCCAAAGTATCTTTTTAACAAGATATAAACTAATTCTTTACAACAAATTGACATAACTACTATTAATATAGAAGTAAAATGAGTTGACTTTAAATCTACTATATTACATAATAAAAACATTTTTTCAGTGTGCAAACAAAAAAACCCATAAAATAGTGTAAATATCCAAAAATTCATTCTAAACACTTCACAATAAGAAATATTACAATATATATATATATATATATATATATATATATATATATATATATATATATATATATATATATATAGATATATATATTGTAATATTTCTTATTGTGAAGTGTTTAGAATGAATTTTTGGATATTTACACTATTTTATGGGTTTTTTTGTTTGCACAAAAAAAAAAAAAAAAAAAAATATATATATATATATATATATATATATATATATATATATATATATATATATATATATATTTATTTATTTATTTATTTATTTATTTGGACAAATGAATAATTAACAATATTAAACATTAATTTTCTTTTTTAATTAGTAAAATCAGAAATGAACATTTTAAACTAATAGTTTAAAAGTGACTTTCACACTTATATTGAAAAAATAAATCCCATTTGATTTGATAAAATTATTTGAAGGTTAATACCTTAAGAATGGCCAAGGATTCATAATGAGTTAAACCTTTCATACTCTTTCCATTTATAGACAGTATGCGATCTCCTTTTTGTATTCGACCATCTCTTTCAGCAGGACTTCCAATTAGAACTTTATGAACCTAAAATAATTTCTGTTAAGTAAAAATAAGAAGGATTTGCTTTATAAAAAAATAAAATATATTGATATATTGTTTCATGTTGTATTGTAATTGATTTTTTAAAAGTATTGATTTCACAATTAATTTTGGTTTGAAGATATCATTAATATAGATGATTGATAGATACCAGATATCTAAGCTTATCAGATACCAGACTGTAAGCGACACATGCATATATCTGTGGTCAGATGGCCAAATGTTTTAAGTCACTTTTTTCTAATATTACAGGAATTTTAAAGTTATAAAGTTATACCTAATTAATAACAGCTGTTTTCCATGTGTTTTTCCGACTTATGACATTTTTGCCACCTTCTGTTTTTTCAGTTTTTGCGTTTTCTTTATGTTGTAGAATAATATTTTAGAAGGTTAATAGAATGTAGGCATTATATTTTTTTAAAGGTTAATGGGCAATGACCCAGCGTAAGAGAGCAGGTATGCTAATGGAATCTAATGACAGTGGCCTGCCTCTTTTCTATCTTCTAAAGTATACTACCTGAAATTCTGTTGATTCATCGAGAGTGTATTTATATTTTATCACTCCAAAAGTTGGCTTATAGTGCAACCATTTTATTCTCATCCACTCTATCTTGTTTCTACTTAAGTTAACTGCCATTTTTCTTAAAACGCTATCTACGTCTAAAAGTTTGGAAATGCAAGGAAATTCAAGTTGATCATGGGATTCACATGGAATTGTTTTTCTTCCTTTTGTGAATCCTGTTTACTTGGCACAAATCAGACGAAAGAGTACCAATCTCTTGGAGTCATGATAGCTACTTGTTTCTTCACCCTTTTGATCCTGGTATGTTCACTATCACACTCCAATCTGGTGTTGATAGGGAAGAGAAAGCTGCTTTCCATAGACAGTTTTTAAATATTGTTAAGTTATTTTTTTCTCCTAATGCCTTTTGTAAAATTCCTAAAGCAGAGAAGCCTGATTGTATGGAGCAAAATTTAAATCACAAGATTCTTATTAAGTCTAACATTAATTTAAATTTGAATCTGCAGTCTTGAAAAGATATAATTTTCGAATTACACACTTTTTCACAGATTTATTTATCTAATAAATTTAATTATTATTTTTAATAAACATATATTCCCTTTCCATTTCAGTATCATTACCATGATAAGGTTATGCCACCTTATCAGACACAAATGCACGTGAAACATGCAAACATGAAACTTGACTTATAACATTTTGCCAGTATGTGATTCTGTGGCTTTTAACTTGCTACAATTTGCCACTTGTTTTCTCACAAGCTGTAAGAAAAAGACTTAAAAAATTTTGCCACCTTCTAAACATCAACGAATGAAACTCTGGAATGTGAAAAACCCTGTTTTCAGAAAAAAGTAACTTATAACATTTTGCCATCCGAGCACAGATATATATGTTTATTTTAAACCAAACTATTAATGCGGTCCATTGACAAGTGTTTCTTCCAAGGTTTGTTTATCTGTTTAGTAAGCCTTTCGAGCATAAGTTAACAGCTATGATCTGCCTCTATGTATAATTACGTAAATAATCTATCTAAATGAATTGCTATTATTAGCATTATCAAACTTTGCTAACATTTGATACCTTTAGGTGAAAGTGATATATTTGTAAATGAGTAACTAAGAACTGGATTACCTACTGTTACAGCAACAGTATCTTAACAACTATTGATAGTTCGTATAGTGGGATTGAAATTTATTTAAATGAACAACTACGTGTGAAAATAACACACTACCGCCAGATGAAATATCATAAATTCTTAATGGTATGAAGAGAAGTAAAAGTGGTAAGAACATTTATTATCATAACAAAAAATTAATAATGAAGATATTGTAACAGGTTTGTTGTGAGGAGGTTGACAATAGGTTATTATCAAACATTTGGCATGAGCAGAGATGTGATCTAAAATGGATTAATCATTGCTGCAATTATTTTCAACAAATTAATTTTTTTTAGACAAAAAAATTGAAAGTGAGCCTATCAAAAATGCCAGGCCATAGATATTTATTATTTAAGGGCAAATGACAGCTGGAGAGTGAAGGGTTTCCTCAGTAATATAGTGATAAGCATCCCCATCTATCACTTTTCTATCACCGCTTTACCGTGTAAAGGCTGAATGCAGAAATGTCATTTGGTTCAATCATCAAATTCTTTATTTTCATCAACATACAAAATCGTCAGGTCCGAAATTACAGATTCCAAATTGTGAGCAAAATAAAATCAAGTAAGAAGAATTGTAATACATCAAGCAAAAAAAAAACAACAAAATGAATAATCAATGAGCTAGCAAGAGGTATCTAATGGCTTTGTCAACTAATGATATGGAAAAACAAACTATAAAATAATAATGAAGAAAATTAATTATTAACAAAACTGGGTTTCAAATAAATATAGAGATAACATAATTACTCTAAACAGCAAATTATAAGCTTACAGTTATTTCTTTGGCTTCATAGTCAGCTCCACCAGCTAAAGTTATTCCAATACTTCCTCCAGGCATATCTCTGTATAATATCACCACTAAAACTTCCTGGGTGTTTCCTTCATCTTCTAATGTATGATTTGCTTCTTCAATTAACTGAGACAATTCCTTTACAACAAATAAATAATTAGAATTCATTTAGTTATATATAATAAGGAATATTAGTTTAGTAAATATATTTAATACAATATATTTTGAGAGAGAGGGACACAAAATGGTGTGTAATTGTCTTTCTTTTACATTAGGAAACTTGTTGGAACTGCTATGTACATGGCATTGTAGCAACAGAAAATGAGATTAAATGAACTATTAAGTCATGCGGGGTAAAAGTTATTCTCTGAACTGTGGGCCATAAATAGCAAGAGGAAGTTGGCATACACAAAATTGAACAGTACAGTTGATAGAAGAAAGATTTGTGGAAGTAAGCCCATTAATTTATTGATTAACAAGTTATGTGAATATTAGGACTGGTGTAACTTTTTATTCCCCATGAGTAATAGATTTTTAAAGAAACTTGTGCAAAGGAATAATATAAGACAGGGATCTCCAGATGTTTTAACTTAAGGGCCACAATAGCTCCTCCACAAAGTCCCAAGGGCCAAGACCTTGCCAGCTTATCATATCAACATATTCATATCATTAATTACAGTTAAAATGTTTAGTTTCATTATGCATATCAGTTACTGTGTCCCTTAATTCCTTAAGTAAAAACATCTGATTATCATTTTGTATAATTTACTTATATTGTAAATTTCATAATGTAATCAAAATAAACTATAGTGGACCAGAATGATAGTGCTCACAGACCGTAGTTTGGAGACCCCTGATATAAGGTATAAAAATTATAGGTATAAAAATTAGGGGGCCTTTGCCTTATTCATTGAAATAATGTTGATTGGACACAAGAGGTTAATGCACAGTAGGAAAGTAATTAATAAAGAATAAGGATTGCTACAAAGTAAACTCATGTTATTCTACATTCAGGGAGATAATATCATGATAGAGAAAACAGTTGTTACTTAGTATTATGCTGCAGTGATTGATATTTAAAAAAAAAATCAAAAATTTAGTGACAGAACCATATTAAAACCACAAAATTAATACAGATTCTCTAGCGATTACCAGATGAATACAATTTCTAATAATCTAAAACAAAAAAAGTCATGATACTGAAATATAAAAACATGTGATGGTTTTGCAATATTTGTAATGAATTAAGTTATTAGAACTAAAATATTTAGTAAACAAGAGTAACTCAAAAGTCTACTTTTAGCAATTGCTTGGATATTACTACTTTTATCAACTAAACAAGCAATTATTTGACTGATAATTATGCATATTTCCCTTATACTAATTTCATATTAATTTAACCTGTTAGGTCCATTTCTACAACATTAGATTCATAATAGTAAAAGACAAAAATATTTGGAAAGAGGCAGTTAAATCTAATGGGAAAATTTCTTATTTTTATCTAAATTATTGTGAACAAATTATAATTACCTGTTGGGAAATCAAACTAGTCGATGATGCCAATGAAGTTATACTACCAAATTGCTGTTCTTTCTGGAGATTTGAAGCTGAGCCATAGTGAGGCAGGTTTGGTATACAACTATCATCACTATTTGTAGAATCCACAGATGGTATACGAGGGTGCTGAATTAAGTTTTGATTAGTGACTTTAAAACGAGTATTAGGAACAAGAATGCTTTCCACTTTTTCAAAAACCTTTTTCATGCTATTCACACTGATTCCTTGAGGAGAAGGAATACTCTCCCTTTCATCCCTTTGTTTATCATATTGATTAGGGTCTATTTGAAGAATTGGTCTACTCATTTTCATTACTGGAACATATTCCACACCACTATTGTTTTCATTCCATTTGCTGGGATTTTCATTTGGCAAAATGCCATCGGGAAAGTCATTAAAATTATTTATCTTCATATTAGAATTTTTATCAATATTTTTATGACTGCTGTAAGTGAAATCTTCAATATTGAATGATGTTTCACATTTTATTAATTCAGTGTTATGAGTATGATTTTTTATTTGATCATTTTCTACTGGAGAGTGAAAGTTACTGAATTCAATAGTGGATTTACCATTAACTGGAACTAAGTTGAATTCAAAATTATCATTAATTTCATTAATGTTAGGTTCGCTATTCATTTGTTTATCAACTTCAATTTTGTCTGGGTTTTCAGTAATAGTACCACTGGCTTTTAATGGAAGTTGATCTTTGATGTCATTTTGCTCATCAGAAGGAGTTTCATGTTTTAAATCAGTGCCAGAACTAAATTTAGCAGATGAGAGAACATTCTTCCTGTTAATTGCTTCAACACTTTGTGGTTTCAAAACTCTTTTATTGTCCAAACTAAGACAACCTCCAGTACTACTAGAACTAGCCTGTGATCCTGATGTGAGAGTTGAACCACTAGAGGCATTTGATGCGGTTGTTTCTGATGAAAGACTTCTTTTCAGTTTCACATCATAGCGATTAAGAGATTTTGGGCTGATAACATCATCATTCTTTTTTGTACAAGGCGTAGGTGAATGAGGAGGGGAGATGCTAGAGCGACTCGAACTTACTGCTGAATCATTATCACTTTCTTCTTCCAGTCCTCTTTCCTCATTTTTGGATTGTTGGCTATCCGATGCATAGCCTTCGTTATACTTATATTGTGGTAATGTCTCATTATTCAGGTTAGGAGATACTGAGTCTTGCCCATAATCATTACTTAGATCTGAAATAGATGGCGAAGTGATGCTTTCCAAAGACTTGGGCTCAGAATGAGATGATGGAACATTCAAATATGGATTTCGTGACAAGCTGGCTAATGACCGTGTAATACTTGTGTTAGCTCCAGATAAGGTTTTAGATGTATCATAAAAACAATTCCTAAGTTCTTCTCTGCTTGAACTTAAAGATGATGATACAGATGACACACATGAAGATGTTCCATATAAAGAAAGAGACTTCCTTTTAAAAGCCGGAGAATATTTTGGTATTTCGTAGTTATGAGTTGTTAATTCTGTTTTCCATGGTGAACTAGTTATTGAAGCTGAATTCTTATCGTTGGAAAGTTTACTGTTGGAAACTTTATCATTATCTACTTTAGAAATAATATTATCTTCTAAGTTATTGGTAATGGGGCAGTCACTACTTTTTATAATTGGTAAATCATCAACTACTAGAGTAGGCACCTCTATTACCTTTTCAGGTATCACTAATCCTCGAAGTTTAGACATCCCTTTTTTTCTCTGTTCAGAAAGGGCAGCAAGAGAACAACGGCGAGCTTCTTCATGTTTTAGGAATGTACTAGTGTATTTTGATCCAACATCAACAAGGCTTTGTGAACGACTGTGAAGTTTTGTTTCTCCAGAAAAACTTAGTGCTCTTGAAAGAGAACTGTTATTGGATGCTGATGATGATTTTGATTCACATAATTTGTTTTTTGGAGCATCACTTTTTCTCGGAAGGGTCGAAAATTCAGTTTTGGTAGCAACAGAATGATTGCTAAAAGCAGTGTCTGTAAGATCAAAAGTGCTTTGGGTTCTATCATTTTTTGGAATGATTTCTTTATAATTATCATAGTTATTAGTGACATCAAGCAAACTTTGAAATGCTAAGGAGTCTTTTTTTGCTAATAATTTGGATGCAGGATAATCATTCTTCTGCTTCTGCTGACAATCATTTAAAATATTATCTTTACAGATTGGTTCTGTTTCTGAGCTTTTTTGCCAATTTTGCTTTTTGCAATATTTTACTGGAGGTGCATTAGGAATATCCTTGTTTTGTTGAACATTAGAAAACATTGCAATTTTGTCTTTAACACTTTTTTCACTTTTCTCATCATTTCTCCAGGAGGCATATTTACTGGTTTCATTTGAAGTTTTCTTTACATCAATAGTAGATTTTGGCAAGGCTGGTGGTGGCAATAAATTCATAGGTAGTTTTGGTTCATTTGATGGTTTAATTAATTTTTTATCTTGTGAAGGATATTCATGACCATCAGGAGGAAGTCTTGAACAACTGGGAGGATATTTTTCTTTGTGGAATGAACCTGAAAATTAAATATCATTAATGAGATTTATAATACTAAGAATCATTAATTAGAATATTTATGGCATAGCTAAACAATAACTAAATAACTTATGATATGAATATTAATCATTTCTGAAAATATACATCCACTACGTAAAAAAACTGAACTGCATTTTGTAAGTGACTGCTCACCTGTGTTGAGTTGCTAATTGACACAGCATAATGAACATTATTAAGAAAAAACATTTATGCTTTGTAAGTAAGTTAAGGGCCTACAACATGTATTCTAGTTATGTAAATTTCAGAGCCCCAGACAATATCTGCATGACGAGTTGAAAGATGATTATATATAAATATATGCATATATTTCAAGTTAATTGATTGAATGGCTCATAATAGTAACTGAAAGTGTAAAAATATTATCAAATGCATAACATAATAATGTTAAAGATAATAAACTTATAAAGTAATACAAATTGTATAAACTGATACTATAATAAAGTAGAAGTTAGAATACTGGAGCGTTCGTTTTTTGAAGATGCATTTATTGTTGAAACACTATAACATTTAAAATAGTTATAATACAAAATTGTAAATTAAAAAAAAAAATGAATAATATTACTATTATCTAATGGCGATAAGCAACCTGTAACCTCTAAAACCGATCTTTCCCAAATTCTAACTTGTACTTCTGAACTTTATTTTGAAACAGGGACCTGAAGACGTTTTGTGGCAATAAATATCTGATTTGTATAATACAAAAATAAAAACATATTCTCTGTGAACATAACATCCTGAAAGAATGCCAAATCACTCCTTGATCTATTGATAAAACTGAAATGAGATTCTGTCACTAAAGCATAGCGTCTTTCATGGATGGTTCAATTAAGAATCATAGTGTTCTGTGATACAGAACACTAAAAACAGTGGATAAATATTAATTTGACAAAGGATTTAATGAATACAATGTCCTGGGAATGTTGAATAATTTTAAGAAATCAACTATTAAGACATAGAGATGTAACCAAACTAAAGCATCTTATTTGCTTAAATGCTAAGATGACTAATAATATTCAATAGAGTTGTTTCAACAAGGCTATGTGACTAATTAGCTGCTCTGGACAGAATATCATTTCTTTTGATTTCTATATTTATGAAGTCCAGAATCTGATGAAAAAAAAAATGTAGATAAATGGCAGTAAAAAAATGGTGGATGAATTAGCAACTCAACACAGTTTAGCAGCCATTTGCAAAATGTAGTTTAATTTTTTTTAGTAGTGGGTGTAAATTCTCAGAAATAATGCTGTATGCCAGCAAACAACCCTCTCCTACCCAAAGTTTACAATTTCTTATGATTATATAGCGCTAATTTAAGAAATAGAGGATGATGGTTGGGGGTGCGATCAAAAAATAAAACAATCAATTTATTAGGATTATAGATTGGCAGGGAATTAGTCAAAGTGACTTTAAAAAAACAAAAACATTAAGTTAAGTTTTTATAACAAACCGACGTTCTTATTCCTACCACTAGAAAATCAGCACAGATAAAAACCTCATTCATCATAATTTAACATTATCTGACCGAAATTCCACGAAACCAATATAATCTGTTTATATAAGATTCTAAAATCCAATGCTTTACCTAACCACAAAAGTCTAATTAATAATTTTTAAAAACCTAATACTTCTTCTATTAACCTCTCTCAGTCTCCCTCCATGATTTTCCAATTTAGATTCCATCCATATATCCCTATCCTTTCCCAAGAAATAAAATATCTGGTGTGTCCACTCACACGACTTTCCATGCCGCTTTGGGTGCATTGTTCAATACAAAAAATTTGTTGCTGTATCTTTGCTGATATTAGTTTGATAAGGAAATTTTTTTTCTGAAAAAAAAAAAGACCTGTATATCCCAACATAAATACAATATTTCAACTTGCAAGGTATTAGCCTCCAAATTAGCGGAACATGCCATATTCCTCAACCATTCCTTTGATTTCGATAACCCTTCCATCTTTGCTACCATACCAAACCATGAAAAAGGATCTTTCTTAATTTATTCATATCCACCTTGATCCTAATCCCACCAACCACAAAGTTTTAAGGAGGTTATTTCATTGAAAGAGTAATAAATTTACAGAGTGATTTATTTTTTAACAGTACCCACAAATATCATCTCATAGATATAATCCAAGATCAACAATTTCTTCATAATTAATTTATGATATAGGTAATGAAAATATCTTGTAATGTTTACTTTCAGCTTTCTGCATAAATTCTTCTGGTTCCATATTAGAAGACTTCGTCTCAGCAGTTCCGTCAGGGAGTTCTGAAACAAAGAGAAAAGTATTATGTCAGAAACAATACTATATGCAAATAAAAGTAAATAAATTGTTGAAGAAATAGAAGTGGACATTATTTTCTACTTTCATTTGATTAATTGACAAAATTTCATCTGAACTAATAAAAACTAAAAAAATAATAATACACATTAAGTGGCTAAGATATGCATAAAAATAAACTGATACAACAATGCCTAATTCATAACAAAATAAAAAACTTTGTTTGATAATATATATCTTCCTTTTGGCACTACAACTCATGGTGAGTCATAATGAATATTGTTAAAATAAAATATATGTAGGTATATATATATATATATATATATATATATATATATATATATATATATATATATATATTGATAATATTATTATCATGGCACTACGGTCCTGCAAGAACCCGGGCCTCCTCCACTACAACCAACCAATCTCCACGATCCTGTGCTCTCTCCCTCCATCTTCAAACACCCAGCCGCCTCGGGTCCTCCTCCACATCATCTAGTCATCTGATCCAAGAGCATCCTCTCCTTTGCCTGCCGTCTGGTTTTCCATAGAGCATCCTCTTTGGTATTCTTTGATCGGGCGTTCTCTCCACTTGTCCTATCCATCTTATTCAGGGTCTTTTAACCAATGCCACAGTATCGGACTCTCAAACAGTTCCAATAGCTCTTCATTCCTCCTTCTTCTCCAAATCCCATCCTCAGTAACTCCGCCCCATATTCTTCTCAATACCTTTCTCTCCCAGGAGTTGAGCATACTTTCTGATTTTCTGGACAAGGGCCATGTTTCACATCCGTACATAACCACTGGCCTCACTATGGTTTTGTAGATAAAGATTTTCATCCTTTTAGAGAGTGACCTAAACTTCAACACTCTTTGCAGTGAAAAATACCATCTATTTCCTGCTGCTATCCTGGCCTGTATTTCGCTCTTTGCTGTCGCCTGTAACCAGGCTTCCCATTTACTTGAACTGGTTTACAGACCTAAAGCTGTGATCTCTGAATGTTACTTCTCTATTCACTTCCTTTTCTCTTCTTAAACTTTTCATATACACAGTCTTATTTTCATTAACTCTAAGGCCCAATTTACAAGCTGCCTCTTAAAATTCCTGGAATGATCCTGATAATGCTGTTTGGGTTCTAGCGGTAATGACAACATCATCCGCATATGCCAGATATTGACATAGGCAATTGTATATGGTTCATCCTGGATTTGTTCAAATAGAATATTTAGCTACTTCCAGGGCTAGATTAAAAAGAAGGGAAGATAGAGGATCCCCCTGTTTCAAGACATTATCTACACCAAATTCCTCGGACAGCGAATTTCCAAGCTTGACTCGACAGCTGGACTTCATTATCGTCATTTTTGTCAGTCTAACTAGTTTCTTGGGTATGCCTACATTCACCATAGTTTCAAAAGCCCTTCCCTGTCCACACGGCCATATACCTGTTTGAAGTCCACAAAAAGAAGGAGCATATCTCTATTGAATTCATAACACTTTTCCATTGCCTGCCTCAGGGAGAATATCTGATAAACTGTTGATCTTCGGGGCCTAAAGCCTTCCTGATATTCTCCTATAATATGTTCAGTGAAATCTGTCAGCCTTTTATGTAGAAGAACTGCCAATATCTTATAGGTTGTACTTAGTAGAGCAATGCCTCTATAATTATTACATACTATTGATAATATATTGTGAAGTATTTAACACTAATTTGATCACTTCTATGAAAACACGAGTTAAATGTGATTTCCCGTGATAGAATTTTAAAATCATTTAAAATTTGATCATATTTTGATTTCAGATTAAAAAAAAGGTATGTCTATCGTAGAAAGTATTTAAGAACGGCGAATAGGCACTTCTCACGATCCCAGTGAGGACAGACTAGAGTTAGGATACGGAAACGCGATATATCGGTTTTGAAAAACCGACATTTTCTATCGATATCTTAACATCCGATATATCGATATTCTACAACGATATATCGATATTTTAAACTATATTACAGTAGAATCTCGATAATTTATATCCCGGTAATTCGTATATCCCGATAATTCGTATGGATTCTCTGGTCCCTAGAAAATCTCCCATTAATTCGTATAAAAACAATGCAATCCGGTCCCCTCAATAATTCTTATTTACTTTTGTCTTCCAAGTAATGTAAACGTCTCATAATTCGAATTTGCAAATTAAAAATCTGATTAATTCTTAATATTTTTAAGAGGAAAGGAGAGTGAGTTTCACTCATCGAGAAGAGAGGGGAATCATTTCTATGAATTTTGGTCGGTTTAACATTTTTTTTTTTCATTCATCTCTCTTTAAAAAAACTTTAACCATATTGTTAGCCGCCAACATGGATTGATCTGAAAAATTAAGTTCAGCCATGACAGGCAAATGTGCGAAAGCAATGTGCTTTATAAAGAAAAATCCTAATGATAGCCTATCGTGCAAACACAAAAGCATGTACCACAAGCGAAATTTTCAACGAATGGGTACAGTAGGGAATAAAAAACAGCGAAAATTTTCAACTGTTTACTGATAATTGTACGGCCCACAACAGTACCTCATCACTCACCAATGTTAATGTTCTGTTTTTGCCTCCCAACACAACCTCTAACTAAGCTGCAGTCTCTATACTTGGCCATAATTAAACGAATTTGGAAACAATATTTTTTTTATAATCATTCGTCACTAATAAAAATATTGTTTTATAAATAATAATTATATTATTTCATAAACTTCGTCATAGTTTAACATTATACTCATTTGATGCACTTTTCTTTGCTTTTTCGTCCATTTCCTTTCTATATATCGATATTTTTCTGACGATAATTGGTGGATATCGATATATTGTTTCGCAATATTGTAAAATATCGAATATCGATATTTTTCTTTCGATGTTCTAACCCTAGGACAGTCCTACTTCAAGGATCTAGCGACCCTGTCCACGTAAGCTCTAGATTTCCCCCACTGCCTTTTGTATGGGGGAATCATGTCCGTAACCTGATTATCCTTTATTATCCAATCAGATCCTCAAACCCACATTTCCTCCTGGGGCCAGTTGTCGCGAAGTTACGGGGGCTCTCACACTGGGTATTAATGATTCAAAGAACAAAAAAGCAGCCTTGAATTTGGACATTCTACAGGTAAAAGACAAGGGATACGGACAGCGAATATAAGAATTGGACACTTCCAACGAACATCGGACGAGCAACGCTCTAAGTCTAAACTAAATCTATTATTTAACGGTCCCCTCAACTACATGCACGGTTGAAAGATCATTCAGCACTCTACGCCGTGTTAAGACATGGCTTAGAAGCACCATGGGAGAAGAACGTCTTTCAAGTTTATTTCTAATTAGTATACATAGTTCTAGAGCAAATAAGTTAAAATTTAGAGATAACGTCCTTGATATGTTTTCGAAAAATAAGAAAAAATGTTTAGTTTACATTTCGCATAAGTGTTAGAATTGTTTTAATACCAGTGTCCAGTAGGGGTTTGCAGTTTTTAATTACAGCCTTGTGAGCGCCCATCCCTCAATGGAAGCTGCGCCTGAGCAAGATAAGGAAGCTTTTTACGATGCAATGAACCTTAGACGGCTGTCCTAGGAATGATTGGGGGCTTCAACGCGAAGATAGGAAGAACCAACCTTCATCTCTACTATTGGGAAACACGGCCTACATGAGGAAACCGATGAAAATGGCCCCTTCTTGATAAATTTTGCAGCATCAAAGGATCTAGTAGTTAAAAGTACAATGCTTCCTAGGAAGAAGATTCAGAAAAGAACTTGGAGGTCATTCGACGGAATGACTAAACCAAATTGATCACGTCCTCTCTAGTGCCAGACATAAACTTAACATTATAAGTTGCCGAACATCCAGAGGTGCTGATATGGATACAGACCATTATACCCGAAACAAGCTTGCACAAGCAGAAGCTGGACGAGTTTCTTTTGAATGCACATATGGATGGCACTGCCCAGTAACAATGGTCAGCCTTCTGTAAAAAAACAAAAACAAAAAAAAACAGCTGAATCAGTGCTAGGAAAAGTGGTGAAACGTAGAAAATACCCTTGGTTCTGGTAACGATTTTATCCGTATTTAGGAATGGTTTAATCAGATAAATTATTCTCTCCATCAACAAGTCGACGAGATGAAAGTAATGAAAATGGCTACCCCGAATTTCTCGTCCTAGTTTAAAGTTCAAACTTTATTGAAGCTTTGAATTATTATTCAATTATTCAAATTATTCATGAATAAATCTTCCAACGGACAATTATTTCTGTATCAATTTTCGCAGGATATATTAAGTAAAATCTGACATTAGTTATGTCAGGCTTTGCAGTGTCTATGACGGAAAGATCCCAAATATTATATAACAATATTAATTTAATTATTTAGTTACTATAAAATAACCATAGCAATCTATTTTTAATGGAATAGTAATAGTCAGAGGATAAAACTGTCAGATGGATTATTGATCACACTGTCTAAAAAGAATACGTAAGGTTTCTGCCTCTGGGCTCTTCAAGAGCTGCCTTGACTTGACAAAAAATCGAAAATTAAAATTAATTTCAAAAATCTGTTTTTCCACCTATTTGGAGATTGAGATTTGTGGCACTACTAAACTACCAAACCTCCAAAATCGAATTATTATAATCCTAAAACCGTGTTGTAAATCTTGATGTACCTTCTTATAGCACCAATAACACTATCCACTAAGATTAGAGTAAAGCAAGGAGACAGCTTAAGTCCATTATTGTTTGTAATATTCATCCAATATGAGAAGCTAAACTAAGAAGCCACAAATTGAAAGTAGGAAATTAGAAAATGCATCCCGTAGATATTCAGAATTTATTATTTGGAAAGGAGAGGAGCCTTACAAGAAGCGCTACAAGCGTGGGAGAAAGCTCTGAGCCGAAAAGTGATCACTACCAACTCGAATGAAACTAAGTATTTGATTGTGTTTAAAAGTGGTTCTAGAGAACAAAAAACTGTGACTTGTTGAGGCTCAAATTTGAAACAGCTCGACGTATACAAATACTTAGGAATCAAAAGTAGTAACGATGGCAGATTGGATTCCGAAATAATCCAGTGCATAAGGAAACCAACTTTGCTATGTCATAATCGGGAAAAGGGAAGTGAAAATGAAGACAAAGATGACATTATACAAACAAGCCTTTATCCCTATGCTAACCTATGTATTAAGAAATTTGAGAACCTTATGCCACAGAGATGGAATACCACGGGAAGTTCTCGGTAAGACAAGACTTGACTGAATGATAAATTAGAGAACAAAAGAACAGACAGGACAGAAACTGCTAATGAACTTCATAGAAGAGAATTGATGTGGTTCCATCATGTGCGAGAATAAAGAATGTCAATCAATAGATTACAAAAAAATGTATGGGAAGCTAAGACATGCAGAGGGAAAGGGACCTCGAGAATGACCGAGAAATAAGTGGGAGGACCTTATATGGGACCAGGAAAGGAACAGAGGAATCACTTTTGGTGAGGTTAAGAAGATCGCTGCAAATAAAGAGAGGTGTTTAGGAAATGGATACGGACTGCTCTGAATTGGATACAAAAGAAGAAAAAGGAAGTATTACTAAAACTATGATGACTACTAAGCAATAGAAAGTACAATTAATACATAAAGTTTGTATTGGGCCTATAAGTAATCTTAATACAACCATAAGGCCACTGAATTATTGATTTGTAACTACAATTATTTAATGAATCAAGAGATTTTCAAATTAATTATCACTTAAATAATGATATAAAGTATATTAATATAATTTACATAAATTCATAATAACTAATTCATAAACAAATTAAATATTATTCTTTAGAAATAATTTTTTAAAAGTCATTTAGTTAATAACCATTTAAATTTTGGAATGAATTCTATCGCAATTATGGTATCATTAGAATGAAAGCAACACAAGCTTCAAGTAAGCAATTAATTTGTCTTAATGATTTTTACTATTATGCACTTAGGGTCAATTGCAATCGATAAAGCTGCAATTCATTACATTATATAGCAAGAATTCATTATTAGAAGCAAATAAATTAGCATGCCATGACGTTTTTTCAGGGTTATTTTCCGTTTTGTAAGACGAAATAGATATAGATTTTTTTTCCTCCAAAATTAAACCCGTGTTCACATCAGTTTGCCTTTGTGCTCTTTTGGTTATCTATGTGTATAAGTAAAAAAACAAATTCGTATTGAATAAGTAAATCACTAGTAATTTCACGAAACTAGAAAAGAGTGAAAATTGAGTAAGTCATTGGATTTGGGTAGTAGTTGCATTGGGATTTGGGTATGCAGTAGCATTGAGATTACTCGACATCACCATGCTTCCAATATAGCCGTCTGATTTAGAACCATTTTCTTCTCAATGTTATTATTGACAATGACACCTCATATCTAAGGATGTGGCGATTTCCAAAGCGCCAGGGTCAACGGGTAGCTCACTTAAAATGGAAAATGTATCGACTGTATTTTTCTCGAGGTGAAGCTAATAAAAGTCTTAGATAATCTGGTATAAGGTAAACCAGGGTAAGTGGAATGGCCCGCTTCCATTCCAACAGAAAAGATGTAAATTAAGGATAATACCAGGTAAAATACCTTGTGCGATCTGATGTAACTCTCCAGTAAGTGAAATGGAGCAAAACTTAAATCAGGTCTTTACGATGTTACACATTTTTATAAGAGATCTTCCTATTTGTTGTTAAATTTGATTAAAATTCGTTTTGGCATCTTAAAAAAAATTCACTATTTAAATTTTATGTTTTTTAAATTTTTTATTTCCAATTTCCTCATTATTTTTCAATACGTTTACAAGGGAAATCAAGCAGTGTGTTCCATTTACCCAAATTCCGCGGGGCAAGGGGAAATATTGACAAAATATGTAATATATTTTTTTTTTGTAAAATAAGACTGAGAGCCAGCAATCTGGAAATTTGGCACACATTTTAGGCTATAGTAGATCAACTAGTGGTAAAATTTTAGTAGGGATCTACGAATAACCGCGGGTGTGGGGTCAATCAAAAGTTGAACTAATGAAATTTTAGCATCCACTTAAGCCGGTTTGCGCTATTTTCATTCCTATCTAAATCGAGTTTCTACGTATTGAGGATATTTTCCCCCTCTCCCCCAATTCACAGTGAATGACCCTTTTGACATACGAATATAAGTAAAAGTATACAATTTACAAATTTATCAGTGGAATGCTAATTACAATAAAGGCTAGTAGGAATCGCTCGACGATAAGGCGATATAAAGGAGAGAATGGAATAGGACATATAACACACTTCCTAACAAGGTAGGGAGCACGAGGAGGGAGTTAAGTTGTCCATGAGTCAGCCGGTTTGGACCAACACACACCAGCCACTGCAAATAATTCTTCTAGCGGCCCCTAGGTACTCGATATTATTATTTTAATTCATTGCGCCCACAGTGGTTGAAATGTGGGAAAAAGATATTTTTTCAAGGTATTGTAAAATCACTTTGTTTTCACTATTGATAAATAGAACAGCCATCTAAAGTATTTTACTTATTTAATCGCAAATGTTTTAATTTTTGTAACGAACCTCCAAATCCTACCAAAGAATAATGTTTGATTTTTAAGAAAAATATCGTCGAAATTATTATTATCATAGCCAGTCATACATTTTTTTCTTGGTACGATTTTTGTTTATTTAAAAAAAAAAGTTATAAAAAAGTTTTTGTTGGTAAATATCTTTCGAACGCAGCCGACCACAGATCTAGAATCAATTAAAAAAAAAAAAAAAAGGCTCCTACTAAAATATTTAACAAATGCATCAGCGTCCAATTGCGTCTGTATGAAAAAGAAGCTGACAAATCCATATGACGGGCCTAAAACCTACTACAGTTCATCCAATTTTGATGAAATTTTTAGAAATTGTGCGGTTGGAGCCTGGATGGTCACATATTAGTTTTATCAAATTCCACCAACCACTTTCGCATATGCATGCGAAAATATATTTTCCTTGGCACACCTATATTTCAATTACGGATCATCCGATTTGGCCCAAAGTTGGAGGGAAGTTGGCGATTCGTGTAGATTTGATCCTGTATTAATTTTGTCCATTACCATTCACTACTTTCGCTTACGCCTGCGCAAACGTATTTTACTTGACACACCCATATTTAAAAAACGGCTCTTCATTGGAGAAACTTTGGACGTTGGAGACTAGTGTAATAATGTTCCAGTATGGAATTTTTCCCAATTTCCATCTACTAAATTTAGCTCACGCATGCGCATAAATATTTTCCATGACAAGCCTGTAATTTAAAAACGGCTCGTTTGATTTGGCCCAAAGTTTGAGAAAAGTAGGACATTCGCATACAAATGGTCCAGTTTCAATTGCATGAAACTACATGTGTGTGTGTGTGTGTGTGTGTGTCTATGTATATATATATATATATATATATATATATATATATATATATATATATATATATATATATATATATATATATTATTTTTTAAATTTGTAAATCTTTGTATTATATTTAAATTTATCATTTTTAATTGTAGAAAAAAACAACAAATAGTTCAGCTTTAGTCTCGAAATTTCGTCTCGAAATCTCGAAATTTCATCGTTTTCAGAACCTGAATACGATGGATTTTGTGGTATTTAACTCAAAATAAACTGTTAGCCCTCCATCTCCTCGCAAAATCACAACAATTTTTATTTAGGTAGTTTATAATAGTGAGAAACAATGTCAGTTTTTCTTTCCAGCATAGAAATTTCAAAATTTCGCCTACTACATCAGTTGTAAAAACTTTTGAAAGTGCACATATGAAAATTTCATTGTGATTAAGATGGTATCAAAATTATTTTTCTGTAGCTCACAGATCGGGCTTCACAGGTTCTCCCCCCCCCCTCCCCCCCCCCCCCGAAAAAATCGATTTTCAACTACTGTGCGCCGTTACATAGTAATTTTGACGACACAATATAAATTATGAATGCAGCTTGCCGCGTCCTTTGCCCAGAAATCAAATTAAGATGTTGATTAGCACAGAGGTTGCCACGCTGGCCAGCCTTTTGAAATCCTAAATAAGAATTCCTGTTACAGAATTATTTGTCTTTGCCACATTTTTTTTTCAACTATACTCTTATGCATTCATCCAACACAAAATTGATTTTATGGTCAACTTTCGAGGGAGCATTGAGGGGTCGTCCCCATAATACAGTTCCACCTTTTTGGGGATTTCCAAAACTATTTTAACTGAGTGAGAACAAATCTTAATATTTCTACTAAAAAATCTATAATGATATGTTAAGAATTGAAAGAATTTTATTTGTTTGTCTTTCCTTTAGTTGTATAATAAATGAGTGTGCTGTTTTTTGTTTTTTATAATTGGTAGTTCTATATAATATGAGATAGTGTGTGCGGACGCTGGTAGACAGTGCGCAAAAAAAACATCGTTGGTCAACACTCGCGAGCAGTGCATGTAAACATAGCGGAGACTTAAAGACGAGCAATCCATGTATGCTCTTTTGGTATGGGTGGACTTTGAACAAGTGCGATATAGACTCAATTTATGTTATTATTTAGTATTAAAGTTTAATACATCGTTTATTTTATATTCCTTAATTTTTAAGTATTGAAAAAATTTCTCTATTAAAAAATTGTCTTTCGCATGCTTAGCAGCAGGTAAACAAATCAAAGATAAAATTCAGTGGCGCAAATAATACTCTAAAGTGTTAATGGCTATGAGCCCAAAGTATTCCTTCCTTCTTTCCAACAAATAGTGTGTAGAACTTCTTAATCTGATTTATTGATATTTGTGAATAATTAAGTCATAGAGTAGACCTAACACTAATAGATTACAATAAATGATTTTTCGAGTTTAAGAATAATTGAAAAAACGTATACGTAATACTGATTGACAATTTCTAAATATTAAATTACTTTACAAAAAATATTCGTTTAATTAGAAATACTTTTTATTATTCAGTGGATTTTACAAAACATTGTTTTGCTTGGTTTACATGTTCTTTACAACATGGGCCGAGAATTGAACCTTAAAATGCTCTGTTTACAGGTTGGCTTAGGTCTTTGAACTTGGAGGTGCTAAGAATAGGTTATGCTAGAATGAAATTGAACAAGGAAAAATAATAGTTCCATCGTTAAAGGATAACAAACCATTGGTACGAATTACAGTTGACTTGTATGGTAGGTTTTCCAACTTAAAAGCTTTGAAACTATTCCACTGAATTAAAACATAATAAAGGCTATTAAGTTTTTAGTTGGGAATGTAACCCATTTTGTAAGAACATTTGAGAAAGAAATAACTTATTAACTAGAGAAAAGTTGTTGTTCACATCAACTCACGATTAAAATAAATAGATTCCATCACAGCACTAACATTAGATACCGTATGCGTACCATACTCAGGGACGGATTTGCTGTGCTACCGCTCACAGGCATGGCTGATATAGCCGCTCTTATTTCCTATATTTTATAAAGATATATTATTAAAAATTAAGTGGAAATGATTTTTATATTTATGTGTGCTTTACTGAGCTGTTTACTTACAAATTCGTTAGAATCTGAAAATATAATTTCATTGAAATTTTGCCACTTTCCAAAAACTGCCGCCCCGGGCAAGTATCAACATGGCACTGGTGAGCCGTGAAACCAAACATCCTCTGCTTCGATTTCATCCAACTTAAGATATTATCCATGGCGTAGGATCTCTAGGGCGTAGAATAGCCCCCAACATGTGGACGTAATGATCGGAGTTGATATTTACCGAATCACCCCCCTCCTTAAAATTCGATAACACCGGAGTCACCAAAACTACAGTGTCCTTCAGAAATGTGCTAGTTAGTTATGTCATTAGATATGACTCGAAGGGCGATAAAAAAATTTCGGAAACGTCTTCGGCAATGTCTAGTCCATAAGGACCGACATTTGGGTGTTTAAATTTAAAAACCTACTGAAATAAAACTATTTTCAATGTACTTGTGAAAATACAACCAGTTTTTTTCTATAGACATTGCTTTGCTTTTTACAGCCCTTCAACACGTGTCAGTTATTTCTTTCAAATACTTCAGCTTTACAATTTTATTAAAGATTACAGTTTTATATGTTATGTTGTTTGGTTGAACTATGACTGATGATTGAACCACAGGAAATCTCTATTCCAAAGTTATCTACTTTACAGAGGGATTGGTTGATTAACAACAGCCCTATCACAAGGAATGCGTTTTAGTTCATCATTTACGAGACCAACAATCAATATATAAATTTAACTCTCTTCTTATCAACACAACAGATAACACTAACCATCTTTCTTAAATTTCCGATTAAAAACAAACATCTGGTGCGGAATACTCAGCTTAATCAAATTAACTCCCTGTTCTGTCTCAATACTTAGTTATTTGTTTACTCATGGTGAGAGCTTGAAAAAGAAATTCTCACCCATCGATATAAATGATTTGCAATATGGGTAGTAACGTCAATGAATGAGGACCATTTTTGGGTGACGAATTGGAACAGGTTTCCCCATGCCTTCGTTAGGAACTGTTGACATTGTTCAACGATGTTGTATAGTAAAACTTTCGGAATGCATATTAAAAAGTAACCCACGTATCGGAACCCTCTATTATCAACTGTAGATCACGTTAATTTACCTTGAAAATGAAGAATTATCTAAACTTTGCGGCGATAAGTTCTTAGTAACTCGGTATAACAAAATATTTGGGCCATGAGCAAATAATTAGAGGAAGACGGTAGAACAGGATGTCGGTATTGTCGGGGTTGTCTCAACCGGCACAAGCATACGAAATGTCGGCCAAAGAGGACGTCTTGGAATCTCTCATGTCTCACCTCGGTGAGTAGACGACTAATGTTCATTTTATATATAATATTTATCGATTAGAAATAATAATCATTTCATTTAACATTTCTATACTATTCAGTGTTAAATCCTTCTTCACATTAGGTGCGTAAATAATTTAATGATAATAATAATAACGATAGATGTGTAAATAATTTGCCAAGAAATTGACTTTCATTCTATTGATTTGAAGTTCTGTTCAATAGATTTTTTTGTTAGAAATTCGTGTTACTATTGAATATATTTATATATATTTTTAATTTTCAACTGAAATTCTTGAATACGGTATTGACACCAAACGTGAGTCCTTAAGTAATTATTCTGAGAATAATATTTGAGACTTACAGCTTTGTTTCATGAATAGGGTATTACTATTGAGGGATGGGAAACCCTTCCTCACCACGATCCATTTGAATCTTGCGTGAATGGGAGAGTGGATATACGGGAGCTCAGTAGGTAAAGGTTCAGGATACATAAAGTGTATTTGACCCATCAATTGGATGGGGAAAAATCTGACGGTTGAGCACGGATGCTGACCACATCACTTCCCTGTATAATCGTAAGTCATAAAACAGTACTATCTTATCAAGAACCCAACGAAAAACCTTTCGTGGGCTATAGTAACATATACATTTTAATTTTATCTTTGTATCAAACCCACGCTGAGGAAGACGGAATTATATTGCACAGTTGACTAGGCATTTATTGAAAAAACAGCTTATTATATTAATATGCAAGAGAAATTGGAAAAATTAACAAAGACTAAGACAGAATCTATATGCGATGAGTAGAAATTGACAATAAAACACACGAGATATTTACAATTACAGTACTGATACAATTGTATGTGCTACCTTATTTACATACCATGACAACGATTCATCAACAAACTACCCATTGATAGCGAGCAGTTTCTAGTCGTTTGGGTCTTGTGTGATGATTCCACGTTAGTCGCTTTTCTAGATTTCATCTTAGGTATCCCATCTGTTCAGATCTAAGCTTACAGTTAATATTTATACTACTATATGAGGCTGTAAAGTTGGTGTTTTGAACGCGCTAATTTCAGGAACTACCAGTACGATTTGAAAAATTTATTTTGCATTAGACAGAACGTTTATTGAAAAGGCTTTAGGCTTTAAAGCATCAAGCCACGACCCATGGGAACGCAGCAGTAACCTTAAATAAATTTGCAAAGAGGAAAAGTGTCTAACTTGCATAGGTGACTTTGTCATGACAGCTTTATATCCCTTGAAGCAAGTTGACTACAGAAATTTTCAATAAGTGTGAAATTATTGTGTTAAAACGTTGTTTTGTAAATAAAATGGGAGGATAAGGGAAAATAAGAAGTAGAAAAACTTAAAACTGATTTAAACGAAACTTTGTAGATGTTTATAAAAATTTATTGTTTTGTTCCTGTTTTTTGAAAATGTCTGTGAAAAATGAGACTGAAAAACATAATAGGCTATTATTTTAAATTAATAATATCGGGGGTTAATCCACATTTAAGGTGGTTGGGACTGTGAGGCACAGCTAATAGTAAATATATAATTTTCTTGGAAAGTCCAAAGTACTTGGTCCTCTCCAATCTGGTTTCCGACCTGGCTTCTCCACACAATCCGCGCTCATCAAAATCACCAATGATATACATTTCGCTATGGACGAAAAAAAGCTTACCGTACTAATACTTCTGGAATTCTCTAAAGCTTTTGATTCTCTGGACTATTATATCCTCTTTACCAAACTAGAGTCACTATCCTTTTCCAACAGCACTATTCGCTGGTTTCAATCTTTCTTTTTCCGATCGGAATCAAGCAGTTTCCATTCCGAATCAACCCCTATCTTCCTTCCTCATCCTGTCCTAAGGAGTAGCCCAGGGTTCCAGCATTTCTCCTTTCCTTTTTAATTCCTATATCAATGATCTTCCTATTTCAATACACCACTGTTCCATCCACCTATATGCCGATGACTTCCAAATCTATTTATCCTTTCCTCCTTGTGTGTTATTATTAGAGTTCGCCAATATTCAGGAAGACCTAGATAGGATATGTGCCTGGGCAAACTTGAATAAATTAAGGTTAAACGCTAAGAAAATTCAGGCCATTATTATCGGTTCCAATTCCCTCCTCTGATCTATCGTCACCCTTCCAACTTTATTTCTAAATGATCACCCCATCACTTTCAAAAACTTAGGTATCACTATTGACCAAATCCTATCCAGCAAACATGGTCCGAATTTCCCGATGGTCAATAAGTACCGTTAAATTATACTATTGTTCCCACCATCTTCTCCCACAACCTACAAGTAAGCTCCTCGTATCCTGACTTATTTTCCTAGTGTGGTATACGATGGCCTCTCGATTGTGCTGGAGGGCAGATTGAAGCGAATCACGAATTGATTTTTAAGATCTGTCTTCGGTACCTCCAGGCGGTCGTCTCATGTTTCTCATCTTGAAGGCGAGTTAAAGTGGCTATTCCCCTTCACCCGTAGAAAATATTTCCTCGGATCTTTCCTATACCAAACCAGCAATGCCCAGCATCCTTCCTACATCTACAATCTTCTGCAATTCAAATCTTCAGTCCATTCACAGGAATCAAAATGCCCTCTTTCTGACCACTGATCCTTCTCATAGAACTAAAATATTTGAACGTTCCTTTCTTGTTCGTTTCTCTACCTTCTGGAATTCTCTCCTGTCAAATATCCGCCATGCTCCTTCCCTACGTTCATTCAAATCTGGCCTTTTTCAACACCTCTTCACTTTCCAAACAGACGCTAGCTAACTTGAGAATTTTCCAATAGCAATATGTACTTATTCTTAAGCACTAATTGGTTTAAAATTTAATGTTTTACTTTTATAATGCTATCATACGTGTACATATATTTTATTCTTTCCTCTTTTTTTTTTTAATTATTAGAATAATGCACTATGGTATCGGCCTTTGTGGTGAGGGCTTCAATAGCTTGAGGAACACCAGCAGACTGAGTAAAAACAGATGGAAAGGCGAGATTATGATCTACTTTAAATATTATATCAGTAAGATAGGAACGGATAATAAGAATGAAAGTGGGAAAATTTACGGAGTTTGTAAACAACTTAAAATCTGTTCTACATCTAGCACTTCCGTGAAATAGATTTCACGCTCTAATGCGGAAAAGATTAGGTCATATTGAATTAAAAAAAAAAATCCTTACCACTTTTTTTTTTATACTAAGAAGAACAAATACGGATTCCGGCCATTCGCGTGGGAGGATAGACCTGATAGACCTCTGAAAGTCATAAAACCAGTAAGCTACACTGGAATAATAAAGAATGTAATAAGAAAAGCAAAAAGCTCTGGCTAGGTAAACAAACTGGCTGCGTGCGGCACCATAACATGCCTCCATCCCAACATCAGCTCAGTGCTGCCACAACTTCCCATTCTCAAGGGCAGATATTATTTCATACTAAACACTAATTCATTCTTCCACACCTTCTTTTGTGAAGCAAGAACGCAAAAGTCGGAACTAGTTAAAGGAAAACCTATAAAAATTAAAACAAAATAAGAAATCGTTATTGAGAGATAAATCGTTCGTTTGGAAGAAGAGTGCCACGATACGAACGTTTTTATTTTTCTGCTTTTGGGCTTGGAAAGCTTCCAATGAAGTATTGAGGAAAAAATGTTAAATTTTTTGTTTCAATATTCACCGAAAAAAAAAATTGTTGGTTTAGCTATTATAAGTTTACTAGTCAAGCATAATGAACTTCAAATTTTGATTATAGAGTAGCTTTATAAAGACTCTATAGATAAAGATAATAATAAATTATTTTTAATATTGTAATAATATTATACTTATACTAGTTAGGTGACCAAAAAGTATCAATTTTGCTTTTGTGTGATAGGTAATTGAAATCATCATTATTTGTATTTAAAATATTATTTAGTACTTTAATACATCCAATAAAATATTCTAAAGTGATTTTTATTTCCAAATTTATTGTTAAATACAAAGCTTTTATTTTAAAAATGCAGCTTTATTATCAAAAACATCTAAAGGAGCTTGCCCTGTTTGTTTTTTTATGAAAAACTGCCACAATTGACGATTCATGATTAAATGATAAATAAATAAAAAACTTAAAAAGTAGTATTGACTAACAAAATGCCCGAATAGTTGTTCTTTTTATCAGTAAGTTTAGGAATATCGATAAACCTATATATAGCTGGGTTAACAGAATTAGAGACATGAGACCCGCAATGCATGGGAAGCGCTTTTGCCATTCTGTTCACAACTTCTCTTCTAACCTCTTGGGAACTTTACTTTAATAATTTCAATCATCAAGAAAATTAGTGATCGTGGCGAGAACTTACTGAATTATCGATACTATTGATTATCGCTATTCATACTGAGAGATTGTAGGAGCGGGAGCGAGAAACCTAGCAACATTGAAGATGCCCTCTCGATGAGAGCCGGTCCACGGCATCCTCTCTTGCCCGCATATGTAAACACCGCTCCAAATAACGCCTTCATCCCAAGTATCTAATTCTGTGAAACCAACTATAGTCAAACTTCAAAAGCTTCTCCAGTAAAATTCTACTTTTTCGTATTGTCGCACACTTCTTCTTAACAAAAGATATATTTCGAATGGAATTGTAACTGGAAGCAGTAGCACCGACAGCCACTTTCAGCTAGCCAAACAAAACGTGCTAAAAGAAAGTACAATACAATTGTAATGCTCTATGATAATGAATTTTTGATAATCATGATTATTATTATTATAATAAACGACGATTATGAACTGAATATAACACGACATATCCTCCAGGAAATAGCTAATCAGGGAAATGAGCCAAAACGAATTTATGAGTTTATTACGCAAAATAAACTCTTGCTAAGATGAAATAATTCGGTTATTTTATAAAAACGTAGTTCGAAAATTGATTTCAAATATATATTTTCTCCCCAATTCGGAATGTTAATATTATTTATGGCTGTAGTAATTTTTAGGCTTCTTACCATTCATATCAGTAATCCTGGCTTATTATACCCCTGTTGAAAATATAACTGATATGATTTATTTTGTACGTTGGCTTCGCACATCAATAAGAGGAGAAAGGAAACTATTTAAAGTAATTTGACTTACCGTGATTTAAAAATTTAAAAGGAAAAATAAACTTTTTAATTTCTGTACTCACAGGTATCAATAATGCACATTACTGGTAGCATTTATTTAAACAATTTATAGTGATGGAATGACATTATTGGCCAGTTGAATAAAGCAGCCCTTTTATAAAATATCAGCTTTTTCAGTCCATATTACAAAAATAATACTAATGTCAAAAGAATCTTTAATTATCAAGATTCTTTAATTAGCAATTATCATATGAAAAAATAACGCTCAAACGTTTTAACAATTTAATGCAAAACGCAAGTATTATAGGCTTGGCTTAAACGTACATCATATGATGATTAAATGAAACACTGATTTATTATAATCCTCTAATTCAGATAATCTATGATTAGGAGCGCACAGTAGAACCATTACAGCAGAAATAGCTGTGGTTGGAGAGGGATGCTGACCAGAGGCTGTGGAAACAGCTTATCTACAACAAGCAATGAACCTTTTAATGTGGGGCAAGTGCGCAATAAATTTTACAAAGTTAAACTTTACAGGACTGTAATTTTTTTATTTTTGAAGCTAGATTTTCGTTCTTTTAAAACTGTTCCTTAGACGATCATGTTTAAATATGACATTCAATCCAATGTTCCAACCACGTTAATCTTCATTGAGTTATGAACGTGGGACGTGGAATTTTCCACATAATTTGGAACATTAATAAACTATAAAGTAATCTTCAGAGTTTTGGGCAGCCGCCCAACTCCGCTAATTTTATCAGGAAAATGGTTGACCATAACAGAAATTCTATCCTTCTGTAATGACGCCTATATTAATCTGGCATTATTTAAGAAATCTTCAACGTAATAGAACCCAACTTACGGCTATCTGATGGCTAAAGAATCCGCTCTAAAGAGCCAGATTTGCCAAACAGTATTAGCAGTAAAACACATAAATATTTGAGGACTGTACTAAGTACACAAGAGAAAAGGCCAATTTCGGAATTCCTTAGACTCTTGCTAAATCACTAAGGGATCAAGAGAATCACCTCTCCAAAATCATTAAATTCACAAAAGAGGTACGAATTTACAGTCATAAATAATTTCCAAAATATTTCCCTATTATATATCCCTAGTTCATAGTAAATGGGCGATGGTAACCATTAGATAACCACGCTACCTAAAATAAATTTTAAAATGTTCTGTTTAATTTACGTGGAAACATTTATTTTTCATTAAATATTATATATATTTATACACACATAAATTAGTCATTTTATCTTTTTGATATAGTGATATTTTTAATGGCGTAAAAACTGGAGATTGAAAATAAATCCCAACAAATCACAATAAACAACCATGGCATTCTTACAGTTTCCTTCAATAGAATAATAAGTTATCCCAGTCGAGCAGATAAGCAACCCAGGACTTCATCTTGATAAACGTCTTACATGGAATCCTCATAAAAGTTTGGAACAAGTAACTGCTAATAGATTCCAATTACTCCAACATTTACTTGACAAACGCTCTGAACTCCCATTTTATTCCAAACAGCTCAGATGCACTGTCATTATAGGCCTGTTTGGACATATACATACATAATTGAACTTTGGACTCCACAAAACTATCGAATTCCTTACGAATCCAATCCTTACAATCCAAATTTCTACGAAGAATCCTTAATTTTCCTTATTATGTCGCAAATTAAATTATCCATACAGACCTCAATATTTTATGTTACAGATTCGACACGAAATAGATATACCTTCTTTAATTACAAAATCCTAGCCCACACAAACTCATTAGTTGGTAAACTTTTATTCCAATCCCGATAGTCCTCCGAGCCATCTGAGAAGAAAATGGCCATGGGACCTCCTAACTTAGAACAGTAATTGATGGCAGTACCTCCGGTCATCGGTAGTTCCTTCAGAAGCCATTGTTAGGTTTTATATTCTTACAGGACCCTCTTGTGATAGACACAGACTCTATAAAGTGAGCACCTGGCACTTCATTAGGTTGGGCGATAAACCTGGCTGATGAACGAAGATTCTTCATGGGCTGTAGTGTGACAGGCTTATAATTATGTTTTTGTTATTGTAAGGTCCACTTTTAAGGATGACAACTACGCCTTAAAGATAGGTTTGATACAGAGGTGTGAACTAAAAAAATCCGGATCCTAGGTCCCATCCTCTCGATAGACTAGATTCCGATGATAACAATATCTCAAAAACGACACTTGCCGTCGCGACGTCTATTGGCGTCGGTTACTTGTGACAATGTCCTGAGTCGTAATTCTGGATGTATTAGACTCAACATTTTATTTTATAAAACTTTTATTTCTAAAATTGACAGAGAACCATTTAAAAAATCTATTTTTCTACGTTTTTATCGTTTTTGAGCTATGCGAACGAACAGACGTCACGACGAAACTAGTCAAAATGGATTCAGAGATGGTCAAAATGGGTATTTCCGGTGAAATCTGAAAACTGAAAATGTACGCGATTACAATACTTCCTTTACCGTCTACCTTTACGGTGCATTTTTCTTAGGTTTATTTGTCAATAGTGAGCCGTATTATTTGAGGTTTTAGTCATTTTTGCCACCGCTGTTGCTATCAATGTCATCCCACATGTCTCAGCGATCCGCCAAACCCTGTAAGTCCACATTACGTTAGACTTGCTTATAATTGAATAATTAATGGCGCTGTTAGTCAAATTTCGATTTACCGAACAGTGTTCCTACATTACAGAGATAAAGATAAGGACAGTCCCTCTGCCAGACAGCGAGGAAGTTGCGCTATTAATGAAGTCGAAGGTTCAATGGCGGTGTCCTTGAGGAAAGGTGAAATGATGAAATTTTTCATGAGTGGTGGCGAGAACCGGTCCCGTTCAATAACCTCTTCCGGACACCAAAGAACTGCCGAGGGAGCTGTCACCTCAGCAGCTAGCACTTGAGGAAATGCAACTGAAAAAAGTTTTCGGGGGAAGAGGGACGGATACCAAGCCTCTCTATCTTTAGCCGACATGGTAATCCATTAAAGCAATGATTATTGCAAACCTTAACTCGCTCCGATTGCGAAGTAAATATAGACGTTTAGGGAAAATAACTATAAATTTTTAAAAATAACTAATGTCATTCTGTTTTTTGTTTTGATGAATTTTCAGTTCAGACGATGTTGTTTCCATGAACTGCAAAAGGGCTATTGAAAGTTTTCATGCCTTAGTTTTATTGCAGATCTCGAGCCTTTGTAGTATCTCATTTTCTTAATAAATATGGAATAAATAACGCGTGTTTTCCCTGTGTTGTTTTTAAGTTTCTTTTTTCCCGAATGGTTCGGAGCAGCGGCCAGAAAATTTTGTTTTGATGCATTACTAAGGCTGCCCGTACACAGGCCACATGAACGCGATCGGTTGGCGATTAAATATCACCTTCCATCCACTAACTAGATAAAGGAGAACTTACGTATTGAGCGGTCGACCATGCGTTCGGTTGGTTTCGATTATAATCTAAACTAACTAGTAAGCTGTTTTGTTACTTTTCTTTTTATTTGTTATTTTTCTCCTGGTTTTCTGACGAAAAATGATGATCGAGGAAAATGGTAATTACCTACTACGGAAAAAAATGCAGTCAAGAATTTTGAAAGTATTCTTTGAGAATGGACAAGATATTTTCATTATATAAAGAACTAAATTTAAATCGCGGTAAGGCTCCGGCCTCAGCTGAAAAGAATCCGTTGGAAGTCAACAGCTGTGATCTAATTAAAGAAGTAATAATCTTAATGATCCCAATGAATAAGAACTTTGTCATATAATTAAAACTTTTTGAATTATTCCATTTATTTTATTTATTTTTTTAGAGGAATTTTAATGATGAAATGTAGTTAAAATTTTATTTTAAAACGCCGCTACATAAATTTCAATAAATACGAAGAATGAGACGTCATAGTCAGGTCATGACAACAATAGAGCATATGATCGACCACTTAATACGAAATTTAAAATATTACTTCTTTGTATTAAAACCAAAGAAAAATCAATTGAATAAAAGTATAAAACATTAGAAGATAAAAGGAAAACGGTTAGAATGACATTGCATTAACAGTTACCATGTATTTATATTAAAGTAATATAAATAAATAATTATGGCCGAAAACTTTTTGTTTCATAATTAATATAAATAATTATGGTAACACTTCACGTCATTGTCTTGTCACTATTAAGAGGGGTGAACTTGTGTATTTTTAATTTTCCTAAATATGTACATTGAAATAAAATTGATGAATTTTCTTCGTCAAGAGATCATCGCAAGATGAAAGAGACATGAAACCTATAATTTGGTTATCGTTATTGTACTAGCTGATTTTCTGAAGCGCAAAACTTCATGAAACATTTGTTATGAGCAACGTATATCGAAGGATTAATTTAATCATTTTCGACAAATGAGTGGTGAAATATGAAATACCAGTGTCGGATCCGCAGAGAGGGACGAGGGGAAATTTCACCACTCTAATTAACCACAAATATAACTAAATAAAATTGAATTTAAATTATACCTCCTAGTACTTACCAATACTCGTCAGTAACTGTGATAAATTATCATTCATAATGTAGGGGGAGGGGATTAACCTTGGCTCACCATGTGAAAAATCGATCGTTGCAGATGAATCAATAAAATTAATTAATTAGCTTGCCTATGCCTACGGAAATCGATTTTAAATAGTTCGAGATAAGGATAATCAAGATATCACCTTAGATCCTTAAAAATTAGTAGGAAAGCTCTAAAAAAATTGTACTCACAGAATGGTCTTATTGGTTTTTAACTTTTTTGTCAAGTAAAATTTACTTCAAATTGTTAGCTTAAATTGAGTAATAAACGGTCAAATGCAATTATATAATTCTCAATTGTAATTAAATTTGTCATTAATTTAAATGAAATAAGTGTGTTAGACTTCTTTTCTTTTATTATTTTTTAAACCTGATGAATGCTCAAAACTTATTAACCTGAACTAATGAAGGTCAAAATAGTTTTTGATTGTAGGTTAAAATTGTATTGTTTGTCACTGTGTAATAAATTACTGAGCTATCCTGGCAATACTTCCTGACACAGGATTAGACAACACGATCATATAATTCTACACATAAATATGCACATCAAATTAAAAATGGTTGTCGCCTCAAAATAAAAATATGTATAAACATTAAAGAATACAAAACACACACACACACACATATATATGAATGAAAATGTGTTTATTATCATAAAATATACAAAATAAAGTATATACATCATATACATGTTAAAAAACACATAGACAATGACAAAATCCTTTTGTCAAAGTCTGTATGCCATTGTTTAAATTATATTTCTTTAAAAAATGAAATAAGTAAGTATTTTAATATACAATGTAAAAATAAGTAATATAAAATCAGTAACAATTATGTTTTGATATACAATTCTTTCTCAATTCCCTATGTTTATGTATAAACTATAAAACCAAATACATTCAAAACCTATAAAACCTAACAAGTAAACAATTTAAAATCAACAATCAGGTCCCTGTATAAAAATAAACAACTATATCTTATGCTATGCTATACCATATTGTATGCCAATATCCTAAAAACAATAACAATTAATAAGGCACAAAAACATTTCCCAACTGTTATTAAATTTTTCATGAACTAACTGTTTGAGCTCTTTTCAATGTGGCTTGTTGTACATAGTTACTTAAAGCTTTCCAGTTGGCACTCCTTAATAGGAAAAATAAATCTTCTGGAGAACAGGTCCTCCGCCCAAAAATTTGTCTTCTTAACTCACTATATATATGGCAGGCCTCTAGAAAGTGAATAATATCCTCTTTTTCTACGGAATTGCATATACATATCAGGCAGTGACGCATCCAGGACTTTTGACTAAGATTTAGTAATTCCGTTCTTTTAGTTAGAAAATCGTCCTTTTAATAAAAGATCAAAATGACCATTTAAATAGGGTGTGATAGTACCCACCGCTGTATTATAGGAAGGACGCTTCAAGGAGCAGCCAATTACCAGTCACGTGATCATGGCGGGAAATTTGATTTTGAATTTAAACCTCAACCTAACCTTAACTGCCACGTGGCCTTGCCTCGACTAAACCTTAACAGCCACGTCCAGCCACCATCAGGCCACGCCCCTTTTTAGTCATGTGGACCTAGGCGCAACCTGGCCTATGATCAGCCCACAAGTTTTAATCACGTGACCCATGAGGCCAGGATATGCTCCACCCACAAGGTTTATCCCCACCATCCATTGAAGAGTCAGGTACCTACTTTATAGAGGCTGAATATACCCGGCCGCCATTTTGTTTTTCTGCCGTTTGAGGTACTTGTGGTTATGTACAGGCTCAGTGTACCCTGCCGCTATTTAGATTTTTACTGCCGTTGAGGTTTTGAAAAGGCTGAGTGTGACCGACCGTCATTTTATTTTTTTCTGGGTGAAATGTAAACATGGACTTTGAAAACATAAATAAATAGTAGGGACCCTTAATCCTATAACAGCCGTTGGACTTTGAACTGTTAATCCCTAAAATATAAACAAAGGGAGCCACCAAGCGGACGAAAGCGGTTAATACGAAGTAGGAAGTTTTCATAGTTTTTTAGTGCCCAACCGCTCCTCTTTAAAGCTGACACCTCAATCTCTGTTGCTATCTTGGTATAGCTCTCACTTGAGGAATCCAAGATGGGAGAGTCTTCATACAATACTATTATTTGTTCTTGGTCTTGAAGGCTCTATCGCCTTCAAACTTACATCTAAGTTTTACCTTTGGTATTTTCAAAAGTTGCCTCCTAGACCAAATAGCACTTTAGAGGATCATCATTTTCTTGAATACATTCTCTAAGCAACAGATGCAGATTCTCAGTCTGAGAACATAGAAATTCAACTGCATCGATTGCCTCAGAGCATGGAAGAAAGAATGTTTTGAGAGCCCCTCCGTGTGATGTCTCCACCTCATAGAGATACCCTCGAGCGGTATCAATTTGGGCTCTCTTTGCCATGACGAGCTGTGTTTCACTGGCTTGGGAATTGAAAAATTTCACCACAGATAATACATGTACGTCGAGGCAGCGTGGTCTGGCATGAATTTTCATTACGAACTTTGTTTAAACTGACTGCTGAAAGATATGTTACAATACTGAAACTTATTTAAAGATGAAATTGTTGATGAAAATTTAAAAAAAAAAATACGTTTACAGTTCAAATTGATACGACCTCTTTGGTTAAAAGAAATTAACTTACTGTTGAAATTGAAACAACCTCTGTGGTTGAAATAAAAAAAAAAAATAACTTCACCGATTGAAAAAAAAATAAACTTCCCGATAATATTGATACAACCTCTTTGGCTGAATAAAATAAATTAAAACAAAATTAACCTCTCTGATAGAACGAAAAAAAAAATAGAAATAAAACTTCACTGGTTAAATAAATACTAAACAAAATTAAACTCACTGGTTAATTGAAAAAATAATAAAAATTCACTGGTGGAACTAAAAATAAAATAAAAAACTAAACAAAATTAAACTCACCGGTTGATTGGAAAGAAATAATATAAAGAAAAATAACTTTAAACAGAAAAAAAAGATTGGAAAAAAAAAGGTTTGATTAATAGGCAATATATATTAAATATGAAACTCACCTGCGAATGAAAAGAAAATAGTTGTATGAAAAAATAAATTATATATATCTTTATGTATAAAGTAAATAGGAAAAAAAAACTATGAATACTATAACAGTAATAAATAATAACTATAAGAATAAGAAGACCGGAAACTCGAAAATAGCAAAAGAATATCACAATTTTAACAGCGATAGCAGCAAAACTTTGTTCTTTGAGGTTTCGAATCGAAATGGTAGAGACAACGAGTGTCACGTGATTCCTGAACGAGAATACTCGAATCTGATTGGCTGCCGGGTTCTCCCACTATCGACCATAGTACCCCCACCACTCGTTATGCAGCAAGTACTAGTCTGATACGCTATACCAGGTCTGAGCAGTTCGCACCGGATATGGGCAGACAGATTCAGACAGGATCGGACAGGCCGAATCTGGTATCAATAAAATATAAATTAGGATCAGTGCTAAATAATAATTAATATTCTTTAAGGTCTAATTAATATTCATTGAATAAAATTTACTGCGACGTGTTCGTAGTTATTAATACCAACTCATGTACTTTGAAAATATTTCAAAGCTATCTCTTTGGCCAGCGTGATGCAGTCGTTTCGATTTGTCGATATATTTTAGAGATTAAAAGTTCAAAGTCCGTTGTTTACTTTCAAAGGAAGGATTAAGAGATAGTGCATTTTTTCGAAAGCTATATTTGTTTACTTTTTAGCGGAAGGAATGCTAAACTCAAATGTTTATTGTTAGTTAATAGATTATATTTTATTTTTGTATAAATTCAGATTGTATATGTTTCAGCGAGATGAGTAAAGATAGAGGATAAACTGTTCAAAGTCCAAAAGCTGTTATAGGATTAAGAATCCTTACTCTTTATTTATGTTTTAGGGATTAAGAGTTCAAATTCCAAAAGCTGTTATAGGATTAAGGGACCCTACTCTTTGTTTATATTTTAGGGATTAACAGTTCAAAGTCCAACAGTTGTTATATGATTAAGAAGCCCTACTATTTATTTATGTTTTAAGGATTAACAGTTCAGAGTCCAAAAGCTGTTATAGGATTAAGGGACCCTAATATTAATTTAGGTTTTAGAGATAAACAGTTCAATGTCCAATAGTTGTTATAGGATTAAGAAGCCCTACTATTTATTTATGTTTTAGAGAAAAACAGTTCAAAGCCAAACGGTTGTCATAGCATTTAGAAGTCTTACTATTTATTTATGTTTTAAGGATTAACAGTTCAAAGTCCAAAAGCATTTATAGGATTAAGGGTCCCCACTATTTATTTATGTTTTCAAAATCCATGTTTACATTTCACCCAGAAAAAACTAAATGGCGGTCGGTCACACTCAGCCTTTTCAAAACCTCAAGTATCTCAAACGGCAGAAAAAAACAAAATAGTGGCCGGGTACACAACCAAAAGTATCTCAAACGGCAGAAAAACAAAATGGCGGCCGGTACACTCAGCCTTTATAAAGTAGGTACCTGACTCTTCAATGGGTGGTGGGGATAAACCTTGTGGGCGGAGCATATCCTGGCCTCGTGGTTCACGTGACTGGATCACGTGATTAAAACTTGTGGGCGGAGCAATGCCAGGAGTCGCTGTGGTCAAGTGACTAAAAGGTGGCATGGCCTTTTTGGGCGGAGCATAGGCCAGAAGGGGCCATGGATCACGTGACTAAAGCATGAGGGCGGAGCATAGCCCAAAAAGTGCCATGGGTCACGTGACAGGATCACATAACTAAAAGGGACGTGGCCGGATGGTTAAGGTTAGGTCGAGGTGAGACCACGTGGCAGTTAAGGTTAGGTCGAGGTGTAAATTCAAATTCAAATTTCCCGCCATGATCACGTGACTGATAACGTGACCAAATGCTGGCTTCTGATTAGCTGCTCCTAGAAGTTCCCCAGAAGCCTTTCTATACTACTCTCCGTATATAACTCTGAATATATATTATAACTAGAATGTTACCCTACTCTACGAGTATCCCAAATACTGAGGTCACACTGATAGTTCTCACCCCTAAAAACTACCACTGGATCCGCCCCTGATTTGTATCATCATTAGAAACTAGAAAAAAAATAATAAGCTTTATGATTTTTCGTTTACAGCTGATACCTCGGTCGATGAAACTGAGAAGGTTTGTAGGAGCGTCCATGAACTTCCACTTTCTTTGTATGGCCAGTCCCAATGAATGCCTGTATTTTTTTGAAATTGGTCAAGTGTTTTTGAAATTATTTTGATGATTAAAACTATTAGTATATCGGTTTAGTCACTATTATGCACTGACACTAGAAAGAGATTTACGACCTCCTAATCCAAGATATGTATTAAGCCACATAACGTTTCTCAAATGGTCAGACTCTTCGACTATATTTTTGACGTGGGTTTTTATACTTTAATACATAGATGGTATCACTGAAATCGTCCTTAGGTTATGTTACAAGACATTTTTAGGTCCAAAAGAAAAGCATCATGCATTATCCATTAGTAAACCATAAATAAATATTGAATAATTCATAATATAAGTCAAATCAATTACACTTCAACCTTTTAGTTCAAACAAATATATAAATTGAAAATACCAGCATTGATGGCTTCGCCTAGAGACAGGATGACTGCAGAGATACCGTGGATAATCTTAACATATTCACTGAACCATGGCATATTTCGTTGCAATGTGATATTCATTTGTGCTATGTATGCAATGACGTTTTAATTGATATGAAAATATTCTTTGAATTCCATTCTCAAAAAAAAAAATTAAATTAATATTATTAATTTTTAATTAGGTCCATTACAACTTTCAACATAAACTAAAATATAATTGGGTAAGTCAGTTGGATAAATGGCTTCAAGAAATATATGAAAAAAAAATTTAACTGAACTTGACCCCAGATTGTTTAGGTTTAATACCAAAAGTATCAGCAAAATTGGTCTCCACCCGACATTATCAAAGTTAAACCCACCTCCAATAAAATATTTTCTGTTAACTCCGATATCCAAGCATATTTAACAACAGATAACCCATTTAAATACAAAAAATATTGGCTCAACTAAGATTCTCCAGCAAATATATCATTAAAATTACATTCTATAACCAGTCTTACATAATCAAACCGCTGAAAGAATGTACGCAAATCCAAAATTCCCAAAGACCTATTTCATTTATTAGTTAGATGCCCAATGTACAAAGATTATAGGCAGCATTAGCTACCGAATAAAATCAAACATAATAGAATCCAGAAATCATAAGCACCAGCAAACATTTCTATCCTAAGAAACATTTATTTATTATTTACATAAGAATGTCCGCATTAGAGCATTTATTATGAACACTTAATCAGTTACGCACCGTGTAAAACTAGTTCAATCTATAACAAAATTACAGCGCGATCGCAAATATATGCTTTACTTTACTAATATAATTATAAGTACATTTTTTCATTTTCTATTGTATCTTGTCAATATTATAAAATTTTATCATTTTGGACGACTGTGTTTGTAATGTGTACATGCAAGAGTGTTTACGTTTAAAATATATATTTTTTTCTTCCGGAAAGTATTGCGACCGTGAAAAATTTCGAATCCGAGTTTTTTAACGGAAATACACGTTTTGAGATCTCCTGAGTCCAAAGAACCAAGTTTCGCAATGCGGTAAGTCTAGCTCAAAAACGAAATGTTGTACGAAACTGAAATTGCGAATTTAAGGTAGGTATATGCGTCTGATGTTACAGCAACTTTTTTGCCAAAATATATCATCCATTTTACACATTCTTACAATTTTCTCGAAAAAGGCTCCAAATATTTTGATCGAACTCCTTACATCAATGTACAATTAAATGACCTTTAATGTCAGCTAGATCTTACTCTCATTGAAATAGACTGACAGGGCTTAAAAGCCAAATTTCCAAAATTCCTTTCTCTAAAGTACCTTTAATTTTGTTTATTTGAAATAATTAACCGTCTCTCATTTTTGATACAAATAAAAAATGGATAAATATAAATGATAATGGAAAATATTAGATAATTAACTAAAGTAGATATATTTTCCCAGGTTGAAAACAAATTTTCGGAAATAAGAGCAGTGATATAGAAGTACAATATACTGTTGGAAAGCTAAACATTTTAGAAAAAACAATATCTAACATATAAAGTATATATAACATCTAACATTACCGCAGAAAGTAATAAAAACTGACGAAAAACGCATAAACTTATGTGATTGTTCTTGTTAATAATTTCGATTGCTATATTATTTAATGGAAACTAAACAGGAAAATTTGAAATTTATTTCAAGTAGGGAGAGGTAAGTAAAAGGTACGATGCGCGCACAAGATTTTTTTTCTCTAAATATATTGTTTGGTTTCTAAATATATTTGGTTATAATTCAGCATTTTCCCAAAGAAAAATTAACAAATAAATAAAATTATAACAAGGGCTTATAGTAGTTCAAATTAATCTTATTTATTTATTTCTTTGCGAGGTAATATATTTTTACATAGCGATCGAACATCAATGATAAAGATATGCGATTATTGGATCGACTATAAGGATATAACTCTACTTAAAAATAGATAGATATTTGTCACTTTTAAAGATACTAAACTTTTATGGCAACTGAGTTACTCAAACATGTAAATAAAAAGATTAATCATACCAAAAATATCTAATGGCCAACCAATTAAAGTTTAGTAAATGAATCTGATAAATAATTACACTGCTGCAGAAACTCACAGAAGAAAATTCCGCAACTGACGCGTCGGAAAATGGGCTTCACCCTAAACCTGCCCAAAACAGGGCCTTTCTTTGGATTGCAGAAAGTGATGGCTTGTTTGCCTCAGTTTCCTTGTTTTTAGACCGAAGAATTTAATGCCTCTTCCAAACGAATTCATTGAACCATAACACCTTATACGTGTTATGAAAACGTTTCCTTACAAAACACTTAAAAATTAATATTGGTAATATTAGTAACTTAATTACTTATTAACGCATAATTGTATACATTTTTTAAAGGTTTATGCAAATATTAAATCTAATTCATAAATTATTAATATATTTTGAACTGTAATTTATTTATGAAAAAAATAATTTTCTGATAAGAATAATAATTCGCAATTTTTTTTTTTTTTTTTAGTCTACGAATAAATATTTAGTTAATTCGTTATTAGCGAGTAACTGATGAATAAAATAAAACTTTATAATTCGTTCGTTTGTGCCACAATGTGAAAAACTGAATTTTATGGGAGAAGAGTTTAAGTTTCCCTATTTAGGCTTATTGCTGCCTCTCAACACACTGATAAAACACCAAGTAGGAATTTCCTTAGTAATACTACTTACATTTTTTATTTTGAAAAAAGTTAATCTTCATTTATTGATCATTTAATCATGAATCAAATTGTGGTAGTTTTTCATAAAAAACAATAAACATTAACTCCTTTAGAGTGTAAGTACAATAAAGACACATTTGAAAAAATTAAAAAACAACTTTTTATTAAGCAACAAATAGAATTAGAAAATAAAAATCAACACAAATCATTTTATTGAACGTATTAAAGAACAAAATAATATTTTTAACATAAATAACGATGCTTTCAATTACGTAAAAGTAATAATTTTTGGTCAATTAACTAGCATAAAAATAATATTATAACATTAAAAATAATTCATTATTATCTTTATCAATAGAGGGTTTATAAAGCAACTCTCTAATCAAAGTTTGAAAGAAGTCATTATGTTTGACTACCGAACATATAATAGCTAAAATAACCATAGTTTTTTGTTTTTTTTTCGGTAAATATTGAAACTAGAAATCAGACATTTTTTTTTTCAAATATACGTCAATGGAAGCTTTCCAAGCAAAAAACGAAAAACAAAAAAAAAATGTATTGTGGCAAAATGAACGATGTTATTTTCAATGTGAGGAATAACAAATGAATTTATTATTTGTTATTTCAAGAAAAAGAAAAAAAAAATCAACTATGTTAATTATTCGAAGTATAATCCCCGAGTCTGTTACATACTAAGAAGTGTCGATTTCGATAATTTCGATCATCTCCTAACCCAAAATCAAATTAATACTCACAGCGTAATTTAAATTCATTACGGTTTAAAAATGCTCAGTCAAACAAATATTTAAATATCTTCACTAACCAGTGTCAACAATTTTAATAATTCAATTCATTCTATAGCCAGAGAAAAATATGATGGTATCATTTCCTAATTCCTTAGGCTTCTAAATTGATAATAATAATTTTTAGAATTATTGTGGACTGTTGGTAACTGATTCAAAAAAATTTACCTAAAATCCATTCCAAAATCAGCTGTAAATTGTATGGGTAGGCGGGGGGAGTAGGGGGAAAATAAGGTTCCTGAACCATCTGGGTCAAGAACTGAAGTGAAGATGGAACAGCTGAAGAGGTAGCGGTCTGCACTAACCAGTTCCTCCGTTCGTCTGACCAGTCGAGCCTCCACGCACCCTCCGCCAACCCAACTCTATTCATCAAAAGCCCTGGCTGATCAAAAATATATCATAATCCCAGAATTAATTTTTTATTTTATTTATTAGTTATTTATGCTAACCATGCCAGTAATTGGCATTGGTCTACAAGTGAACGCTTTGGCGTTAAGACCAAAAAAATATATGACTTTAGGCCAAATGTGTGACACGAAATTCAATGATAGTCTATTTATTTATTAATGAATAAATAAATTGATAGACTGCAGTATCAATTATTTCAGAACTTCATAGAGGATTCTATTACCATTGTTCCCGCTGAGACAGAATGTAATATTTCTCAATAAATATATAGACAATCAGTTCATAGAGGATTGCACCTAATTCCTTATTAGGAATGCTGGTCCCATAATAGAACACACCCACCTACTGTAATTTTGTTAAAGGAAATAAATGTTTTATTTTATGATTTCGAAAAGCAAATTATATTTGATGATATTAGTTATTCGAATAGCTTCAACCATCTTTTTTCTATATTCTTTTTTTTTTAAAGTTTAAAATAGACACTATGCGTTGTAAGAGGTTATATTTCCATTACTGGAAAAAGGATTATATTGGCTTAGAATGGCTGAAATGTCAGATTTGTTTATTTTGATGAAATCAGTGCTTTACTAGGGTTGAGCATCAATGACCGATGTATTCATGTTTTTGCCGCATCTGTGTTTCTCCACGACATCGATGTATTTAAATATTAACAGAATTTTATTCTGATTAATTTTGTTCATTTAATGATGAAATGAAGTTTATTACTGAATCTGTTTCGTATTCACTGGTGGGCCAATTTTTGTTTGGTAGTTAATACACCTATATTGTTACTAAAAGACAATTTTATTTAGAGCAGCCTGATTTTTTAAAAAATGTATAGTTTTCATTGAATCCAGTTTTCCTTTATGAAAACAACTTTGATTTTGATATACATCGATGTTTTCTCTCAAAATACAGGTATTCAGGTCAATATTATCGTTCCATCGACGGTTGCCAATCGATGCTCATCCCCAATCTTTAACTCATGGGCCCAGGGTCCCGCGATCCATAGGGACCTCTTTTAAATATTTAAATTATTTTTTTTTTTAAATATTTGTTTCTTACTCAGAAAATAGATTCTTTCTTCCTTCCCCAGATCCTTTCTTAGATCCTTTCTTTCTTCTTTCTAGATTCTTCCTTCCCCATAAATAATGGGGAAGGAACCCCATATCTTAAACTAATATGCCCTCCTCCCCCACTAGGTTAAAGACGGCCCTGAATGAAATCATTTAAGTAAGAAACTATCTCTTGTTTGCAAACGCTAACACAATGGGCAATAAATATATCTGTAGATAATTCTCTTTCATTTTCAAGCAACATCTTTCATTTGATAGGGAAATGTTCAAGTGTTTGTGTATTTTTTTCGCCATTGATGAAATTTGAGAAATTACGCGTTACATTCTTAAACTAACTTAAACTTTCAAAATAATGCCTCTGAAGAATTTCGAAACATCACCATGGCTTTTGGTGATGGTAAAGTGAATGAAATAAAGAACTGTATATCGGCTATACTTAGGCTCTCCAGGTTTCAATTCGGTAATACAAATTTCGAGAATGAATCTCTTGGAAGGGCAGAAACGTTTTGAAAAACTAGTGAGACAATCACAGAGGTCTCTCACTGCTCAGAAATAGACAAATTTCATGAAAAATTGAAAGAAAAATCCTAGTCCTAGTCAACAAAATAGTACTTAAATTCCATCATGCAATGCCCGACCGACCACATGCTTGACAGTTAACTTAAAAAAAATTACATGATCTGAAAAATGAAGTTCTACAACGTTCGCCATATTCACCTGACTTGTTTATAACAGAATATCATTTTTTAAGAGCGCTTGACGCATTAAAAAAATATATTCCAAAATGAAAATGAGGTGAAATTTCCATTAATCGATTTTATATTGTATCAAAGCCAAAATAAGGGATACAAATCCTTGATAGGCGTTGGAGGAAATGTATTGAAGCTTAATTTTGCCGACCTTCTTTCTGCCCCCCCCCCCTCCCTCCCTCTACCCATCTTCTATAAAAGTCAACAGTTTTATAATACAACTAGCCGTTCTGTATCGGCTTCGCAAGGGATTAGATGGTCTTAACGTCAATTTCATTTCTTGACTACAATTGTCTAACTTTTCGGCCGTTATGATTTTAAGGCAAATGAATTTAAACCGAAAGAACCTTCAAAGTAAACCATAATCTTTCCCACTCATCACTATCCTCTCAGTTCGCCGGTGTACCTCCTTGGCTCCATCCTTTACATGGTGTATATAGGCGATATCCCAACTCATCCTAACACCATCTTCTACTGCTTAAGCTGATGGCACATGTGTGTTATCTGTGAAAAACGACCCATTTATCTCATCTCAAACCCTGCAGTCACCCATCACAGCCATTGAAGAATGGTGTCAAAACTGGAGAATTAAAATAAATCCCACCAAATCACCTTCATCCTACGTCGTAAACCCAGTACATCCTGTATTTATACACGCTGTTGATTTATTTAAAACGTAAAATGTTCACTAATACACCGGCATAACTTGACAACAGTGATAGCTTATAAACATAGAATTTGTTTATAACTTGATTACAGCGCTATCTATCTATATATATATATATATATATATATATATATATATATATATATATATATATATATATAAAATAAACATTTTATATAATATAATTCAAAATAAATATTATCAACTCATAACATTAACTCACTTTATTTTCATATAAATATTATCAACTCATAACATTAACTCACTTTATTGACTAATCTATCAAGCATCAACAAACATATTTTTCTTAAACAAAAAAAAAAAAATTCTCTCAAATTTTGCCACCCTCTAAATTTTTTCGCCAGAGGCAAGGGCACCCTATAATAATAATAATTTTTTAATAATATCGTAAAAGTTCGTTTTTCTTTCATTTGTCTCAAACCCTAGGAGCTGGCTATTCATATGCTCCAACGATACCTCGTAATGGTCAACAGTATAAATAAAAAAAAAAATTAATAAAATAAAAACCCATAACAAAAAATTGTAATTGAAATCGACATTGTAAAATAGCGCACTGAGATCCATTGCGCTGAGACACAGCAAAAAGTTAATATATAAACAACCATTGCAAAAGCTTTCAGCATTCACCTTTCCGAAGCACACATTTTAAATTCAAAAAGTGTAAAATTAAGAACTGCACATAACTGATACGAGTTTTCTAACATAAATATAACACAATGACATATAAATAATATATAACATAATGGCATATAAATAATATATAACATAATGACATATAAATAATATATAACATAATGACATATAAATAATATATAACATAATGACACATAAATAATATATAACATAATGGGTTAGCAACTGACATAATTTTACTAAGCTTAAAATAACCAAAAAAAAATTTAAGTCAGTTTGAACTGTTTAGTATATACCATTTCATTCACTCCACCCTAGGGTCCTTTTCTTTGTCTGTATCATAAGATGTATTATAACAATGTAATACAAATATAGCATTATATAACTAATAAAATATTTTATATAAATACAAACAAATAAGATACATTCAAGGGATTTCTTTTCAGACTTAAACGAGAATCGTAAAACATTAAGTATTCTTCACTAGAATTCACAGTACTCTGTATACACTATTACCATTGTCCTTTATTGAGACAGAATTTAATATTACTCAATAAAAGTAGTTATAAAAAAAAAAAAATCATAATATTACACTGTAGAAGCTTCAAGCAAAAATCTGCAAACGTGAGATTTTCCATACAGAAATTTATGACGTTATAATGTCAATAAAATAATTAGAATATTCGGTCAAAATTCCACAATAGATGGTTCGGCTAATAGTGCGCTTCCTTATTTATTTAACTTGACATAAATATTAATTTGAATGAACTATATTTATACATGCATTGGACATATCAGTTAGTGGCGCTAAATGTAAACTTTTGTTTGAGGCATGCAAACAAAACATGAAATGTTTCATTTGTAGGGCGACAACTTGTTCCGTAATTCCAACATTAATAGATATCGAATAATCCGACTACTGGTACTGGTATTGGTGGGGGGAACTAATCTGGCAAGTGGGCATTATGGCCCTTTTAGCCAACCCCTGACGGCTACTTTTACGTCACCGCCGCGATCCGACTGAAAAATCTTCCATTAGAAATCCAAATATTCACAAAGGAGAAGTAAAAATGTCGTTCCCACGAAAAATAAGCAGATCTTATTCTTACGGCGCATATAGCTCAAAACTGAAGGGGCGAGGCAATTTCTAAATTAATTTATTTCAAAATAGTTTGCGAGAATTAGTTGCGAAATTTAAAGTTGTTTCCACGCTAGAAAGGGGGGGGGGGCAGCAGCTCCACTTTCCGCTGGTTATGGCTATGTCTTATTCTCACTGCAAAACTAACTCTTGCAATGCAGTGAAACAACATTCCTTTTGTGTTAGTATTCCTTCTTTTTCCGGAAACATGGAAGTATGCACTGTGCCATTTTGTCCAGACAACGTGATGTTGGTGAAGGAACCACGCGGAATCCGAAAATTTTTCCAGACATCCAGACATCCCCTATGGACGTCACCATGAGGGGGGTAGGCGAGGCGTCACCCTCTCCAATAATTTGAAAACCCAAAAAGTTAGGAAATTCGAGATTTGGGAACCTACTTCGAACTGCAAAAATTGAGGTCAAACATTTTACTAAAAGAGTTGCTTGAATTTAAAACCAGTACCAATACCTTTTGAGTTGAGAAATTGGGATTTTATCGATACAATATTGTGTTAGAACAGAAAAAAAAAATATATTGTTGTCAAGTGTCAACATTAGCAAAAAGTAAGTGACATGTTCAAATCCTAAAGAGTGGGAAAAAATTACAATATTTCATAATATAGTTGGGAAAATTAAAATATTTAATATAGTTGGGAAATGCAGTCAAAAAATTGTTTGGACATTTTAGATTTTGCCCCCTTTATTGCAACGTCCCTAACAAGATAAACTATTTTTTGGACATTATCTTGAAGCAAAGTGGATACCTGATCTTTTAAGAAGATCTCGAACAAGTTCAATGTACCTTCTGATTTCTAAGCCGGAATGGCGATATGAGAAACAGTTAATACGACGTCAGAGATCACTTCCATTCTGTTCCACAGAGAATATGAAAAACCTATTATCATGGCCCGGTTCTCTCCCTTTTCAATGAGATCATTAACGTTGGCAAAGTGAAATAATGCCATCGATAATATGATCATAAACTATAATGATCTTTATAGCAATAGTTGGAAAGATAAGGTCGTTTATAGCTGAATTCCTGGATAGATGCCATCATTTATAAATGCATATTTTATCTAGACCAATTCTAGGTGATAATATATCTTAATTATCAACAAAAAAAAATATTTTAGAAGTCATTTATTGTGAAGGAAATGTATTTTGAGACCTATCCTGATGGTCTTGAAAAAATTGATAAGGTAAAACAAACAAAATCTATTGAATTAAATCAAATCGAGCAAACAAAACTACAAAAAATTCTTGAAAATATCATTCAAATGTTGGCCAGCCTCAGCAATTTTGTCTGGCCAGCATATTGTTTAGGATACACAAGTTCACATGAGAACAATGCGTACAAAGCATGAAATATTTTCGATTTCATAGTTGCATAGAGGGAGATGAGGTATTTCCTCTATGATTAGGTTTTATCAGAATCATGATTATATTTCATTTACTTTTATCCATTTAAATTAATGGGGTTCTAGGAGAAAAACAAAGCTCGAAAATAAGAATATAGGAGGCTAAAAAAAAAAAAAAATACTATAAGAACAAAAAGTGGTACATATACAGAATACTTGAATTGGGACATTTAATTTTAAAGTAGAATTACATTTCTCTATCTGAGGTTTTAGGACGAAAAACTTAAAAAAAACTAACGTTTTTGTTAATTTTTGTACACTCATAGCCTCGCTATTATAAATGCTAGAAAGCGAGAATGGGCATGATTTAACAGAGAAAATGTGACATTATACTTTGCAACAAGAATTTTAGGCATTTGGATTACATGCGGAGAAGGTACAGTAAGCGAATAAAGTTGACCAATTTTGGTTGTTGAGTTGATGAAGTCATTGCTCACAAGAATATAATTTGCAACATATAACTAGATTTGGCTATTTTATAATTGTTTATGCTTCTTTCCAAATCGCATTACTTGCACTCTAAGCATTTTTACGCCTTGAAAACCCCGTGGGTGTGTGTGTGGTAGACACGGCCTCTGTCAATTTTTTTTTTTTTTTTTTTTAGCCTGTCCATGATATTTATATCTAATTCAAGACAATACTGTAGTTTGTATTAAATATATATATATATATATATATATATATATATATATATATATATATATATGATACGTCCAAATCGACAATATCACGATAGATAGATTTATAAATGCTTCACAGTATACAATTTATGTTTACAAAATATATTTCAGAATATTCGCCAAACGTAAAAATGTCTGCTAAAATAAAAATTGATTACATGGTTTTTACCTAACTGTTAGCTAAATTATCACCTGGTCTAAGGTACAAGATGTGTTTGTACATCTGACCACATGGTAAAGTTTTCTTGTAAAGATAATAATAAATATTCTAACACAAAATGTATGATTTAAAACGTATACAATTGCTGCCAAGATCAGAGTAGATGCATTCATGCATTTAGGTAAGGGTTTACTTAAATACAAAAACTTGAAAAATTCATTGATTGAAAATTGTTCAAAGGTAGAACAACTTCATCTATATGCTTATATGTATTTTAACGGCTTTTATTTTTATTTATTTTTTTTACCAAATACCTTTTCTCATTGTGAATTTGTTAATGTAGGAAACAGGTACTACTTACTCTAAGTCTTCTTGCTGTCTCAAAATCAATCAGCCTAATTCCATTTTCGCTCGTTTCTGTCAGCATCATTTTCCAATGGGTAATAAATTCAAATACCTTGGAGTGGTAGTGACAGACCAAAAAAATGCAGGCCGAAATAAAAGCAAGAATTACAGCAGGCAACAAGTCATTTTATACACTAGCAAAAACACTAAATCAAATGAACTGTCATGGGGCTCGAAGGTAACAGTTTATAAAACTATTATAAGATCAGAGGCTACCTACCTGTGTGAAACATGGGTTTTGACTCAGGAAAGCGAGAAGCTGCTGACAATCTGGGAAAGGAAGGCCCTGAGAAAAATATACAGTCCCAAGAGAATAATTGATCAGTGGCGAATAAGGAACAACGTTGAGTTATATGAGCTCTACAACAATGACATCGTGGTCACTACTAAAAGATACTGCCTCAAATGGTTAGGGCATGTAGAGAGGATGGAGGAAGGGAGGTTACCAAAGAGACTACTCTACTGCTGCGGTGGACGACGACGTCGAAGACGACCTCAGCCGTATGAAGATGGAGAAGAATAGCTGTCGATAGGGAAGTGTGGCGAAAGTTTGTTTCTGAGACCTAGGTCCGTTAAGGACTGCAAATCAATAATATTCTCTATATTAATCCCACATAGGCCTCTTTATGAATTGCATTCACGTATCATTTATAAATAAATATAAATTAAAACCTATCTAATTATTAAAATATTAAGTATAATAATAATAAATAAATAAAACTCAAGAGTAGTATTGTGCTTATCTGCTGACATCAAGCACACTCATGATTAAAACATACCTCTGAAACGCGAACCTCTTACTTGTACATCCCCATTTCTTATGATGTTGCTGTACTAACCATAATGGAAGTATAATAAACCAAGTGAACCCCAAATTTTATTAATATGTTCAGTTTAATGCCCACACAAAACTTACAACTCCTTGTACATCGACCCTTACTACACCTTTACTAAGCTTTCTACCTAACAATTCCAACTTACCACCACTTCAAATTTCTGCGGAACCGATTTCAACACTGAGATGGTTAGCGGACTGTTGAATTCCTTGCATATACCTTGCAATTTACTGTTGTTTTGAACATATTTCACCCTGAATTTGAAATAAAAAAATAAATGTAAATTTTAAAACGAATCTATCTGCCTGCCTAGACGATTAAATAGTAGCTAATTTTACTTCTCGTTTATAAATAAAAATATTTACAAAAAAAAAGAAGAGTCGAAACTATCGCACTATAAATTATCTGCTACGATTACAAATATTATTGTTTTAACTCACCAAATAAGGTATCAAAGGACACTGGCCCCAAGAAATTCGTCAAACAAGTTTTACCGGATGTCAGATGCTTTATAAATTTTCTCGATCTAATGGCGATTTCCGAAAAAGTATACTAAGAAATAAAATGTTAATTTAATATTTCATATAATTTAAAATTTCATTGTTATATCTGAACGATGAACATTTGAATGCTTTCTTACTTTAAACTAAATATACGAAAATGGGATATATCTGGTCAGCATTTGTGTAATGTTATCTTTTTTGTCTTGATGATGTCTGAATTGGAAAAACGTTGACTGGTTAGTTATTAACTGGTATATGGTATGAGAGACTTAAGTCTTTGTTTTTTCCATCTTCCAATTATATTCTCACAACAATTTTTGTTTATTTTTTTGCTATTTTTATTTGACTTTTTATATAAATATTTTTTAACAAGAGAGAAATCAATTAATCTGTTGTACGATGAATTAAATGATAGGTGTGCTACTGTATAAAATTTGTGTACATAGATTAAGATGTTGACTAGATTTTGGTTACTAATTTTCGGGATAAAGCCAATCCAATATGCAATAGCGGATCTAGACTTTGCGGGCCCCACCTAGGTTAGGGCAGAGGGCTACCGGGGGGTTTGAGAGCTACAGAATAATCCCTAAAAGGAAGGAGAAGTCCGGGAGCCCCCTAAAACTATAAATTCGTCTTTAATTTATAAAATTTTCTTGTGACACGGGGAACCACAAGAGCGTTCGCCCCCTTCGTCCCTCCTCCCCTGGATCCGCCATTTTTAGACGAAATCTTGGAATGTACTCAAAGTCGAATACATATTGACTGGTTGTATAGGTTCAGTATCTATTTTGGATGCAGCACCACGTAATTATTTCCTTCAATTTTAGTGCATGGTCATTCTTAGTAGTTTAAAGGGATCTGCACGTGAGTCCAGGAAAAAATTGATTCGATAAATTAACATGAAAAAAAACCTTTTAAAATGACAAATTTATTCTAAAATGGTATTGAGCAATCGATATCGAAGAATATATAAGTATCTAGGCATCCGCATGTTAATTTTTGGAGGTGGTCATAACCTACCTCGAATGGCCAATAAATAAAAGGCAAAGAATTATAATTCACCAACTGTTCAGTTTATTCAGTTATGTAATATATCCTCCAAACCTGTAATACGGGCTTACCAAACCAAGCAAAACCATTCTGGTGTGCTTTTTTTATTTGCTTCCTAAATAACACTTGAGCTCTTGAATCAATTGTTAAAACAATTATCTAATTAAATAAAAAGCTAACGGACATGCTCTTCAATGTAAATAGAAAGCAAGAGAAAGTCGTGCCATTATTTTGCACCAGATTTCTTTTCCTTGAAAAACAGCTGGCGACGGGGACACAGTATTGTGCAGCAGTTAAGGTCATCGAGACGTTGCACAATGGCGATGGATGGAGTCGGGACCTACTTTATTTATTATACATGGTAAACATTTTGTTTACCAATTAGATTAATTAATTAAAAAGGAGAAAGGAACTGTCCTTGCTGTAGCAACAAGTTTAGGCCAAAATGTTTCCAAATGCCGGACAGGGCGGGCGATAATACAAATCACTGGTTCGAATAAGATCGGAAAGCTGTTTCGAAATTTATATATTCGAATGGAAAATACAAATAATCACCTTCTCAATGATCCCATACTTAATAGATTCAGAATATCATAAATTTTTAAAAATATTTTAATACACTAATTAGTAAATTTGGACATAATCTGTGGTAAGTTATTATTTATATGATGGGTATTTGAATAGAACAGTCAGCTTATCATGAGTTCATAGTCTATTAAGATCAGTTCATAACTGTTCTAACAAATAAGAGCTAATTACCCTTTGGTAACTCTTGGACATATACAGTGTACCTGTATACATAATCATGCAGACTATGTAAAATAATTATTAATTAAGGTAAAATAATTATTATTGTAATGTGGAGTATCGTATGTTGTCATGTTAAAAATGTGATCATTAATGTTGATACAATATGGTTTTTATTTTGTTATATTGTTAAATTTGTAGAAAGTAATCCTGAAGATGGGGAAACAACCCTGAAACGTGGATACAATTGGACAAATAAAATACATGTAAGAAAAGAAGAATAATAATGTATGGAATGTCACCATTGCTAATTGTTAATAAATAATTATTAACTTCCTAAGTGCTTTGATAGAAAAAGAATAAATATATTAAATAAAATTAAAAAAGACACATAATGTAGAAAAAAAAAAGAAATAAACGAAGCATCCAATGAGTATTACCATAAATAGAATGAGCATATGTACATGTATATATTCATCAATCAAGCTCTTCCCAACCCCAGGTATAGACGGCAAAGTAGAACTCCAGGAGATCCCTGCGCTTCTTCTGAGCCGCTTCACTAATATTGAAAGTTAGTTGAGCTGATTTAGATTACTAAAACCATAACTTAGTGAACACCTTATATAAAATTTATGGCTTACTTTCTGACAATTCGGCTAATATGATCAATTGTACAAAATCATCCAATAAGATTCTTTTCAAAGAAAAATAGTATATCCTACACTAAAATGTTTATCAGGAATAAACAATGAAGATGAGGAAATTAATGAGATAGCCAGACGATGTATCTGAAATGAAAATTACCTCATTACCTCGCTAAACAAACCTTGAGAGTGTTATACTTCATGACCTTCCATCAAGATCATTTGTAACACATTTTAGAGTTGTATTTTATACACCACAGCTGTAAACTTAAAAAAAAAACATAGGTATAATACAAAAATTGACTCAAATATTATAGCGTTCGTAATAGATACATACTACACTATGTATATTGTGCTCTTGGAAGCGTTTCCTCTACCGTTAGATCACCTAAGGTATCTATTGGTTTGGCCTAATATTTGAAGGCTGGTTGCTCTTTGGGCTGATAGGGGTCCAACTATTAAAATTTCCGACGTTAGAAATTTTAAGTTGTGCTTATTATATTCTGGAAGGGCGATATTTAAAAAAAATTAAAATTAAATAAAAATCACATTACTAAAAAAACATACGTTTTTTTTATAGGTAATAAAAATTATTTTGTATTTATAAAATAGAGGATAACATTTTGAATCCCGAAACTTATTTTCCTTTTTTATTTATTAAGTAACATTTTGGCTCAAAGTACCACTTGGAAATCTACAAAAATATTTTAGAAATGATGCTAGCCTTAATGGAAAGTTTGTTTCATCATGAATAAAGAAATATTGTATTGGTATACGGTATATAGCCTACATGATTTTTTTTTTAGGAACATGATTCCTTGAGAAAATTCTAGCTAAATTATCTTATCACATTAAATTCATTTTTTTGAAAAACTAAAAATATATATATTTTTTTTGTTTCTACGTAACTAATCATTTACTTCTTAATACAATGCAATCAAGATAAAAATAAAATATTTGCCATAATTATTACTTACAGTCAAATTTCTTTTTCTCCACTTAATTTTAACTTATTTTACTTTTATATAGGTGCACAGGTAACCTGATTTAGATTTAAATATTGGTGCATAGGTTACCTAATTTAAGTTAAGATGCCTTATTTTTTTTCATCATGAGGTGAATGGCCAGCTACCGACTTTGTAGAGGAAGAACTTTTCTTACATTTAATCCTCCATCAAGAAAATCATAAAGCTGACAACCTAGACCACAGTTCGAAGACTTAATTATCGAATAATTAGTTAATACTAAAAAATGATTATTCCTAATCGAGCATATCCTCGCTTTCGACGGGACACCAAACGATAAGTTTGATACAGTTATAGCGTGGAGAGATTTTCCGGAGATTATAGACAAGGCCGTTTTCAATGTCATTTTAAAAATAGCTCTTTGTGTCAACTGATTGTGTTTTGTTGATGATATAATTTTCATCCAGCCATATAATAATAATAAAATATTTTTTTATAAAAATACATTTAATAGTAAATAATACATTCTATAGAAAAGCATGGTGGATAAAATACAAATATCACTGAAGACAGATGAAGTGCCTTGTATGTTCCCCCCTCCCCTCCCCCTCCCCTGGTTAATGGAAATAAACAATGCGAAATATTAAAATTGCTAATAATAATTCGATGATATGCAAATCTGATGGTTAACCGCCATTATACCTAACACAGTGTAATTTCAATTTCCATTTTTTTATTATTAAATATCCACCGGGAAAAACAGTATAAACCCCGATTGAAAAACGTAGTAGAACTTTAAAAACTTACATAACATAATATGTATAACATTTAACATACCGACCTGATCTCTACTTTGACAAATCATTGCGAATTCTAACCAATCAGCTGTTAAAATCTATGCAGCAGGTTATAAAATGTTCACGATTCTCGACTTACAACTTACTACAAGTAATTGATCCAGTGATTCAAAGTAACGCCTCTTTTGCCCATCCAGAAAACTAGTTTTTAAGTATGAGAGACATAAGAGAACTGAGTTTCCGAAGAATCATTAAGGCTAGATTTAATTAAATTATAAAAGGAAGGCAATTAGGAGCTTTAAACCACCTAAAATCAAATTCCAGGCAACAGAAAGTACCGGAATGATTTATTGGAGTTACAGCCTTCCATGGCCACCTTTGTAGCGAAGAGTTACCAATGATTTATACAAATATAAAGCCTGCTGAAACAGCGGAGGAATGGAACTTTCCATGCCACATGCAAGCAGTCGAACGCTGCATAAAGATAAGTCACACATACGTGTATGTGTTTTTTTTTTTGTTTTTTTTATACGAGGGTGTGTGGAAATGTTCAAAAGACACGGATAGGCCCGTACCTATCAGCGTGTGGGATTTCTACCCACTAAAACCACCTCCCTATACCTCTTTCCCACCCTCCACGGGACCACCGTTAGGCATTACTTCATGGAGGGTGATTGGCTGTGTGCCGCCTCATTGTTTTAGGCTGCCACTATTTAGGCGCGCCTCTACTTCTCCTCCTTCCTCAGCTTCTTGATGACCTCTGCCGCTAGGCGCTGGCCTGCCATCCAACAATCCTGTGAAAGCAGCATCAGGCTGACGATGCTGTCTACTGTGGCTCCTGAGCCATAGATTCCTAGAAATTCTTCCCTCTCTTCTTGAAAGCGGGGACAGCTAAACAATGCATGTTCTACAGTCTCATCTATTGTTGGGCACCTTGGACATACAGCGGTATTGTCCAGCTTGAACCGCACTTGGTGGGCTCTGAAGCAGCCATGTCCTGTGAGCATCTGTGTTAGGTAGTAATCTACTTCCCCATGTTTTCTATCCAGCCAAGGTTGGATTTGAGGTATCAGCCTATGGGTCCACCTCCCTTTCAATACCGTATCCCAGCTACGTCGCCATCTCTCGGCCGTCTGCTTTCTTTCCTCGGTACTGGAGATGCGGTCAACTCTCTTATATGAGCGTTGCCTCTCTTCTGCGACCAGCTCTATCGGCGGCATCCTGGCCACCACACATGCAGCTTCGTAGGAAACTGTGCGGAACGCGCTGATCACTTTGAGAACACTCCGGCGGTAGACAGATACCATTGGTCTCCTGTAGGCCAATATATCCAAGGCCTCACTCCATATCGCGGCTGCGTAGAGCAGAGTAGATGGGACCACACTTGCTAACAATAGTCTCCGACTACTTCTGGGTCCGCCTATGTTGGGCATCAGTCGGGCCAACGCTGTGCTCACTCTAGCCGCTTTATCGCATGCTTGTTGGATATGCTCCTTGAACCGCAGCCTCTCATCGATTATAACCCCAAGATACCTCAGGGAAGACTGGGACCTAATTTCTTGTCTACCCACTCTCAACGTTATTTCCTCCTTCCTTTTGCGACTACTAATAAGAAGGGCCTCTGTTTTCCTGTCTGGCAGCTGGAGCCCCACTGATGCCAGTCAATCTCGGATCAATGAAATGCTCTGGTTGGCCTTCAAGGTCACTTCATCTTTGTATTTTGCCTCGATCACCACTGCGATGTCGTCGGCAACATACGTGTATGTGTGGGTGTATATATATGTATGTGTGTATGTATGTATGTATGTATGTATATATATGAGAAAGATTCTCATATAATTTTAAATTTTGTGTAGGATGAAAATTTCTGCCAAATGTGGCGCTATGTTTTAAAACTTTAAGTGCCAGCTTTTTTATTTTGACTATATCTGTTTGTTGCATAATATAAATCGCATTGAAAGTATTTTTCTTTGAAGAAATTTAAGGCAGAATACCCCAAATGATGCTAATTACCTTCCCCAAACCACTTGAAATTAGCTGTGGATTAAGTGTTATCGCTCTTAATAGCAGTACACTATTTAAATATATATATATCAGTCCAGTGTTGCCAAATACTAAAATAATATTTTTCACAAAAATATAGCCAAGGTTTGGCCATCATTACCATCCCTTCAGCTCTAAGTGCATTTTCCTGACACTATACGGTATTTAGAAGTTAGTTTGAGGTTATGTATCATTTTACAAAAGGTTTTTCAGGAGTCAGAAGTAAATTTGCTTATTTTCTGATTTTGTGTGAATTTAGGGGGGGAAAAAAATTGTCAACGCAAAATTCCAAAGTACCATAGAATCACTCGTATATAGTAAAAAAGATTATATATTTGGTCAGCTCTCTCTTCGAGAGTTAATGAATAAGAGAGAAAAAAAAGGAATAGTTAAGAATAATTCATAAACTTTTTGCAGATCGGCCGAATCCATGTTAGAAACCAATCGTTCTCCTTTGAATAATCAGACCCTTTGTTTGTTCCTAATTTTATTAGATTTTTTTTTTTTTTAATTTCCAAAAGGTTTCAATAATTACAAAATCCATCTCGAATTACTTTTGAAGAATCAGCTAACTTACCAATCGACTTTCACTCTGTTCCCCTAGACATAAAGAGTTTTCAAATAATATTCTGACGGGGGTTTTTAAGGACGATGACAAAAAAAAAAACGAGCCACTCACAAACTCGAGCTACGCATGTTCTACTCAAGCTTAAGTAATAACGACCTTTTCTTTACTAATTATATAATATTATATTTCACTAATTGCTAAATATACGAGGAAGCGGATTGGGTGTATTTAAAAAGAGGAAGAATAGCCTTGGTTCGAAAGGTAGCCCATATCAGGTATTAGCGACCAGGCGGTTGTCAATATGTCCTTGGTTGTAACCAGGAAGCCCAAGATGAATTGATTAAATTAAATTTAGTAATAGAACATTTAGGAATACCACAATACGGTATATATTATATGCAATATATTTTAGAAAACTGAAAGAAATCTTAACTGACGTATTATACGTATTAGACAGTCACGAGACCAAGTTTGTTTCTTGATTTTTAAAACGTAAAACGCGAATGGAAATTACCGATTCTGAGAACATAAAATCGTTTCACTCTCTGCATCAATAAAAAGCTTCCCTACCTTCTGTAGTGAGGAAAAAGTAAAATAAATGATATAAAAAAATAAAAAAGATATATCTATTAATATTAAAGAAAAGTATTTTTTATAATTATAAGTTAAAATAACATAATAGTAATACTAAAACAACTATTTTTTTTATATAATTTTATTTTATACTATCAGCGTACTAATTGATATCTATAGCCTTCCTCTGGTACAGTACATAGTGAACGTTGAGAGCTGCAACTATAAACGCCTTCTGAAAAGTCTAATACAATTTTTGTTAAATGGTGCCACTTTTTTTATATTCTGGAAGATACTCCATAAAAATTATAGTATTCGAAGCCGTGTCAGCTACAGTCTACTGCCAGGCACGCCTTAAAAAAAAAAGCTATGGCAAGAAATAATATTTTTGAAAATAAGCCGAATAACAGGAACTTATAGCGAGATATTTCTCAATACAAAAAAAAAAAAAAGAAGAAGAAACAAAACTGAACTATTAATATGAAAAAAAAATATAAGTAAGAAAATGCAAAAATGGCAAATGTCATAACAGGCTTTGAATGCAGAGGCGTACCTACCATCTGCTTGAAAATGTTTTCTTTTCCAATTCTTTTAAAAATATCATTTGTAATCCTTTCTCTTTTGAATTATCACATTTAACAGATGCTCTTGGAAAAGTAACAAAGCTGAGGATGGACAGATGATAAGGTGAAAACAAACTGCGTTTTCCCCTTACGAATCAATTTAAAAAAGTTCTTTTTTAAGAGATTTTTGTTAATTTATGAAATGGAAGATTACTGAAAAAGTTGGCGATTTTGCGAAATTGTTATTAAAATAGAGGCAATATCGCAACATATACCATTAGAAAAATTAATGAAATAGAAGAGAATGGACAAACTTTCTACTTGAGCTGTACAGGTTTGGTATAAAGAATTGAGAGAGGATGAACATGAGCCTTAAATGTAAGGATGGTCCGAGACTCCCTCATCGTCGAATTAAGGAGGGGCATGGAACTGTTTGCTCAGATAGGTTCAAGTGATAGAAAATGATGGGATATATTTAGAGAAGTTAACAATATATTTTTCAATATATATATATATATATATATATATATAAACGCACAGAATAATTTTAAATCATAATGTATAAAAGATGTCAGTTGAAAGGAATAAGTTAATTTTTATTTGTGCTTCAGAAGATTCCGAATTTCATTCACAATCTTATAAATAAAACAACACATGTAAATTGCTATCTCTCCGTTACGCTTTTTTGGCTGCTTTTCACGAGAAAATGGCCGAAATGCTTTCGGAGAAACGTTTTCTGTCGCTTTAAGAAGGTTTTAAGCAATATCAACCGTTCGGCACCTTGAAACAAAATGGGGGGTAACCAAAAACGCTTAAAATAGACGCTTTGTCCGCATTTCATAAAAACAAAACAAAGGCTAAGCCAATTTAGACAAAACTTCATATCGTTATTATTTAAAGCCGTAAAAAGGTATTTAGCAAACACTAAACCGTTATTTGCAATCTTGAGACAAAATGGCGGGCATACTAAAATTTTTTTTATTTTTACATTTTTATTTTATTTTAATTATTAAAAAATCAGATCAATAGACCAAATATCAGTTACGGACCATGCCGTTAAATAGTTACGACCTTCTTAAGCCTGCCGACTTTCGGCTGAATGCAAAGTACACTAGCTACGACACACAAAGAGCTCTTGAAATTCGACCTAGCTACGACACACAAAGAGCTCTTGAAATTCGACTAAGTTGTCTAAGACTTTGTAGGCTTAGAATATGATAATTTTACTTAATCTTTAAGTTTCGTGCAGAGCTCTGCGGGTAAGGATGATTCTCTTGTACGTGGTCTGCTCCAGTGTCAGTGGATCCAACAGTTCGTTTATTTATTCCCCAAGGGAACGGACACCCAACGCAGTTTATCAGGAGGTTCTTCCGTAGACTTAAAAACCTTTTGCTAACAGCTTTTAAAAACAAAACATAGTTTTTTAGTGCGTATAAAAAAAAAAATTAAAAAGCGAAGAACAGTCATATAAAAGCTCTCCTGGTGTTTATCAGGCAACGTTATGAATCGTACTCGGTGTTATCACTTCAATACGAAAGACGGATAACAACAACTAAACAAACAATAAAATCCTTCAAAATTAGAAAAATAATGCACCGATACCGCAGATAAACTACAAGGGGGAAGGGGTGATAGGATTTGAATAGTTAATGAAAGAAGCTATTTGATCTCCGCCGATATTATCAGATTTTTTTTTTGTCCTAAATACTTGGGACAATGACAGTGCCTGACTAATTGATACACCTCATTACTATGACAGAAAAAGGAATAGATGGTGCCCATTGAACTGGATTCACGTCAATGATGTCCAGTCACTTTCTCTTGAAGCAGGCTGTCCTGCCCTCATCGTCATGATCCCAAATCGGCTGTCAATCTGGTTGTCAATCGAGTCCATTGCTCGTTCATTAGGACTTATAAAGAGATACGCGATGTCGATCGACCGATTCCGTCTCAAATTCTATTTCTCATCTCGAAAGATTTGAATAGAATTAATTCAACTAAAGTTGGTCATAGTAAGTAGTACTTAAGAAAAATATTGTTTTATTTTTTGCATTGCACACCAAATGGCTATTCTCATACTTTATATTTATATATGAAAAGTTAATTATTTAATATATAAATTAACATTAAAATCATTCCGTTTCACTGCCGAATCCTGTACAATCCGATAGATCAATTTATATTATCAATGAAATATTTAGAATATGCATTTATAATGTAATTTTAATGCATAATGAGTTAAGTTGTTAAAGAGAAAAAAAAGTAAACCAATTTTTTTTTTTGTGTATGAAACGAGTGCAATCATGAATAACAAAATGAAAACATTGCTAACCCAAAACATTTCGGCATAAAGAAAAATGGGAAATTGGTTCATGAAAACCAAAATGTATTTAAAAATAATTGAAAATTCATCGAATCGGTCAGAAATATAAAAAGAACCTTGGGTATCAAATATCGGAGCATTTATTGAATACCTATGAAAACTCCATTAGTATTTTCAAAAAGTTCTACATTAAAATTAGTAATGTTTAGCCTTAGGTCACATAAAAAAACAAAACAGCAATAACAGAACTTTATGAAAAAATAAAGAGATGTGCTCAAAAATCAATCTAAATGTGAATATATGGTAAAGACGAAAACTTTTTAACAACTACATAAAATATTTGTGAACTATAAATTGTTTAGTTATTTCATATTATATTCACCATTTTTTTATAAAATTATTTTGCCCGAATTCTCTCGAGGCTAACATTTTAAATGAAATATTTGATGTTGCAACGCAAAAGAAATATCTGCTTAACCTTCTCACAACATGCTTATCAGCTAACTGCTTCAAAAACAGTTTGAACGTACCAGGCGATCATAAAAATTCCAGTTTTCCTCTTATCTGCAACTCTAATAAATCATTTCAAATATAAACTTTGAGGTTAAATTTTCTACATTCCGCTTGCTTTTCTGCAAGAAGAAAATTCCATTCTTGCAAATTAAAGATTTCTTGCATAAAACATCGCTCTAAAAGACATATTTTGCAATTTTAATGGCAGTGGTTTAAGCTTTTAAAATATTTATTATTGTTATAATTTTAGAGATCTTTAATTTCTTTACAATACTTTTTTTAATATTAACTAGGAAGAGGTTCCTTAATTTTACTCGTAAACTTCCATTCAGAATAATCACAGGTTTTTAGAACGCTACTTGATAATTACTTACTAAATCTTGTTATATTCGTAGGATAAACATAGTTATCATAATTTCAATATTGTAAATAAAACATTTTAAGAAATAAAGTCTAAGCTTATATACATATAAGGTCTATAAGAGGTTTTCAATAATAGTAATTTAATAATCATTTTAAATTGAAAATTTGTATTATGGTTTAATTAAAAGTAATTCGATATCATGTAGACAAATTTTAGATATTTATTATCTCTCTTGTCTTTATTCTCAAAATGCAGTTTTTGCCTTGTAATCCAAAATCTAGAAGAATTAATTAAATTAATAATTAAGTCGTGCAATGTGGCATCATCCTCGAAGATTTATATCCGAATTTCTTATTTTTTCTATTTTTTTTGAGTAAATAAGATTATTTTAGAAGAAAAATACATAAATAACCAATTAATTAACAAAAAATGTACAAAACAAATTACATTACTTACACGTATAGTCGAATTATGTTACAATTGTGAGTTATGATTCGATTTCTTACCTGCAAAAAAAAAAATAATAATAATAATAAATACATAAGAATAAATAATAAATAGAGACTGAAAAAAACAAAGAAGAATTTAGAAAACGCATTAACATAATAAAGGTTGTTTTGGGAGATAAGAAGAAACATACTGGGAATAAATGGACTGAAGAAAGAAAAGTACTTCACTCTAAAAGAATGAAAGACCTATGGAAAAGGAAGAAAGAGGAGATATGAGTAAAAAATAAATGATATTTGGTCCTAGCTGGCCTCTTGGCTCAAAAGAATAAATAAATAATTATACTATTATATAAAAGAACAGCGCGAATCGCAAAAACTACAAAACCAATCTTTACCAAATTTTAACTATATCATCTTCATAACCTCACACTGGCACATACTTTACTGAATTGCGTTGTGGTTTTCCAGAATGTCAAATAGCTGCCCGGAGGTTTGGTCCATGTACGGTCTGCTTCGGGGAAAGAAATATAGGTCCTCGTGCCCCTGCTGACCCCGAACAGCCATAATCCGTAGATTTAGACAGATTCGTCACTTTCCTTGAAAGCGAGTGAGTCGGTGGGAGGGACACTGCCACATTGGCCCCAAAAGGGACTGGTTATGGAGCTATGGGTATGAGGATGCAGACCATGGTACAGCGGCAACGTGAGGTTGGGTAATCCCCTCTAGGCTATCTGTGCTCCCGCAAGCGATAAAATTCTGTAAGAAGACCACATCGGCGGCTCAAATGAGATGAAATTTGGTATGCATGGTTCTTTTTTAGGCAGAAAAATACCATAGAAGCGGGGATAAATTTCACTCAAAATTTCGGCAGCTATTCCGAAATTAATCGCTTTTTAAGGTTTTGCGCACCTCCAAATTAAGTTAGAAAGTTGAAAGTTCGCAGGTAAGTACCTTTTGGATATCTCAACGTTTTTCTCCCACCCCCGCCATTTTGGTATTTTTAGTTTTGTATTTTAGTTATTATAAAAGATAATTTAAAATATAACCTTAGTAATAGAGCTATGCAGCTCACCTTTTTTTCCTTCTAATTTAATCTCCTCACAATTATTGGAATTTTCTGATCATTCATCATCCGTGTCAAAAAATAAAAATCTTGAAAATATCTTTTTCTTGACTTCAAGGACATTTGTGCTAAATTTGAAGAAAATCGAACAACAAATTTGGTCGAGACTGCGAATCAAACAGATTTTTGATGATACATGGCCCTGTATCATCAAAAATCTTTTTGTAAACGACTGCCATCTTAAATCCGAAGTAAAAAAAATAAAAATCCTTACAAATACGTCGCTTTTCCTGACTGCAAGTAACATTAATGCCAACTTTGATGAAAATCTAACGACGCGTTTGGCCATGATAGCGTAACAAACAGACAGAAAGACAAATGAAATGCCAAACGGCCGAATTGAAACAGGGTCTCTCGCTTATGCTCGGTCAATTAATAATAAAACAGCATTTTAATTCTAAACATTGATATAAATTTTTTGGAGAAAGAGTTTAACTGTTTTTCTGTCAAATATTATAAGATCTGCTCTATTTAAGGGTAATGAAAAATAGTAATAAATTACCCATTCATTCCATATATATATATATATATATATATATATATATATATATATATATATATATATATATATATATATAATTAAAAGAATAGATAAATAATAATAATAGTAAAATTTAAAAAACATCATGAACACAAAGATTTTTCACTCAGCCTGGGGAACTCCTTAGCAAGCTCGTTCCCCCACGTACGGAAGGTAAAGCAAGATTCCAAGAGATTTTCCGGGATCCAGCTTCTCTCTCAACCGCGTAAGTTGTATGAAAAGTCAGTTTTTAATAAATATTACAATGAAACTAATACAGTGATTACAGTGATTAGATTCAAACCAGTGAATTTTATGAATAACAAAATGTCATAAAACGTTGCATTTTTTGAATGATGCAGTTATTTGTTTTCCTGCACAATACTGATAATACAAGCCAGGGACGTATTACTGAATCAAGTAGAACTAGCGATTTAAATTTCATACCTTAATATTCTCGCTAGGTTCAGAAATCATCCTAATCGTGCCAAAAATCTGATCATTCAGATTGAATAAATTATTTCTACCACATAATTAAGGGGAACTATCTCTCTTTGTAATCTCTCTCTCTCTCACTCCCTATATACACACACACACACACACACACATATATATATATATATATATATATATATATATATATATATATATATATATAACTTATGTTCTCGCGGACGAAAACAAATAAAAAAAATGGAAATTGGGAGGCGAAATGCCACACTCAAATGCTAGAACAAGACTAACTTTATTCTCTCTTAAACCCTCTATATATAGTATTAGGGTTTGTTTACATTGTTGACATAGGATTATCTGTGATATTGTCCTATCTACTATCATAACTTATATACACACACACAGACATACAATAAATATAAAAAATTGGAAGATTCCAAAACACAAAGCCTCAAGTCTCTAAAATACCGGCAACCAATTAACCAGTCAACGTTTCGCCAATTCAGGCATTATCAGGACATACACCAAAAATCACATCTAGACGCATCAAACTGCCCAGTATGTGATTGGATGTCATGGAGTGATGTGCTGTCTCTGTTTGATGCGTCTTTCTGAACGGTTGATGTATGATGTGCTGTGTCAGAGATGGGTCAGGTCTTCATAGATGTGATTTTTGGTGTAAAGCCTGATGATGCCTGAATTGGCGAAACGTTGACTGCTGACGTTAGTTTTCCGTATTTTAGAGACTTGATGCTTTGTGTTTAGGAATCTAGGAATCTTCCAATTGTTTATAGTAATTAATTTATGTCTCTTGCTGAGTTGTTGATGTTTTAAATTTATTTATTTACATATATTTATATATATATATATATATATATATATATATATATATATATATATATATATATATATAAATTTAAATGAGAATACGCTAATAATAATAATAATATATATATGTATATATATATAATTATTATTATTAGCGTATTCTCCCAATATGGAAGACGTTAAGCAGACATCTCAATCAAAATTTCTTCGGGTTCTTCTTATTACTCCAGTAGGCCTTCATTCTTTCCGAGAAGACTCGTTTCTGCTGTTTCGACCACTTCGGTCTGTACTTTTTTTGCTTTGGTAGCTCTGACTTAACTTCCCATTTGTTTACTTTGTATCTGAAGGTGTCTTTTTCTAGAATGTCTGTTGCACCTATTTTCGCGTTTTTAATGTCCTTTCGAAGTTCTTCCATCCAAGGTGTTGAGTTCTTCAGTGAGGTTACATAAACTACAATCCTTTTTGTCAATCGACTTTCTAGTAGTCTAGTGAGATGACCAAAGAACTTCATTCGTCTTTTCTTAATATCAATTTCAATGTTTGAAAACTTCTCTGTTGTTTTGACTGATTGTAGCCTGTAGCCGTATTGCGTATACCTTGCTCCTAGGATTTTTCTGTTGATCTTTCTCTCTTCCTTTTTGATTTCTTCCAGTCCTCGTTTTTTGTTAAGTACCAGTGTTTCGCTTGCGTAAAGGACTGTTGCTTTTATGGCAGTATTGTAATGCCGAATTTTCGCCAGTCTTGACAAGGATTTCTTGTTATAGATGTTTTGAACTACCCCTAAAGGTTTCTTGACTTTCTGGAGACGGTTTTGCATGAGATCTTCTCCAGGCCTGCCGGCTCGATGAGTTTTCCGAGGTATTTGAAATATGGGACCCTGTCGATTTTACCGTATTTTGTTCTCAAGCTTTGAACAGAAGAATTTAGTTTTCTCGAATGAAATCCACTTTTTCTGCGCATTCCTTAAGCACCCCTAGCTGTTTGACGGCAACTTCCACATACTATGATAATACCGCCAGATCATCAGTAAATTCGAGGTATGGTATATCAAGCATTTACTTAAAAAAGGGTATGTTTACATACATATATATACACTATATATATATATATATATATATATATATATATATATATATATATATATATATATATATATATATATAGTTAGGACATGCATGGAAATTTCCAAATAAGAAGCCAAGAGTCTCGAAAATAACTCATCTGTCAATATTTCGCCAATTCAGGATTCATCAGGACAGGGAAGAAAGAAAAAAAAAATGGCGCTTGAAGTTTTCATCATATTTCAAATGATTATAAAAGGTTACCTTACGGTTGTATTAATGATTTATTGAGCACATTTGCAACTAAATGCTTATAGGTAACTTGTGTAAGGTATTTTTTTATTTCAAACATAATTTTAAGCTTAATTTGTTTGACTTGTGATAGTTTTGCTCAAAAAATTTTTGAATTTGATGTCACATATCGCTAGTTTGGAGGGAAACCGGCTTAACTCCGAAAGTTGTACTTTTGAGAAAATAGCGCTTGAAGATTATCTACTGAAAATTATAGTTTTCCTTAGAAATGTATTAATAATTTCTTGAATCCTTTTTTAAGTAAATGCTTGAAAGTAACTGTAAAAGATGTAACTAATACGTTCAGAAAAAATAGCAGCAAAAGTTGCACAACAATAGTGAAATATTTACAATGGCAATAAAGATAATAATAGCCCGTATTTTTAAAGGCGATTAACCCCATCAAATATAAAATCAAGTAATAAATGAAGTCATAAACTTTTTCCCCTCCCTCATAATGAGAAATAAGAATCAAGAATTAATGAACATTAACCTAAGGAACTACCTACCTGCCTATGTACCCAATCATTTTATTATATAGACCTGTTTAAATCAGGGTAGGAAATTATATTGAACTGTTTCAATTTAACTGTTTTTCAAGAACTCTTCCAATTAAAGTTTTAACATAAAAGTACAACAAGAAATTTTACCAAAAGAACCTTTCATTACAAAGTTCCTTAAGCAGTTAAATCAAAAGAACTTGTTTATAATGTTATGTGTTAATATAGATTCTCGTACGAACTGTTTTATAAAAGTGATGATTAAAACATTTTAAATATAATATCTCAGATACTTATCGGGGCACATATTTTTTTTTTTTTTTTTTTTATTCATAAGATTTCTCATAAAAATAAAAGAATTCGTATAAATAAATGCTGAAATTACTACAACTGAAAATGCGACTATCTTCTCCAAGACATCGACGGAGGTTTCATTAATTCTAGACCGACAAAACTGCTCGAAAAACGGTCATACAATAAACAAATTTTGTTGCTCTCTTTATAATAATAAAATAAACATCTCTTTGAGTATGAATACACAAAAATCTAAATCGAAAATTATTGAGTTGTACGGGTCTTCTTCCAAAGGAGCGATATATATATATATATATATATATATATATATATATATATATATATATATATATATATATATATATATATATATATATATATATATAATATTAGGAAAATATATATAAAATATTAGGAGCATCAAAGTCTAGATTTGCAAAGGTAGAGCTATATATATTTATATATTTTTTTGGCCCACAAGGGTGGCCATATTCACAAGTTTCAAACGTTATTGGTTAAATACATAATAATCCAAAGAACCTATTAACACACCAATATAACATAACCAAAGGCTTGTAATCATGTAAAAGACAACACCCGTATAACAATCACATATTTACCGTATAGACACTTTAACATACTAGGTGACAAACAAATTTTAATTAAACTGGGCTAAAATCAAGTTGTTAAAATGTTCCCCATAGTATTATATTGTAAAACAATAAAAAATCACAGATGTTTCGAAGATAGTCTTGTTAATGGCCGAAACCTTACCGAAAGACAATGGAAGGATATAAAAGTTGATTAACTTGTTGGGTTGATCAGTCTTAGACAATCTATTTAGATTAATATAATAAGCAATTTAATTAATCCTTAAAAAGCCATGTCTTCGTAAGGATTTGACTTAGCATGCTATTTAATTTACTTAACAAGTATACATATACATATACTACACATGCTACCTATATACTATATACACTATATATATATATATATATATATATATATATATATATATATATATATATATATATATATATGTATATATATAAAGCTCTACCATTGCAAATCTAGACTTTGATGCTCCTAATATTTTATATTATAAAAATTTTCAAATGCTTTTTTTTTTTAAATAGGACAAAATAATATTAAATATTATGGAATAGCATGTGACAAACGGGAGTAAAAGTGTTAAGTTATACATAGTTCAACTAAGAAAAATGAATAACGTTAAAAATAAGCTGATTTAATGTATTGTATAAGTATTCCGGAAAATGATACATTACTCTAAAACGATGAAATAAAAAAATTGAAGGAATATTGTTAAAATAAATAGAAAAGAAGTACTTAATTGTGATACATTCTTATTACTAAGTTATTGTATTATGATTGTCGTTATGCTTGTGCTATATTTTATATTGTTACTGCTATAATTGTTCCTATTAATCTTTTGTTTTATTGATATTTTTCTAGTAAATCTGGGCAATTAAACAAACCTCTATTAAGTAATGTTAAATTGAAACTTGCAATAAATTAAGTACAAAATTAAAAATCAATACGGAACTAAACTAAATTATGCACAAGTCAAGGTATTAATAATGTTCTAAATATTCTTGAAAAGCTCCTGCCAAGACACATAAGAAAACGACTCGTCATTGCTTAGGAAATGAAAGGAAACAAAAAAAGAAACAAAAAAACCCTAAGGGCCTTCAAACACAGAGATCCGTTGAAGAGTAAGACAAAAAGGCTCTGTCATAAGGATGGCCAGAATGAACATAAGCTTATAACCACATTTATCTTAAGGCCAAAAAACATTATGGATTCGGATTGTTTGTTTAAAAATTTATGACAGTGTCGATGCTCTCAATCAAGAAATGCCTTAACACATCGATTGGTCCACTATAGGAGGCTCGAATATCTCAGGAGACCTGACCCTCTTGAGATTCTATGGTTGATGGATGGTATATCGGGATAGCTAAGACAGTAATGAGAATGGAAGGAAAAACATGATTAGAAATTTAAAAAAACACCTACCCGCTACCCGGACAACTGACAACCCGGGAAGACAAGAAACTATTATGCAGGAATTATTTGGATGGCAGGTTTATTGATCAATCCGAAAAACGGCTGGATTTGTTACATATAGCAAGACAAAAAAATTGCTAGTATCTTCTACAACAGAGAGAAATCGGAAGAAGTGGGTCATTACGTAGGTCTTGCTGCAATTATGAGTAATGAGGAGGAAAATGACCAAGAGCTCTTGGATCAATAGGTACATTTCAATTCTACAAATACTTCTAGTGGCTGGACTCGTCACGTGACATGACGCTACTTCCGTCACTGTTATTTTAGTTTGCTTATTAAACCTGAATTAAGAATATATTAAATAATTGACTGCTACTAGTCGTCTTCTTTTTTTTTATAATATTTCATCAGAAGATATATAATACGAGCATTTTTACTTGTTTCAGATAAAGGAGAAAACAGTGACGTCTCACGCGACTAGTTGTTCTTTGATCATCATTGGGCGTCCATCTTATTTTTTCATAAGAAGGGCTGGTATGTTCTCGATGGTTTTTTTTTTTTTTTTTTTTGTTTGTTTACTACTTCTCTATTTGATTTTAAACGCTACTACATCTACCCAAAAAGCATTCTGATCTAGTACAGATATTCTAGAATTTTGCCTATTAGTAAATTAGTTATAAGTCTTAAAAATAATTAATAAGTATAATAAATGAAACGCGGAGTAAAAACTTTAAAATAAAATTATTTGAAATGTCTTGAATTACAATAATTGTAAATGGAACATAAGCTGTAGTGTACAATAGTTTAACTTTTAATAACTAAATTAAACATTTTTTAAAATTTCATTCATTCCTCCTATTACTGGTAAAATATAATAAGGTTAATAATGCATAAATTATTAAGCTTTTATGTAACTCCTCAAACTGCAAATCCTTGGGAGGGGAGAGGGGCTCGAGCTCCTCCTTGCCCGTATTGATGGACGTCCATGCTGGTTGCTCCTTGGTGAGATAAAATATGCCAATTAAAAAAGCTTGAAGTAGTCATTTTAAACTGAGAAAGTCAGTGAAATTCGATAATAAAACCCAATTTGGAAATTAGACCAGATAGCTCAAGGATTAATTCTAGGCGTTCTCTAGGTTCAGCAGTTCTAATTTGAAAAATATTCGAGTTTTTTTATGGTCACAGATCATAGTATATGATGAATCTTTATGGTAGATTTAAATATTATAATGTATTCTGAACAAATTAACAGATCCTTTATTATATTTCGATATTTATTCTAATTTCAATGCTGAATATATTTTTAAATAACAAATTAAATCAAAACTACTTTTAGTTACCAGATTTTTTTTTTAATTGTTTGCATGATTGTTCAAATTTATTCTAAAGTGTTAATATATAGTGAAGTCAATATAATATTAGTAATTAATTTCATATTTTCATCTATTAATATACCATGTGTAATGTGTAAGCTTGGTTTATAAGAGTAGTTGGGAAGGGTGATCAGTGTCTTGTAAATTAGTTAGTGTGTTAGACTTAGAAGGAAAATGTTCATTATGTATCACCTCACATGGACCGAGAAAAAAAAGGTCGTCCCCCAACAGAATGTATAATATTCCTCATACGTTTTTCACGCATTTCACTAGTTGAGAACTACAAAATACTAATTTATTCAATATTGCTAAAGAATATTTGAAACACAACCAAAAAAACAACATGACTGTACTTCAATGAACTAATGAGTTAACGAAGAGAAAATCAAGCTTCAGCAGGACGTATTACACTTTTGTTAACATCCTTAGTAAATACAGGGATTAGCAAAGACTGCGATCATTTATACATTATAAGTGAAAAAATGTGAAAGGGTTGGGCCATTTGCTAAGCCGAGTGAGTTACCACATAGAAGGATTACTTAAAATCGAATTAGAACTAGAGATTATCCCAGCTGAACTTTCAGTTTTCCAAGGTTTTACTACTGCTTAAAGAAATTTTCACTTAGATTAAAAATGTTTTCGATTAATACTGTTTTAAGATACCTAAGAAAACTGAGAGCATGACTTCCGTAGGGAGTAAAGAATCGAAAATCGACGGAAAAAAAAAATAATACTCTTAAACGAGAGGGATTATGAACGATTGGTTCATTCAAGTGCCCTTTAATAAGTAATAGGTACACTTTTTGAACTGAATCAGAAATAGCTGTATAATTAATATAAAAAATTAAATATAAAAATAGTAAGCCATAGAAAATAAAATTTCGAACATTCCCATACAAAGTTGAAATTAATGCAACTGTTCGTATTTTTCGATTACTACAGAGTTTACTTGAGAAACGCTCCAAACAAAAAGCTCATAAACATTACCAGTCACAGCTCGTCGAAACCATAAAATTCCTCCCGTATCTAATCCTTACAATCCAACATCAATCGAAAAATGACTCGATTAATTACTTCACAAATAAAATTATCCATAAAAAACTCAATATTCACTATGCTGCAGATTTGGCCCGAAATAGACATACCTTTAATTACAATCTCTATATCCGTAAAAACCCAATAGTTCGTAACCTTTCCTCCCAATATATTCCCAATAACCCTCCGAGGCATCTGAAAAGAAAATGTCCACGGGACCTCTTACAATAGAATATTCGTTGAAGTGCGAACAATGGGTAGTTTCCTCAGGAGCTATTCTTCACTAATCAATACATGCACATTTACTTATTGCTTTGCTACAGTAATAAATTTCAATAAATATATTAATAAAATCAAATTTGCAATAAATAAAGCCTCTTTTAAACAACTCGTTCGGTTTCGAATGCTTTAAGTATTTCAATCTTGGCTCATCTTTTGTCAGGATTTAGAGCTTTGAAAAATATACTACGCCAACATAATTATCAACAACTGAATTTTTTTGTTAAGAAATATACTCAAATGGATATAGTAAATAAAATGGCATTCGAAATGTATTCATGTCGTATCCAATACTCGTCTATTCCACTTGTACTTGACTAATTCCGAGAGGCCTATGAAAGTCTCGCTGATGTCCCCTCCTGAGACAGTAATTCGCGCTAAGTATGAAGATCGTTTAATAAGCTTATTTGAGTGACATTTTAAGAAAATATAATATTCTCAGCAACTGAACGAACTGTCGATTTTGTAGTTTTCAATCCTGTTATAATTTTTCCTCACCACGCTTTTCAAAATTGCTAGGTAAACCAATATACCATGAACATTTAACACCGTATTCGCCTAATTGAATAATTATTTCTAATGCAATGAGTGAGGAATGTAAATCACGTCAGAATATAAATGGAAGATTTCACCAAAAAGCCTCTTATACTGCTAAACAACAACGTTTCGCCAAAGTACAGCGCATCTCACACCAACAGTTTAAAAAGACACAGTAAGAAAGTACCTTACTCCAAGACATCTGAACACAGTTACCAATAGTATGTGGGTGGTTTTTTTGGAGCGATGAACTATCTTTAGTCGATGAGTCTTTTTAGACTGTGGATGTGAGATGGGCTTCATTTTTTCTGCATATATGTGATCTTGCATATCTGATGATACCTGGATTGGCGAAATGTTGACTGGTTAGTTGTTTGCCGGTATTTTAGAGACTCGATGCTTCTTCTGGTGTATGTGGAATCTTCCATTCATATCCTAACAATGTATTCATGTTTCTTGTTGAGTTTTCGCTCTTCTGTATTAATAAAAAGCACTTCATGCAGACATGATTCACTTACTATGAAGTATGTAACGAAACATAAAAGTAGAACATGTGTTCATCAGATACACCAGCAGCCGGAACTTTCAGGGGGGGAGGGAAATAAAGCGATTTGATTACCCGCATTAATTAGGGTGAAAGTAATTTATGGTGCCTGCGGTCTTGGAGGAAACATCAAGTGGGCAGGTGGGCAAATTTGGTGGCCTTGTCTGTCGGTAATGAACGGGTAAGCATTGCGTCCCACCATCCACAATCAATATTGAACTCTGTAGGCAAAAATAAAATTGCACATTATATTTTGATCAAATCAAACGACATTTTAAAAGCATCGTAATGTTTAAATTAATTTTATTTAATTATTGAGATTAACAACTTTGTAAAAAATACAATAAATAAATGAGTTGCCAGATTAATAACATGACAGTGAATTGTGGTAAATAAGCATCCCTTCTGTAGCTCTCCAATGGCAGTTTTATCCAGTCATAAGGTCCCGAGGTCATCTTGTTTTTCAGATCTTGTCGCAAGGCTGAAGCCAAGTGGGTTTGTGTGGGTTAGTTGTTTATGAAGTGAGAAAAAAAAATGAAATATTTTTGGCGATACATCAATGTCCAAACAAACAATTCACAGAAGATATGACATTTGTCCAAAGATTTCAGCAAATGGTTTGATCATTCTCAAATCTATAAAAACATTAAATGTCTATGAACATTCGCAATTTAGATGTACAATAGGTTACATTTTAGAAAATATTCGGTTGCATTGTGCACACCATATTTGTTAAACAAAATCTGAAGAGGATGTACTGGCCATGGAATTTCGGAAGAGAAGTTCGGTAGAATAAATCGGTGAAGAGAAATTCAAATGTTAAAAAGTAATAACAATTAAAAATCATTTATACTGGCACACGTTAAAAATGAAATATTAGAAAATAAACCATATATTCCATTAAAATAGTTATAATAATAATAAAGGCTAAGGTGTACATTGGGATGGAGGGCCTTGCTCAAAAACAAATCGAAATAGCCGCAGTGAAACCTATGTATCAAAAACATGAATTTACACGACAAACGAAAAACAGATTTATAAGCAATGTTATCAAATATATGTTAAAAACAAATTATAAACATTCCAACATGCTAGGTAAATAAATGCTAAATCACGTATCGTGGGTGATTTCTAGCGGTAACTGTTGCGAATGCGATAAACACCAACAATAAGGAGGATTCTTTTTGATCAATTTAAATAATGTTACGTTTTTCTAAATATGAGTGCTTTTCACCAGCATATAGAATATTAAATATTATTTCTAATAAATTCTAAATCACATGACTTATTATTGGTCATATAGGGTGTTTCACGGCAGTAATGACAATTATTATAGAGGCGATAGTTCTTTGGAATTGGAGAGAAGACTGTGGAACATGTCTTCCGTCTTAACATACGGATGTGAGACGTGGATCCTTAACCACAGAACCGTAAACAAGATGAGCACCTCTGTCAGATCCATGGAAAAATATATAAGTTAGGACTTACGAGGAGTGGTAGAAGGACCAACTGATGGATAAGAGGAATGACCAACCTCTCTGATATTATTCAATGTGTCAACAGAATACAATGGAAATAGACTGAACATGAAATAAATAAAAACTAATGATAATAGAAAGTCCAAAAAAAAAAAAAAAATCAAGGAATGGTACCCTAGAAATATCTCTCCAAACTAATTTGGAATGAAATAATGAGAAAAACCTGTGGAGAAGCGACATGGCCTAGGGTGGTACTAGAGAAGAAGGAATGGCGGTTGTTTAGACTATGAAATATGGTGGAAAGAATTTGTGCAAAAAGATTAACAATTCTCTCTTTTTTATTTGTTTTCATTAATTCTTGCCTTAAATGTAGACTTTTTAATCGGACTCTACGAAAACCTCAGCAACCAGCTAATTTTGTGGTTAATATAGTTTTTAGTTAATTTATCGATATAAATAATTGATATTTCATTATTATAATAATTGCACAAATAAAGATTTATTATAAATATTAATAAAGGCTTAAGTTGATGCCGATAACATCAACAGTCGGACCCAACACAATCCTCCCATTTACGTTTCGGCGGACCTATAAAAGGCTTGTGCATTGGATTACCGCTGATTATTTTACACGCAACAACTTTACACGCCCATTTCATTCATCGCGATACTATCAGATCAATTATATACACCGAACTCCAGTTCACGCAATTCCTCGTCTTAATTCTACGGTTGAATCATCTTTCATCCGTCCAAATATACTACGCAATACTTTATTTTCGAAAACTTAAAAAAAATAATTATAAATACAATATAATATTTTTCATGCATATATAATTTTTGGAGAACGCCTTAGCTGACAGTTATTGAGCACCATTTCGGGGAAACCAAAAGCAGTGCCAGTTCGATCCCGATCTGTGGAGGTCAACATTTACTTCATGGCGGACCTACGAAATAAATACCTACCTTCCCACACTCCAAAAGTCATTTCATTTATACATTAATTCAGCTCGAATAAAAAGAAGTGTTCAGGATCTTCCGAACGTAGCCCGCCATTAAAAACGAATGGATCAACCAATTTATTTGATGTCCAATAAATTTCAATGATGGTCATCTTTAACTGGTTTAACCGCGTCCTTGGTAGTCCAAAGCTATTTTCAAATTCGTCTCTGTTAAACTTTAAGAGAATCTTAATGGACTATAAAAATCAATTAAAAGGTGTTACAAATGAAATTAAGGAGAAAGTGATAATTTAGAAAAAAAATAACCTAAAAGAGATGTTGTGACCGATTTATTTTTTAACTTTTGTTTTTTTATATATATTATTATTTTATATATTTAGCAGAAATATCTTATATGTTATATAATGATTTAATAATTTCTAGTCATTTGATCTGATCAGCGAACAGAGACAAAGGACCCGCAGAAGACCAAATAGGCCCACTTCTGCTCCTGAGCTTCATTGAGCGTTTCGTAGGATATGAATAAAAACTACGCCAGTGCCTAATATATTATATGTTAAAATATATTCGAGGTGTTGAGTTGATCTAAAGAAGCTGCGTGGACCTCGTTGTAAGGTAAATAAACTATACGGGTCCGCTACCGGACTCAAGTCCGTATTCGGTGTAGTAGCACCTTTAAACCAAGAATTATTTTGTGCTACGTACAGTATGGGCGTGTGGGGGGGGCGTGTATTTTTAATTTTTCTTATATCTTAGTTTGTTTTGGGGGGAACGGACCCCTGGGAATATAGCATTCCTCTCGATAATTAGGTGAAGAGTTAGTCCTCACGATTATTGGTTTACAATTCAACCAGATAATTCTCGAGGTTAAATCGTACCTGTTCAGTTACGCGTCAAGCACGAGAAATCGTTGCCGATGGTCACTATTATTCTGAACGTGAAAAATCTTTTGAGAACTATGTTCAGTTGACAAAATTTTGGACCGACGACTTGAGCTAGACTAACATCTCGAGGGCGACCACTTTCAAAATATCAAGTAAAAAAAATACCTTAAGCGAACGTTTGGTGCTATGAGTTATCCGCTATTATAATTTTACGAAAAATAACGAAGTCGTCCGTCACATCAAGCAGATTTAGATTATTTCTTAGAAAAACCAATCATGAATCACATGAGTAGAAATCACCAAACTTCTCATGAATAACAACAAGTAATATATAAACTATATTACCCACCTACTTACCTCACATTTCAACAATCAATATTTGAACGAAGTAAAATTTTTCATACTTCAAAGCACCTTTAAGATTTTCTTTTCAAGGAGATAACAAATTACTGAGCTAACTAAAAAGTTTCACTTGATGACGGCTGATACTAAACAGAAAAGGAAAATAACAACTGTTGCCCGTGAAGCTCCAATTAACCCAATTTGAGCGGATATTTTCCACGATCATAGGAGTAGAGGTGAGGTAAACATCTTTAACAAAGGTAAAAGGAATATTTGAGTTCCAATATGTCGTCATGGGCTCCAGGAACTACTTCTATTGGTTCTTGATAGCATCCAACCTCATTATTTATCCACAATTTTTTTCCTGGATTATAACATAATAGAATAAATAGGACCTTATCTCAGTCGACTTTTACTAATGGAGTAATAAATTTTTGATAAACCAAAGTGCTCTTCGTCCGTAAGCATGTAAACATCGTAACTAATGATGACCTCATGCCGACTTGATGTATGGCCAGAGTCGGGCGTTGTGTGTTTCCTGATTGTTCAACCGCAGTATAACTGTTCCTCTAAAAAGTATATTTGGAGTAAATCAAAAATCATTGTTCCTAGAGTCATCGAAATAAGACTTGAGGACGAAGAATTGGAAAAAAAAGTGTTAATTCACCATGGTGAATCATTATTTTTTCATGTAGTTCATTAAATATACTATTCATAGCACTCGGAAAGTGTATGAAAGAGATACCGTCTTGTGCAATCTCCGAAATTCTTGTTCAGTTTTCTTCAGAACAAATATTACTCGCAATACCTTATTTTTTAATACATTAAGGCGTTATTCATTTGCTAAGCGGTCACGTTTCACAACTATAGAGGACAGTAGCAAGTACATCAGTCTTTTAAATACCAACTTTAAGGCCACAATTATCTCTCTGACGGGTGAACCGGTGCTTTTTTTTTATTTATTTATTTTATAATTTTTTTTTGGTAGGGTTATGCGTACCAATGCTCCCGGTGATTGTGTACCAAATCGAGCACCCTTCTGTTCAATAGCCCAAAAACGTGTATTTCTAAAAGCTGTAGCGCCAAAACGGCTAGAACGATTTTGATGAAACTTGCCTAAAGTCTTCTCCTAAAAGGCCTTTAACTTTCCGTAGTTATAGTACATCCCCAAGAAAAATCAGGAAAACAAGTTATGACGAAAATAAAATTTTATTTGTGCATAACTCAAAAAGATTGCATTTTATGAAAAATTCTATATAATCAATTGGAAAGTCAATTAAATTCTGTAGAAAACAAATAAAAAACTATATCTAAATCGGACCAATATTATCAAAGATACGGCGTATTGTACTTAGTATCCATGCTTTTTTTTCATATTCTGTGCATGTTCAAATAGAAACAAGGTCACATTCTTTTCCTTTTTTTTTAATATCTCGAAAACTTTACTTCATCCGGAATATGTAACTTGTAAATTAATCACTATTACCTATTGGCCTTGATTAAAATATATTGTAGTATTGATCGATAAATAATAGTTAAAATAAAACAAAAAAATTGTTTATGTCAGTTATTGTAGACCCCCAGATACCTAAATTTAAACCAAGTCTTATTAAATCGAAAAGAAATTGCTACATTCTTTAGAATAGGGTACACATTTATAAACAAGAGGGATATGATAACAAAAAAGGTTAACCCTAATATCATTAGATTTGCTGAATTTAAATAAAATACATTTATATATTAGACAGCCAATATTTAGGGGAAAACGTGCAAACAAACAGTGAGAAAGCCAATATATAAAATAATAGGGTAGTCTCTCGCTAACCTATCGTCGGCGTTGAAGCAAATATCAGTCCAAACTGGGTTCTGGCAGATCTAAAAGTCATGGAATTCAACAACTGTCTACTGCCAACGTACATTTTTCGTGAAAAATAAGAAAAACATATTTCCTTTGTATTAAATGAGTTTATATGTACAAAAAATTGCAAAAACCAAAAGACGCTTCTGCTTAAGTAGGTCAAAAAAATAAAAATTATTATTCGAGACCGAGATACCGCCGGTCAAGCGAGAGAGCGGGTTAATCCGTAGTATATTATAAAAATAATCTTTGATCTGGTATATTATGCAAAAAATATAATACAATTATACGTATATTAATAAATCGTCGGCGTTCAAGCAAAAGTCATTAAGCCCAGCTAGAGAATATTGTATGAAAATGATTTCAGCCTTGTAAAAAACAACATGCATGGACTAAATGAATTTATCTTTTAGGATTACACCCAAATAAGTCCAAACTTCTAAAAAAATCCATATTTAACATTCACAGCTCATTTCTTCAATTAGGAAACTATATATCCTGTAACTGGCAAACATCACTAAGTCATTAAATGCCTTATTTAGGTGTAATTCGATAGATAAATTCATTTAGTCCATGTTTTTTCACAAGGCTGAAATCATTTTCATGCAATATTCTCTTGCTGGACTTAATGAGTTTTGCTTGAATACCCACGATATATTAATATACGTATGGCCTACAGATTAATTTTTAAATTCTATTTTAATTTTTACCTAATATAACAGATCAAAGATTATTTTTATAATACACTACGGATTAACCGGTTCTCTCGCTTAACCGGCGGCATCTCGGTCTCGAATAATAATTTTTATTTTTTTGGCCTACTTTACCAGAAGCGTCTTTTGGTTTTTATAATTTTTTTTTTCATTTAAATTCATTTAATACGATCGGAAATATTTGTTTCTTATTTTTCACGAAAAAAAAAATCGATTGGTATATGAGACCTTTGAAATCCTTACAGAGCAAAGGCAGAAAACAATAATATAAAAAAGATTGAAATTATATCAAATAATTTTTTTTTCTCGGCTCCTAGGGCGCATTACCAAGAACCTTCGGACACGTGTATAATATTTTTCGTCCTCGTAACACCAACAAAAGTTTCATTGAAATCGGAGATGCCACGTACATCCCTTGTTAGTCAAGTTTGCCAAGTGCAGGATAAATGATTTGCTAATTGAAATGAACTGTGAATGCTAAATGTGGATTTTTTTAGAAGTTTGGATTTGGTACTATTGCTTGAACGCCGACGATATATTGATATAGATATGATCTATAGATTAATTTTTTAGTTGTATTTTAATTTTTGCCTAATATAAGAGTTAAATTAATATTGGAGTTTTTTTTTTTTAATACACTCCGGATTAACCGGTTCTACCGCTTAACCGGCTATGCCTCGGTCTCGACTAGGACGAATAAGCGGGAGTCTACTATATATATATATATATATATATATATATATATATATATATATATATATATATATATATATATATATATATATATATACACTGTACCAGGTATGTAAATATGAAACCGGAATTTGCCAATAGAAAGCTAGCTGTAAATTTAGCTACCGTGAAGTCCCGCTGGGGACACCATTTTGTTTTGTTATCATCTGTGAAGGTGTTTCAACTCACAATTCAGTTGTCATACAACAGTGTATTTTGTGAAAAAACAGTAAACATGTCGAATTTTGTGCCTGGGAACTACGATTTGCGGACTGCATTGATTTTTTGTTACCATTTAAAGAAAACAACAGCAGGATCCCATAGAATGCTTGTTGAAGCTTACGGTGAGTATGCTCTTGGGAAATCACAGTGTTTTGAGTGGTTCAAAAAATTTAAAAGTGGTGATTTTGACATCAAAAACGAGACACGTGGAAGACCACCGAAAAAAATTGAAGACAGTGAATTGCAAGCATTGTTGGATGAGGATGACACTCAAACCCAACAACAACTCGCAGATCAGTTAAGTGTGACACGAGAGGCCATTTCCATTCGATTGAAAGCCATAGGAAAGGTTCAAAAGATTGGCAATTGGGTTCCACATGAGTTGAACGAAAGGCAGCAGGAAAATCGCAAAACCATTTGCGAAATGTTGCTCGCCAGATACAAAAAAAAGTCATTTCTTCATCGAATTGTGACGCGATGAAAAATGGATATATTTTGAAAATCCAAAACGTAAAAAATCATGTGTAACTCCAGGCGAACAGAAGACAAAAAATCAATGCTGTCCGCAAATCGTAGTTTCCAGGCACAAAATTCGACATGTTTACTGTTGTTTCACAAAATACACTGTTATATGACAACTGAATTGTGAGTTGAAACACCTTCACAGATGATAACAAAACAAAATGGTGTCCCCAGCGGGACTTCACGGTAGCTAAATTTACAGCTAGCGCTTTCTATTGGCAAATTCCGGTTTCATATTTACATACCTGATACATACAATAAAATGTACACTTAGTTAAATTTGTTTGAATAGGTTGTATTGGTGTTTAAGGTTGAATAATATAATTGGAAACAACTAGTTAGGTTAGATGAAGAAAAGGCCGCTAATTTTCGGTATTTCACTTAAATTGCTGCCCTGTATGGTTATTTTATTCCTCTTGTACAATTATCGAAATTATTACTGCTTTAGGTAATTTTATAGTAGAGAGTAGACAACTTACATGACTTTTAGATCAGCCAGAACTCAATGATAAATCATTGTTTCAATTTTAAATAAATTTTAAATTTTAGTTACGATTAATTAAAATAAACAATTTAAGGATATAAATATGTGGGGGATGAAGAGTTGAAGGATTTATACTGGATAAAAAATTACAAAGGGCAAATATCTATTTGGGAATCGCTCAGTTGTAACAGGGAAGAGACGTTTGAAATATACTTTCACGAACTTTAGTAATATATCAAAAGTAAATACTAATTTTTCGACTCTGGATTCTGGGTTCAGTATATCAGATATGAACTACCATATGAAAACTAATTCAAATGCATAACATAATCTTATATAACAAATATATCATTTAGAATACAGGTAGAGATGATCTGAAACTGTGTTACTCAACTAAAAGTTGCAAAATTATTTCTTGAACAAATGCACTCACTTATGCAACAATTAGTGATTCAGACCATAGAGCACATCTAATCCTCATGATAGTAAGTAATCGCTGACTAATTTTCACTTACTCACATTTTCCTCATGTTTTGCAATATTATCCAACATTGGAAAAGCGGCATTGATGTCAAATAACTATTGCGGCGAAGAATATAAAACTAGTATTAAATAAAGATCAGGTAAACTGATAATTTTTATCGCTTGAAGAAGATGAATGAAGATTTACTCAATAATAAATATGAATGAATTCCTCCAAATTTACCGTGCAACGGATGATATGTACAGAATGATTATAGAAACAGTCAAGAAGAGTAAATAAAAAAAACTTAGAAAAATAAAAGTTATTCAAAAATAGAATAGGCAACCTATACGGAATAATAATTGTAACATTGAAATTTCAATATTTATTAGTGAACTATGACTTCCCTTAATTAATTTATTTAATCATCACTCACATTTCTTTTCGATGTAGATGTTTCGGGGTCCTTCAAATCCTTCAAACGTTCAACCCCCGCATATTTATTTCCTTAATTTGTTTATTTTAATTAATCAAAACTAAAATTTTAAATTTATTCTTTAATTTATTTTAGATTGAATCCTTGAGTTCTGGCTTCCTTAAAGCAGTAATAATGTCGATAATCACATATAAGGAATAGAATAAGATTATTTGACCCAGTTCACTTTCCGACAAAGGAGTGAAGTACCGTAAATTGGCTGCCTATTCTTCATTCATCACGGACTAATCTAAATAGTTATTTCCTATTATATTATTCAAACATACTTAAACTTCAACACAACCTATACAAACAAATGTAACTATATATATAGTGTATATATATATATATATATATATATATATATATATATATATGTATATATATGTATATGTATATAGTAGACTCGGGGTGGCCGAGCGGGTTAACGCACTTGCAAAACTGAAAGGTTGCGAGTTCGAAACCCGGTACAGGCATTACTTTAATTTAATTAAATTAATAATTCAAGCAATTTATCACACCCCCCCCCCCTTCCCCCGGGTATGCCTAGTGGAGGCAACTCACACAAGCCGGGCGTAGGAGTGATGACCCTACCCCGTGTACCTAAATTGAGAATCGCGGTTTGGTCTTCCAGGACGTAAAATGGCCGCCCGAAGGTTCGGTCCATGGACGGTCTGCTTCGGAGAAAGAAATATAGGTCCTCGTGCGCCTGATGGCTCCGAACAGCCATAATCCGTGGTTCTTGACCGGTTTGTCACTGTCCTTAAACCTGAATAGTCAGTGGGAAGGACACTGCCGAATTGGCCCCAAAGGGAGCTATGGATAGCCAGCCGCTGCTCCATGGAAACCATGGTTCGTAGCAACGTGAGGTTGGGTGACCACCTCCAGGTCTTTTCTCTCGTAAGCATTAGATGTCTGTATGAATACCACATCGTGCGGTCAGAGATCACCATGGTCTATAATGCCAACCGAAAAAAAAAAATATAGTAGACTCCAGTATATCCGTCCCAGTCGAGATCGAGATACCGCCGGTTAAGCGGAAGAAAGGGTTAATCCGTTGTGTATTAAAACAAATTAATATTAAATATTAATATTAACCAATATTAATTTAACTCGCATATTAGGTAAAAATAAAAATACAATTTAAAAATTAATCTATACGCCAGATTCTAAGATAAGAAGGGAGATGCTGACTTTTAGATCAGCCAGAACTCAATTATTCAATCTTAAATAAATTAAAAATAAATATATCGTGGGCGTTCAAGCAAAAGTCATTAAGTCCAGTTAGGAAATTTTGTATGACAACGATTTCTGCCAAGTGAAAAAACAAAGTACATGGACTAAATGAATTTATCCATCCAATTACACCCAAATAAGGGATTAAATGACTAACAAGCTACGGACGTGGCATCACCGATTTCAATGAAACTTATTTTGGTGATACTAGGCCGAAATTTTTTAGATATGTGTCCGAGGGTTCTTCCTAATGCTCTCTAGGAGCCGACGAAAAAAATTATTTTATATAATTTCAACAATTTTTTGTATTATTGTTTTCTGCCTTTGCTCTGTAAGGATTTCAATGTTCTCATATACCAATCGATTTGTTTTTTGTGTAAAATTAGAAAAAAATATTCCCGATTGTATTAAATAAGTTTAAATGTACAAAAACCAAAAGAAGCTTCAAGTAAAGTAGGCGAAACCAATTTTTTTTTTTATTTATTTTTTTTTTTGCGAAAGATCATATCAGATCCGTTTTTAGCGTTCATCAAAACCTTTTTGAACATTTTTTTTTTCCATCGGCCGTTTATTTAAGCATTCATTCAGGTTGGAGTAAAATTTATTAGGCCAATTATAACTTTGAATAAAAATTTCTTTAGATGCGATTCTTGATGAAGTGTACAAATGGTCGTTGATATTTTAATAGTAGCCAAAAAGTGAGTTACTTTTTTTTTTTTGTTTCACCGGACTTGGGGTTATCTCAGCAGCATGGTCTGACCACTTTTCAAAAAAATAGTATCCAACTCTGCAGCTGATTATTACCGTTCAACATAGAGCAAGTGCAAAACTGTTTCTAAAGCATCCTTAGCACTGTGGGATATCTGACATCTAACTGCTGTTAATCCGCAGTTCCGGTTTTATATATATATTAAATCTGAAAGTAGAAAACGACTCCAATACACAAAAGAATTTCATCGATAGAAACAATTTCTTTATGATATTGATGAAATAAAAAAAACAGGTGACCTAAGAGGGTACATCATTTGATAAACCATAAAACTGAAGGTCTGCAGCAATCGATAAAGATAACAGCGTCTGCAGTCATAGTTTCTAAAAAAAATACATATTCTTTCCTAGACCGTTTGCATAGCTAAATGTTTAAATTGACTATCGATCACATATGCTCTTAAAATGAAAGTAAATTAAATTTTTTTTAAAACTTAAGGCAGCTTTAAGGTACTTAAGATATTTAATTCAATTTTTTTTTTTTTTTTGTATTATTTACAAGCTTGTTCTAATAATACTTTATCAATCTACATGACTGTGTTGTAATGTATCTAGTATAATTGTACATATTGTCTTCCGGCATATAAGATTATTTTTAAATTTCATTTACTTATTTTAATTTTTGTAACTACGCTTAGGCAAAATTGCATTTTTTAAAAATATAATTGTTAATAATTTATTTTATTTTTATTTATTTTTTTGGTAATTACATTTAAATTTGACGATACTTAGCTTCTTTTTAGTTGACATTATTTCATATTTTGTTTCATTTTTGCAAATGTATATTTGTTTCTTAATAAATTTGTAAACTAATCATTGCCATGTTGAGTTGAGGCTAACTCTATTTGTATGGGGGTTTTTCCCGCAGACAAAGAAAAAAAAAAAAATATAATGCTAAAAAAAAAAAATATAATATATATATATATATATATATATATATATATATATATATATATATATATATATATATATATATAATATATAATACAAGCTCGTTGAGATTACTTTTGTATGGGACTATTATTATTTTGTTTTTGTTTGTATCAGCTAGTTATTTTTATTGGAAAATATTATATCTGCAAAATTAAATTAGAATTATGTATTAATTATGGTTTCAAACACAGTTATGGCAAAGTATATCTAATAGTACATAGTATATATAAAGTATATCTTCCCTATATCTAATATCGACGTTCTTGGACTCGTTAGCTAGAGGGGAGTGTCTTCTTTCCATACGTTTAAACAGTTATTGCATTATCTTAGAAGGTCTTTTATAAAAAAATAACGTTGGTTCTAAAACACGTAGGAACACCAGGATTAAAGAAAATCGCACAGTTTAAGAAACTTTACCGACGCCCCAAATTCAGCTTAAATCGTTCAAAGGTTCCTGATTTATGGACGATTTTTCGAATCTTTAAAAAAAATTGAAGGGATACAACGAAGCGAGATACGAAGCGACAAATCCAAACGTAATTTCGTGGCTTACAACTTTTGAGCACCCTCGGAAAGGAAAAATTTTTTTTGTTTTTTTGTTTCCGATGATGTTTTCAACATTAAGGTTTTTTGATGAGCTGAATCTAAAAATCTTCCTTCATTTTTGATGTGAAAATTTCTATAAGGCTAGTTTACTTAATAATTTAAAAATTTTTTCAAATTTATTAGACCAAATATCAATAATTTTTTTATTTTAAAATTTTTCCTTTAATATATTCTGAACAACAAATGTTGCTGGGCCATATCAATATCATTTTTTATACTCCAGATATGAATTAAAGCAGTTTCAACGAGTTTTATTTATTTTTTCTCAGCACCTAGAGCCCAGACGAAAAGGTTGAGCATTTGTCACCCTTTATTCAATGTAGAATCACCCAAAGAAATTTGATCAAAATCGGTGAAGTACACACCGTGCCCGAATTTCGTTTGATAGATATATATTATTTCATCTGATTTATATTTATTTTTGGCTATTTACATGTGTCGTGGCTATACTGCAAATAATTTAATGTTTAGATAAAATACTTAATAAGGTAGTAGGTAACAGATTTTCCTTGATAATGGTCTGTTTGGCCGAAGCGTTGGAGATGTGAAGTGAAAAAATAAAAAAGTTGAGACACTGGATCATCCTGATTTTTATATTAATTAACACAGTTTATATTTTTTTATGAGTTGGTTTGTTGTTTCGTATTGTTTAAGTCATTAATTATATTAATGTAATGTTTGGTTTTCGTTTGTTTGTATTGATATAGTTTATGCTTCATTAGTATTTAATACTACATATAATAATGTTTAGTTCATATTTAATTTTTAATGTTTCTGTTTTTATCTTTCTGTATACGAGTATATCTATTTTATTTGTTTATTTGTCTGGACCTATTTAGGATAATGTTTACATCAACTTAATGTTGAATTGTGTATGCTTAATATAACTATTTAGAATTAGTTTGTCTATTTTAGATTATGTTTACTTTGCCACATTTTTATTTCTAATTAAAGCTTTGGAAATGATTGGCAAACGGATTCACCCATGTCATATAATGGGATAAAATATAAGAAAGAAAATGATAAAATCTTTTGTGAATAAATACATTTTTTTCATTCAGTCATTCATATAACAATATATATGCTAAAGCCCATAAAGGTTATGAGCATATTAAATTTTTACGTTTGACCTACGATCATTGAAAACGTGTGTGGATGAAGGTGTTAGGCTACAAAAAGGTTTTGAGAAAATTAAAATAATTTTTCTTTTTATGTAATGTTTTATAGATATGATCCACCCAATACACTGGAAAATTATAAGATTAATAAGAATCTTAGATTGTAAATCTTAAATGGCGAAGATATAAGAAGCACATAACATCTACAATCGTAAGAAAAAATAAAGTTTCGACAATCTGTTACTTAGTTATATAGCACTTTCATCCACTCATGTAATAATAATAATAATTATTATTTAACACATAAATAAAAAATGCTCCGTCGAGGAATTTTATTACATATTCGCGCTCCCTTAACCATGATAAGATATCAAATTAGGGAATATAAAACTATTCTTGGCTCTAATAATCATATCTCCGGTGTAACAAACATGTTTGCTAACTCTGACGACATGCAGATGCGCTTCAATTCTTGTTTAAATATTCCGTTATTTTAAAATTGCAAATGTTCTTGGAAGTGAAAGAAACCTTTGCATTCGTCACACTGAATAGAACGTTTCATGGGACGGATAGATACTTCAAAATGTGTGTTAGTTTCAATTTTGATTAAAAATGGACAACAAAATAAAAAGGATGGCAAATACTGGCTAACCGATCAAAACCCTACCGTATGAAAATTCACACTGAAAAATAACTTTTTGGTTATTTTTATTGTAAACGCTCTAAGAGCACCTCCGCTTGTTTACATCCTGAGACATTATTGAAATCTTTACTTATCACAATTCATTCAACCGATTCCGAATGTAAAGAAATTAAAATATTTCAACGAATTGTTTAAATTTAAGATATGGCGCACAAAGGCTGGTGTGCTGACAAAAGTAAGTAGAGATTGTTTTTTTACGATATATATTCATTTTCAAATTATCAAATTTATTAGTCCAGTAGTAAAACAAACGAACAGCCATTAGTTGATGATCTTCGTATGGAATATTCTCCCATTTTTTTTATTACTTCCATACTTTTTATTACTTTTATTATGAAATAGGCTTATACAACGCTCATTTTTATATCAAACACGTTTGTTCAACAGAAATCAAAAAGTGCAATTGTTCTGGAAATATATAGTTATTCGTAAAACTGATCAAATGATTCGTTTTTAAATGATTTTACATTTACATAGACAATGCATCAAGGTTAAAACTCTAGCATTATATTATTTAGTCTTAAAGAAACTATTTTCACTTCTAAAAAACATTATAATGTCTTTCATCAACTCCTTTTACTGTTCATAAACTACTTAATCAATTTTGTGACACTTTTTTTTTCCTAAAAATTTGTTTCCCTTGAAAGACAATTTAATATTTGTCCCTTGTTATCAAGCATTACATTTCAACGAGATTATACCCCTTCTTGTGACATGTTGCAACCCCTACGCGTTGAAACACGTGGCGTATTGGAAATGGCGTGAAAGGACTTAATTTGGCTTGTGGAAACGAGTGTTAGTCACAAAATACAGATGCGTTGATACAATTTCTAACATTAGAAAATGTGTAGAGAAGTATCTAAATTAATTAAACTCGGACGCATTGGTAAGGATTCTAATTTCAATCAAGGAATTATTTGTTCCAGCTCACATATTTGAAAATACCATTCAAGTACAAGGCAAACTTTGCATAAATAATTTGTACGTTCCAGCTAAAATAAATGGCAGGGTAACAATAAAAGTCAGTCTTCTTGGTAGAATAAAAAAAATACGATGTAAATGACGATTGTAAAATATAGTTATACTAACTGATCAACTATAATTTGTTCTGATTAGTTAGGAATAGAAAGATAAAGACCTGAAGAGAAATACTAAGCACGGAAAGCTAAAGAAAAAGATATAAAATCAAAAGAAGGGAACCATCATTATCAATAGAACAAATCATTATTAATTAATTCCGGAACATGCGAATTACTACTCCCCGTTTCATCATACCATTTAAAAAGGATTTCAATACGAAGAAAAGGGGATAATAAAAAGCTATAAAAATAAGAAAGAGAGAGCGAAAGAGAACAGTCCGTGACTGAGCACTTAACAACTCTATCAAAAACATTTATGAATATGCAATGGTGCTCCGACAATGGGTACCAGTAATCCCCATTGTATTTGCGCTATAACGGTATCACCCCTCTAATTGTTCCAGATAGTATACTCTTACTCAACCACTTTTTCATTGCTGAAAAATTTTCCTACATAATATGATACTCTAATATGAGTATACTATTGAGTGCAATAGGTAATCAAAATTAAGCAATGTAAAGCGTGGTAAATACTTGGATGGGTGACCGCCCATCAGGGAAAGCCACGCAGTCCGAGGTTCCCGAGGCGATTATACCCCCTCCATCGGGTATGCGAACTCACACTGACTGAGGAGAAGAATGATTATCCTACTCTGCGTACTTTAAACGTGAATCGCGTTGTAGTCTTCCAGGGTTACGAAAGCCGCTGGGAAGATGGACGGTCAGCTTCGAGGAAAGAAAAACAGGTCCTCGTGCGCCTGTTGACCCCGAACCGCCATAATCCGTCGATCCAAACCGATTTGTCACTATCCATGAACCCAAGTGATTCGGAGGGAAGGAAACTGCCGAATTGGCCCCAAAGAGACCGGCTGGTTCATAGCAACGTGAGCTTGGATGACCCCCTCCAAGGGTTTTTGCTCCCGCGAGCAATGTATAAAGATCACATCGCGCAGCCAAGATCATTATGGTCTCTAGTGCCAACCAAAGAAGAAATAAATTGTATTATTTAAAAAGAACATGAGAAATATTTTAAAAATGCGAAATATTGGCAGGCAAAATTTGTGATACACAACAAATATTCCATACCTGGAAAGGAGTACTGCAGGTTTGAGGTTAGTAAAAGCAGCGGCGTGTTAGAAATTGACACTCAAGAGTCTCTTTAAAAATACAAATAAATAAAGGAAGAAAATCTTTTTTTGGAAATAAAATAAAATTGTATTAAATATAAAAAGGAAAATTACAGCTACCCTATAAAGAACAAGAGCAATATGTTATAGAATATAAATAGAATTAATTTCAATACAATAAATATGATCATATGATATTTATAATTATTATATAAATTCAAAATAGAAAAAAAAATCCTCTACTTTCTTAATCGTCGAAAGTTTATTTTGATGTCCTTTCATTTTTACTATTATGAATTTAAATATTTTCGAAAAAATTATAATTAGTTCAGTTAAAATTAATGAAGTTCAGAACCAGGGATTCAGGATAGCTACAGGAGCGATAAAATTCACTCCAATCAACAAAGTAGAAACCGTTGCAGGAAAACCCTCCATTGAAGACCCGAGAGATGTAAAGCTTTTAAATCTCAATTCAAAAGCCAGAAGCATTCCGGACCATCCACTGCAGTATAGCCAAGTGGTAATCCAGTGGACATCAGGGCACAGAGGACTGAATGGTGACTATGTGGCCGACCGACTGACAAAAGAAGGAGCAGCATCCATCCTCCTAAGTTGACTCCTCTCAGAATCTCCAAGATGTAGAATAGGGGATCAAACCACAGCGCACATTCTACAGACATGCCCTGAGCAGGAGGCAGCCCTACCGACTTGGTGACGTAGCATGGGGGATCTCAAGAAGGACCGTTGAGTTCACAACTTTAATCCCGGATATGAATATATAAGAGAAGTTCGAAGAATAAGAAATTATAATTCATGGCGAATTGTTTATTTTGAAATATATTTCTTTTAATGAAATTTGACAGAAATAAATTACGGCGGTTCGTTAGTTTAGTTCAATGACACGCGTTTCGCTCTTTTTCATTAACGTTTCTCCCACCGGCCTGCTTGTTCGAAAGTTTCAAAACAAGGTCGAAAATTATAAGAATATATAAATAGGTAAGCACAAAAGTAATTAAATAATAAAATAATTTTTACCTAAAAATCTTGGTGATGATAAAATCGTTGAATTTCTTCGTTTTATTGCGCTTCGTAGTCAAAATATCGTCTTGTATTTGAACGTTTTACGAAAAAGTGCAATAAACTTACGTTGGAGCAAGCAAATATAATTTAGCAAACCTCGTCGGTAGAGATCTGAGATTGAGACTGAACCTGCAGCAACTGCTCAGTGTGAAGTACAATGTGGAGGGGGTACAGATCCAATAGCTAATTGGAATAAATACTAATTAATTGATCGAAAATTAATATGCATAATATACACAAACATATATTTAAGTGCCACAATTAATAGTAATGTGAAGATAAACAAGATTTATTTACCAGAACATAATTATGTTTAATATCAGATAATGGTTAGATGGGAAGATTATATCGGTTTTAATATTTGTTTTGTTTTTATTTGCTAATTAAGAGTTTTATTTGGTAAAGGATTACAACGATCGATTTTAGAGGCGCAAAAACCCTTATTCTAAAACTTAAGAAAAATCCTTCATCAGGTTTTCGAGATCCATTTTGCTGAGATCCAAAATTTAGTTTGGAAAATATCTATTTTCTCATTATACGGCAAGCCAGAATTTTTAAGAGCACAATACCATAAACAAAATACAAATTTTAAATTTAATTCTTAAATTTTTATTGGGTCAATTCTGTATGAAACAAAATATTTTTAGTAGCTGATATCCCTGATTTTTTTTTTCTTAGATCATATACTTATCTATCCTATTAAAGATGTTTTATTTAGAGAAGAAAACGAGCAAAAATTTTATAAGTATATATCGTCATTGCCACCGTGAAATCTCCAAACTGTCAAACACATGATTTTACAAGACTAATGAACTATAGATTTATAAACAATGTTAAAAAATATAATTTTATAAACTAATTATAAACATTACAACATAGTGGGTAAATAACTGTAAAAAATCTTGTGTGAAGACTGTCTTGGAAGTGTCAGATGGGTGACTGGGGTTGCATATGCGACAACCATTAACAATATAAGGGTTATATTTGATCAATTTAAATCAGGTTACGATTTTTTAACACATGGGTGCTTTTCATCAGCACATAGGGAATAAAATAAAAGTCACAAAACTGATTTTTTGTCACACGGGAGGTTTAACGACGACATTGACGATATCCTATTCAAGATGTCTGATTTAGAGAAGAAATTTCACAAATATTTTAGAAATATATATGTACAACTTCCATTATTTGTCTTCCCATGCAGTAAAAATAATCTTAAAAGATTCGTTCCGAGATTATTTCAATATTATGACCCAATGTTTTCAATAATAACTTTAAATTTGTTATTTCGCAATAGGATCCCAAAGCCAATATTTTGTTTGTATTTTATTTTATTTTTTGTTTAAAGTATCGGTCGAATCCTACGACAGCACTATGTCGTGATTGAAATTCTTTTTCTTATAGCATGTTGTTCATCTGAATCAGAGGGAAAAATATTATTAAATCCGCTTGGATGTTGTGTCTATACTCGAGCGAATAATGCACACACACCTGCCGTGGGACGTCACGAACAGGACTCGCAAACCAAAACATTCAGCGTGGAACAGCCCACATCCTTTGTCGAAGGAATGCCTCAACATTCACCTACCACATCTACCTCAGCGAGCGGTCTGTCCGAACAAGACAACGTTAGCGTGTACGAGTATGTGCCAGGACTAATAAAAGTGAACTAATTATGACAATTAACATAATAAATAAAATTATATAACTTATGACTGTCGAGTTGCTTCAAAATTGAAAATTATATATCATAGGATTTTTCTCAACAGGTAGTAAGGGTCCCGTTAAGGAGAAAAATGAATTGAAAATAGAGAATCAATGCGAATCGTTCAATTGAGGACTTTTTAAAATGTTTTTACAACAAACAAGATAAATAAAAATATTCTATATCTGGAGTTAACAACAGACGGAATTATAGCTGATGAATTTCCAAAATCCGTAAAAACTTATATACAATGAGAAAGTATTTATAGAAACTTGGTATGGTGCAATTTTTGTAATACAAGAGTATAGTTTTACTTTATTTTTAAAATCATCCTTTACTTGTAAACAATTTTTTCAACCCCGTGCTAAGCTACAGATGCCCCATCCACTTCCAAGAAAACCTCTCCTTTCATTAAGCTTTAATTTCGCATAAATGGATTCGAGGTTTCTTTTGGGATGGGTCTAATTGATACCTTATTTGCCAAAAAGTTTGGTGTGGATTTAGGTTTTCCACACAAAGAAGTGTTTTGAGAATGAAATATATTAAATTCATTTAGTTTCTATTCAATAAACGTAATACAGAATAAAAAGCTTCTTTGTGAAATAAAACAAAACTATACAAAAAAAAAAATTTGTAAATCAACCAAAACAATTCTGAAATTAAATACAAAATGGAACCGTCCTAAAAAATAAAAAAAATAATAAATATTAACAGATTCAAATGAATATAACATACGTTAAATATAATTATCATCTTGGAACAAGAAAGTTGCGTGCTAAATAATTGGGCCGTATAAGGAACTAGCTATTACCATTTTGTAATTACTGTTATACAAATATAAATGAATGGAATTGAATAAATGACATATTTAAATATTACTATATGTTACATTGGTATAGTATACATTTTAAGTAATGTATTTAAACTATGATGCGATGAAGAATTATACCCAAGCAGTGCATGAAATTTAGGCAATAGCCGAACTTCAATGAATCATGACGTTATAACCCAAAATGGACGAATAACAAATAGCATGATGAAGAAGTTTATAATAAACTATAAAATTTATTACTTGGATATCCAATGAGTGAAGAATTAAATATTTTTGAATAAATACCATCAGTTTTTATGGCTGGATCAGCTAAACTCGGCAGGGGCAAGGGAATCGAAAATAAGTGAATTTCCGCGGGCCGTTTGAAACAGAGGCAGACACAGACGCCTCATTGGTAACAGATGGAGGCACCAATAGGAAACAGCCGGTCCTTTCACTCAACCACGACAACTACAACTTAATAAATGGGCTTTAGTAGCCTATAGGCAACAATATCCTTTCCATCAGCCAGGATTGTAAAATTTAAATTCTTATTTCGGGTGGACAGAACAAAAAAAATTTTACTTCCAGCATTGATTGATGCTGGAGGTATACATACATTTAGAAGGTATACTTCTACTCTAACCACAGACTAAACTACTTTTCTCAAAATTCAAATTCATAGTAAAACGAAACCTATGCTATGACATCCTAGAGGATATAAGGATACATATATATCGCATACATCTACACTATACATATAATACTCAAGATACAACTCATAATATAATACATATAATATAAATTTATTTGCGAGACATGAATTACTGGTGGAATAAATGTATAGATATAAGTTTGGACCATTTACTTATGCCGATGCTGAATATGCGTTGCCTCTTTTTTTCTCTATGTTTATTTCTTTTCTGGTTTATGTATCTTTATTTTTATGTATACCTCCATTGTTCATTTTTTTTTTTTAAATTGACATTTTTAGATTTTATATAATTGCATTACCTACTTAGAACAAGGTGAGGGGTGGGAGGATTTTGATAAGGAATATGATAACAAACCTCGAATATTTTAATTTGACTATAAATTAATAAAATTCCGCTAGAAAGATCACATAAAAGTGAGACTTCTACATTAAATGCACACAGGGGAGTGCTGTAATGCTAAAATGGACTGGCGTACAGGATCCGCTTCGAAGAGTGAAAGTGGCATGCTTGCATTTAGATTCATTGGCTTCGATGCGCTAATTATTGTACCACTGTTCAATCAGGTATGGATAGAGGAGGCTTTGTCGGTTTGAAGGTTTAAGGATCTGAATGGAATGATAGAATTTCGGTATCGTTAGCAAATGTTGCTAGTAACGTATCGGGATTTGTGGGAATATCTGCGGTGAAGAAAATGTATAGAACAGGACCCTTGACACTGCCTCGTGGAACACTTAACTCAACTGGGATTAGATATTCCCTTCCACAGCGAACTCGGAAGGAACGGTTAGACTATAGGATCTAAGGTCTGTAAGGATAGGCAAATAGATTTTGAGCTTGAAAAGGAAACTATCGTGCCTTACCCGGTCGAAAGTTTGTGCTACGTCCAGTGATGCGCCAGTACAATGTTGCTTACTTTCAAGAGGAAAGAATATATCATAAACAGCATGAAGACCTTTGAACAGTAGAATATCCTGAGCGGAATCCAAATTGGTGTGAAGGGATTATTTTGGAATTCGAGTATGGGTTGGATGCGTTTGAGAAGGATTTTCAATACCAATGACGTTGATGGCTGGGAGAGATGCACCGGGATTTACTGTAGTCCTAAATTGCCTTTCACATGCTGAGCTCCCTAGGAATATTGCACATAGGTATGAATGTGTTTAAGATGAATTATTTTATTTTAACTTATCTTAATTTCTTTTATCTTAATAATTTAATTATTTTGCCTGTATTAAATTAACTTAAGTATTAATTTTATTTTTATCAATATTTTTTATTAATTTTATTCACTTATTTTAGTTTACGTTTTACCTGTTTGTAAAAATGGGATGAATGTAGAACTATTGCCCTTTAGTGTAGCAGATTGTATTGTATAACAATAAAAAACAATTTATCATTCAAAAAAGTAGTATTAACATTTTTAAAGTTATACAGTTTCATATAACTTTTGGATGCTAATGAAATAAAAAAAAAAAAAAAACCTTCACCCTTTGAACTAATATTATAAAAAAAAAAAAACATGTATAATTCGATCATTTATTGTAGAGTCCACTATTGATAAATTTTGGTCCCTTGATTTTTTTTTTTTTTAATTCTGATTTAATTTTTAAATTTAAGGTATAGAACAATTAAAGAGATACAATGTATTAACATAAAACAATATAGTTATGCATACTAATCATAAACGAATGTTTATAATAACCATACAATTATGAATTAGCAACCAATGATCACTGAAATTCTGTTATATAAAATAATCAAATCAAACAGATGACAATAATTCTGCGACGATAATTGATTGTTTATTAAATAATATTTGTACTCACATATTAAGATATTCCGGAATACAACGTCTATTCCTTACCTGAAAAAATATATTTAATTAGAAAATTCAGTTAATGAATGTATTATAAATAATATAATATGAAGCATAAATAATAGTAGAATATAGCGAGAAAAATACTGTCAAATATTACACCCAATTAACATTGTTGAATTCTACAAACTATGTTCATAGTACATTTGACAAACACTACTTCCTTCACCCATACTAGGCCAAGTTGACTCCTAAAATATAGGAACTGTAAAATATAAATCTTTATGTGGTTTTTATAATAACAATTACCCTTAGAAATAGTTAACTTTGTTTTAGACCAGACACGAATTGTACAAATACAGTATGAAAATGTATATATGCCACTAATACTCGTAATGTAATTAGAAACTAATTCAAAACCAAAATAAAAATCATTTTATTACCCAACTTTAGTTTAGTGAATGTTTTATAATGGAGGAACTGTCAAAGATAGAACAGGAAAGTGCTTCTCAAGGCATAATGCTTCCCTTTATTATTAACATATTGATTTTCTTTGTTGTAAAATTGTATGAATTGCACTGTTTCAAAACATATAACGTATCTATTCGCAATCTATTTATAAACTATACTTTTATCTATAACTATTATATTACATTACTGCTTTATTATTTATATTTTTACTTTCACTTAACTACTAGTATATATGAAATAAATAGTGAGGGAAAGTGTTGCAATCGTGAAAAATTTTGAGTTCGAGTTTTCAACGGAAATACATATTTTAAGATCCCCTGAGTCCAAATAACTAAGTCTCGCAAAATGGCCTGTGCGTGTGTGTGGGATAAGTCTAGCTCAAAAACGAAAAGTTGCACGAAACTGAAATTACGCATTTAAATTATATATATATTTGCCTGGGATGTTACAGCAATATTTTCGCCAAAATCGACTCACCGCAAGTGCCACTTTATACAATCGATTTTACACACTTATATTTTACAATTTTCGCGAAAAAGGCTCTGAAAATGTTGAACAAACTCGTTATATCAATGTACAACGAAATGGTATCCTCATCGAAATAGTCAGACGGGGCTTGATTGTCGAATTTTCAAAATAGCTTCCTCTAAAGTATCTTTAATTTTGTCTATTTGAAATAATTAACTTTCTCTCATTGTTAATAGTAATAATAATAATGGATAAATTCAAACTATAAACGAATTTGATAATTAACTAAAGGAATAAAAAGGAAAAACATTTTTCCAAGTCGAAAAAGAATTTCCGGAAATAAGAATAGTAATATACACGAATAATATACCGTTGGAAAGCTAATAATTTGAAAAATTAATCTCCAACATATAAAGTTGCAGAACGTAATGGAGAGTGAGGAAAACCGCATAAACTTAAGTGATTGTTGTAGTTAATAATTTCTACTTTTATATTATATAATCGAAACTAAATATTGCCTTGGAAATTAAATAGAAGTTCCATGGAAACTAAATAGAAACTTTTAAAACTGATTTCAAGAAGGGAGCTAAGCGAAAGTGCGTACACCGCACCAGATTTTTTAAAAATATTATATCAATGTTTACCAATTATTATTTTAGTTTATTTCTATTAAGTATATGCACCTTTGAAATTAAATATATTTATTTTAGACTATCTGACTTTGCCAGTGAAAAATGATTTTTTTTTCATCAATTTTATTATTGTTATTTCTAAGATTTATATTTAATTTCCAACATATATAAATCTTTTATTATTTTTATAATATGTCATTTTTATATTTTAATTATGATTAGTAAGTATTTAGTATCTTTAGAGTAGGGGTTCCAAGACGGTGGTACGCAAGTATCAGGCAGCACGCGAACAATCAAACAGAAGTCATGTATAAAATAATCTTTTTAACACCATCAATGAGAGAACAGTCAATTAAAAACTATTATTGAATGCATCAATGATAACATGGATAATCTCAATCTACGATTAACAATAATAATTTAGGACGGTTGCCGTGGTAAAGGCAAGAGGACTTAAGAATCAAGTCGAGTTCTATCAAGCCTAACATTGACGCTCTGATTGTAAATTAACAAGATGCTTGAAACTGAAAAATATTGATTTTCTTCTTCACAATGTCCAAATTTATTAATTTTGATGGATAGAATTTTATTAGCAGAATTTTTGGAGCTGTTGTGTGAATCTTACTGTTGTTTTTAAGTGAAATTGATAAACTTTTCTTTTTTTTTAACTTTAATACTTTTATTTTCTTAAGCGAATTTACTGTAACGTTTTGCTTGTTAAATAAACGTTTGTAAATCAGTTTGTATTTTTTTTTTATGAAGACGAATCTTTAATACTAATACATAAAATTAGGTAGTGGTACGCTCAATTATCAGAATAGTTTTTATGGATTTGCCTTGTGGCAACTTTTAAATTTTAATTAATAAAAACATTCTAATTCTAAAAAAATCAGAAAAGTGGAAGTGGCACCCAGTGACTTCTGGGAATCCCTGCTTATATGTATGTATCTTTTTAAATTTCGTAATTTTAACATAATAGAGCTATTGATTTATTTTTCAATCAAATGCCTTTTTTAAATTAGATTTTAAAAACACAGACACAAAATAAGGGTAAATCCTTGGACGTGGATAATGTCAAGATGACTAAGTTGCCAGAGGGCATAGCGATCACCTTCAGTCCATCTTTGGTCTACACGCCCGGTGCCCTACTTACATACTAATGCCTCAAATCTTTGATTCCTTATAGGGACCTTTTCCTATTGCATTCTTACTCAAATTTCGCACATCAAATTTACAGTAAATACCATGCTTTGTCGTAAAGTTAATTCATAAAAAATTCATAATACGGTTCAGGATTGTGTAAGTTTATATTTTGGAATATTACCTTTCGCAATGTACGTAGTAAACATTCCCTTGCCTCGAAATCCAGAGCATTTAAAACATTTATCTGATTGAATTTAAAAACAAATGATATACAGTCCACAAACAACAAATTTACATCCCTGATTGTAGAGTTGATGGGGGAGGGGGGAAGGTCAGGTCGGTGAAGAAAAACACAAATTATAAAAAAACATTATAACAAGAAAATAAGAAGATAATACGGAAAGATAACAGGAATATAAGAAGATAACAACTAGTTTGAAAATATATCAAGATTTAATTTTGGGTATATATTTCATGAAGTAAATTTTATTCGTCTTATATCATGTTTTATTAAAAACGATCATCAAATCTTTACATTATATACTTATCGACGATTCGGGGGAATTTACCCATACTCAGGACAATTACAGAACAACATTATAATTTCACATTATAAATAACCAAAACTCTATCAAAAATAACAAAAATTATACATACTAATCATTCATATATAAATTTTTTATATCTAAACATCTTTAACTATTAAAAATAATTAGTTTTTTAGATTATAACTTATTCACTAATGTCTTGATTCTCGACTCTAAGTCATATCATTCATAAAATTTTAATTTATGTCGTTTTTGTTATTTCCGATGGAGTTTTGGTTATTTATAATGTGAAATTATAATGTTGTTCTGTAATTTTTAGAATGGGTTGTCCTGAGCATGGGGAAATTCCCCGTAACGTCGATAAGTATATAATGTAAAGATGCTATAATAGTTTTTAATAAAACATAATATAAAAAGGAAGAAAATTTACTTCATGAAATATACCCAAAATTAAATCTATTTGAAAAAAAATCTTCTATAAAAAACAAAAAATATATCAAGATTATTATGATAAAACAAATAGTATAAATAATGAAAATTAATGTTAATCAATAATTTTGACAATATAAATAATTAAAATTAATATGATGCGAAAAGAATGAATATAACACCCCTTTATACAACATAATTTATTATTTTATATTATATAGATATTTATAGGTATATTATAATTATAGACAAATTAAAAAATAAATATATTGTGTATATAATTTTACATAACACACCTGGTGTAAATAAAACAAACTATATATATAAAGCCATAATTTTTAGAGGGGATAGATAGCTGTTAATATATTGAACTGAAGAATCAACGGAAAAATAAAGATTATATCTAGAAAGAAAATGAGGAACTTCCATGCGTTGAGGTTGTTAAACAGCTTGTTAAACTGTTAAAACATTATGCCAAATAATATATATAAATACATTGTTATAAATACATAAAATATTATAAATACATTATAACAAATAATAAGTCACTTTGTGATATAATTCATAACTAAAATATTATAGTAAGAATACAAAAAGAGCGTTGTAACTCTATCAAATACCAGTAAATAACTAACCTTTCAACGTATTTGAAAATGCACATCTCACATCAACAATTTAAAAAAGATTAATCAAATAGAGATAATAGATCACTCCAAGACAGTCCAACGCGTACTGCATTATCAGTATCAGGACCTGCATTTATGTCATCTTATCTTTCTCTGTCCTGACGATGCCTCAATCGGCAAAGCGTTGACTGGTATGTAATACACTGATACTTGAGAGACTTGTGGTTTTATTTATGGAATCTTCTTATATTAACCAAACAATACATTTTTTTTTTAATTTAGACTTTTTTTATTTGCATAATTTATAACTGAACTGCAAAATATTAAAATTTCTGAACTTTACATATGGAGGGTTCAGAAGCCAATAAGTGTAAGTAAGTAAACCGTAAAAAGGAGATGATTAAATGTTTTAAAAGTGTAATAGAAAAATACAGGTGATTCTAAACATTATAATAATTTTTTTATTGAAAAATAATATATCAACCCTTTTTTTTTTTTTTCATGATTTAGAAAAAATAAACATCGATAGTTCAAAAACAAAATTGATTTAACACCAAATTGTGGGGCTTACGGTAACTGACCACTGAACTTCCTGATAAATTTAATCGATGTATTCACCACTCTCAGCAAAATTGTTGATTTAATTTGTTTTTGAGGATGATGCAAGTGTTTTTTGGTTTATTGAAGGCAAACTTTTATAAAATGAGTGGACAATTTGGAGAAATATACGACAAAAGTTCCAACATATGCTATTTTTTTATTTATTTTAAATTCCTTTAACAGGTCTACGATCTAGAGAACAGAGAATCTTGATCAAATTAGCAGGCCTTCCTTTCGAAGTCCAGTCGAATGACTGTCTAGCTTGCGATCATTTTCTTCGGCTACATCTAAAATAAATAAAATTCTTCGAAAGCCATTAAGTGTAAGTCAACGAACGCTACACAATTCAACGAAATAATGCCAAAACTCATTAAAAAAATATCAGTTAGAAAGTACAAAACACTAGCATTAAAAAAAACAAAATTACTGCACAGTCAGAAGTTAAAATGCACCTGAATCAGACGAATTAAGTTCATTTTCTGGTAGATATTTAAAACCCCTATGAGAAAAAGGTTTATTTTCGACTTGTAAACAGGATATACTGATATTAAAGTCACTGATTGTGTAGCAGAAGCAGGTTATAAATAATCATTAATTAATTAACGTATTTCAAACTGACAAACTGATCGGCTTGTTTATTTACCTTTTTTGTTGCAATGATTTCCAAACGAGAAATTTTTTTTTAATCCTAAACTAAAAAACGATGTTCTGATTTGTAAACCTATAACTTTTGAGCTGAGTTTGAAATTGATAATTATTTTTACCAACAAAACATTATTTTGTATCAATAAATTTAAGAATCATGCAAGGATTTATGCATACAAATCAATCTTTTAGTGTTATTTATTCCATTAAAAATAATTACCACTGTCTGATTTCTATGAAAAATTATGATTAATTCTTGAACGAAAAAATTTCTCTCAAAAAAATAAAAATCAGCCTGCATAAAAGTTCGTATTTTTCTCTCTATAAATAGAAATTTTGGAATATTAAATAGAACTAAATAAAATACCATGGACCTCTTACTCATTACTGAAAGAGGATTTTCAGTGGTATACGCTCTCGGCTGATACCAGAGCAAATAGGAAAGGAAGGATTTTAAGCTAAACTCTTGCAGTTCCTAATAATATGGATGGAAATCAGGTAATGTGCTTTATTACTTTATTGCTGCTTTTATAATAAACTTTAACAATGTTTTTCTTTATAATTATTAATCCTTATAGGACCTATATTTTTCTGTAGTGAAATAAGTTTAAAAAAAAGGCACTGGCCGATCGATAAGTGTGATCGATTTTGTGTGATGCGGCAAACATAGTTTCAGATTTATGTATTATTAAGATAAGATTTTAAAAAATATGCTCACAAATGATCATTGTCATTGATCGAAAAGATGTAGCTCAGAAACAATGATCAAGATACGATTTATTCAACTGTTGATCTCAAAATTAAAATCGCTCTTGATAAAAAGCATAAAATAATTTATAAAATTACCAGATAAAAATTTCGGTCGGAATTAATGTTCTTTTGTTTATTTCTAATCATCGATTTCAAACCCTGCTTTTAAGTTACTAACAAGAAAAAATAAAAAATTTCTAGAGTGCAAGTTCTCTTGGAGTAGCCAAAAAGTAGTAAAGGCAGAGGGAGGTAAATAAATAAACAAACAAAATTTCCCGGCTTTTAATCATCCCCCAAATAGATTGTTTTTATCAAGACAAGGAAAGAGGTTGACACCACTGGAATTTGTGGAGGAGTGGGCAGGTTGATTTTTGCCCACACCTACTGGCTAGCACTCCCACTGACGTCATGGCATTTGCGATTTTAAAAATTGCATTTATGTATCCATTAAATCCATTAAACCATTGAGATTCGAATGTTAATTTAATATTAATAATCATATTCCATTATTATTGTGGTACTACTGATAAAAAGTTTCTTTACAAGTCCTTATATATCTCTTGCTGCACGTTTTCCTCATTAATATTAAATGGAACTTCACCTCTACAAATGGTGCCATACCTAGATATTGTACTCATGAGAAAAGATAGAGATTTCATTTATTATAATAATTATTTTTTTAAAATATCAAATCCTTTTTGATTTTGTAATAAATATTTTGCATATAAGCAAACGGGAGCACTATTAAACAAAATTAAATGGAATAATGAATTATGAAAATGATTGGGTTTTGAAGTAAGGCAGGAAAAAAAAATAAACCTTCAGATATGTTAATAATAATAAGGTTTAATATATTTTAATATAATATTTTCGGTGAAACAATAAATAATGAAAAGAATTTTGTTTTCATTGAATTAACAATTTTCATGCAATTTTTTCTAACAACGAAGACAAGTTTAGCTTAGTACGAAACGAAAATAAGAAATAGCGATCGAAAATTAAGAGAAACATTATTCGTTAGCAAGAAAGTTAGACGTTTCTACAGCAGCTCTGAAGATATCGTAAAAGGATGGAAGTTTATTTCAAAAAAGATTCATAAAGGTGGAAATAGAAGACCAAGAAGTCCTTCACGTATATGAAGATGTGCTTAAGATCAGGTGCGTACGCAGAATATTGTTCGGGGGATTTAAATTTTTTTTCGGGGAGGGGATTTAGTAAGAAGAAGCCAAATAATCGTCGAAATGTCTATAATCGCCAAATTAGGAGTTATTTTTAAGAATAAGCATGAAAATTGGCTAAAAAATTATTGTTAAAAAATACCAAAAATATTACTTAAAATACAAACTTTTTTTTTCTCGTACATTTCGGTGGAGGATTATCTCCCAACCCCCCTTCCCCCTTGCGTACGCCACTGCTTAAGATGCTAAGTATGAGCTAATTGAAAAACTAGCTAACACGTAGGATGCTATGAGGTAAACCTAAAAGAACAGATTTACAACACATTTAAGACAATGCGGATAAGAAAGAAAAAGGTCTGGATGTCGAAGGTGCTATCATGAGACAGCAATGTGTGATCTAAGTGCTTGGAAGCACAGCTGAAAAGCAAAATGGAGAAAGAGAAATAAGAAGAAATGGAGTAAAGGGGAATACCGGATAATGATAATGAAAAAAATGAATACACTAAGGAACGAGCATTCTAGAATAGTATTAAAACATAAAAGTAAAGTTTCATGATTCTATCACCTTGGAAAAGCTGAATTTTCTAGAGTGGTAGGAGGTAGACATTTACATATGAAAATATACATCATTTAATAATTCTCATCTGAAAACGCAAGGGTATTCCAAGAATCTCAGAAAAGGTGGTTCATGCACCCATCCAACAAAATGTTTACTATTTAGGCTATGGGGACTACCGAGGAATTTCATATCTAATCTTGCCTACAAGACATAATTAAGGATTTAGGATAAACTAATCAGTAGACAAGTAGAGAACTCATTAAAAGAAAGACAACGGATCTCAAAAAGAAGATTTAAGATGAATTAAAAAATAATAAACCTTGCGATATTGGATAATTCATCTCGGTTATCGAAGATTTTAAAATGATTACTTCAAGATTCAGAAAACAGGAGGAACTCTTGACATTTGTGGAAATTCTGAACTTACATCATAAGAAATTCACACAGTGTTTTTAAAATAACCATTAATGAAAGTTTCTGAGAATTGGAAGCAGCCTGCATGCAAGATGATCTGATGATATTTAATGAAAAATAACTTTGCTATCTGCTCATTACTGCAACTCAAAGGATCCATAGATCAGTTTGCTTATCTCTGGATACGTACATTTAGATAAATATAATGGCAGTTTCTGTGAAGACGGCGCTATTCCCTGGGGTTCGTCGCCCATCTATGTTATGCAATGTTTCGTATGAATACATTACCCCTCTTCTTCCTAGAAGGAAATGTAAGTAACAAGCAATTAAAGAAAACTACAACCAGTCAACGATTTCCAATAAAAATGATCACAAATAAAATATGGAGAACATATTTCCTAGGTCGTTAGACTCATTAAACTTTTCTCATTTGCAGAAAGTGCCCGAACGGTGCATAGAGGAAACAGAAGCTGGGCAAAATTTGGGATAGGGAAAGGGAAATAATGACCCATATTTTCATCACAAATGAATTGGATATCTCCGGTAAATTGCTAAGATTTGTGTGGAAATAAATACACGATCTCAAATGCTATGTACTGAGGAGTATTTGAAGTATTTTTTAAAGTTAAAACAGCGCAGAGACAAGAGGATAGGCTTTATATATCGCTCATATGCTGCAACAACACCAGCATATGAAATTTTACTGAATACGATTTTTCAGATGATGCATTTAAAATTTTAAATATTGTTATTATTTCTTTGTAAAATAATTATAAGTAACTAATTAAAAGTTCACATCATTGCTATAGTCCCGGAGTCCATGTGGTATTAACACAAAAGTCATGATTTTCGAGTAATGATATTCTTGCAGGAAATGAGCGTTATAAGTTGTACGCCCAGGCCCTTTGAAGAGTAATCAGTAAAACATCGAAAATGGAGGGGTACATGTGTGAATAAAAGAACAGATTTGCCGGTACTTCAAAGATAAAATACTTGTTAGTAAACTATAGAACTACAAAAACACTGAGAATCATATAAATTTATTATATTTCAGTAAACAAATGTTACCCCTATATAATTATTTTCATTTTATTCAACAAATTTTTAACAACGTTTCGGTTTTATCTTTTCCCATTTTCAAGTATCTCTTTTTAAGATTAATTTGGCCAATCCTCTTACATTAGACCTATCTATATTTTGACGATATTTCCACTATTTCACTATATTAAATCATGCGGCATTTCTTCATTTCCATATTATTCTTAATTTTTACTAAATGAATTCAAAATCTCATTACAAATTTTGTCATAAGGGTATACAAGAATTTTTTAAAAATATAATGTTTCAGAATATAAATATTACCCCTTGTATATTTCTTTTCAATTTATTTTTTAAAATTTAACAACGTTAATATGTTATTAAAAGAAGTATATAAGGGGTAATATTTGTTTCCTTAAATATAATACGTTTATAAAATACTTATATACTCTTAAGACAAAACCTCAAGTGAGATTTTGAACTCATTTACTAAAAAGTACTGAGAATTAATATTTAAATACGTCGGCTCCACAGTCACTGTAATAAAAAAACACAAAATATATAGACAAAATGAATACCTTTAATGAAGGAAACATCTCCATAAAAAAAAATTAGCGACTTCATCTGAATACGGGAATAACAAGAAATCCAAAAATTAAAATAATTAAAAATCATCTATTTCAATATTTACTACAACGAGCTCAACTTATGGCTTATAATGAGGCCTACTAATAAATCCAGAGAAGGAGTTTGGTACATTCAGGAAACCATTAAATTTCTTCTCGAATTCAATCCTTACAATTCGAAATCCATAGTATAATCCGCAGAAAAAAAAAAATGTATGTATATAGTTTACATAATTATATATAAATATCATTCGTATCTTTTGTTGATATTCGTTTTTTTTCTATAAAGAATAATTTTCTATATTTTTTTTTTTTTTATTATTCCCCCCTAATTATTTAAGGAGAAATAATTATTTCTTTATTAATTATTGAGTCCTTTGAATGATAAACAAACTAAATTCTAAACGTAAATAATAATACTGTGATCATCTAGACCCCACCTAATATAATCTGTACAAGCGATCACCAAATGTTTTACGTATGTGGCCTACCGCAAATCGACTAGTTTTCAATACAATATTGTATAATTTTTTTTTGTAATATATAATAATTAATTGGAAATATAACAAAAATGTTTAAAAATAGTAATTTATTTATAAAATATCATTTTATGTTTTTCTGTCAATCTTTAATATTGCTTTACGTGGGCTGCTGCAGATCGACGATTTGTCAATAAAATATTGTATACATTTTTTTTTTTAACATCTAATAATTAATAATAAATTTGTTTGAATAAAGATGAGGTTGTTAGATGACTATAAATCTTAATGAATTAGGTACTTGAATCCTTTATTATAACATGAACTACAATTGGTATGCCATTTAAGCAATAAATTAAGAAAAAGTTTATTATGAACATAACGCAACATAAAATATTAAAAAAATGTTTGGGATAACTACTCCTTATCTAAAAAAATAAATGCATAATAATTTGTTTATTTTTCAGATACATTATAGCTGATCATAAGATGAGCCAATTCCACAACAAATCTTTATGAATTATGTACTTGAATCCATTATTTTAACATGAGTTACAATTTTTATGAGTTATTTGATCTATGTAATAATAAAGGAGTATTATGGACATTAAGAAACGTAACGTAACAACAAATATTTAAAAATTGTTTGGGATAACTAATCCTTATCTAAATAATTAATTTAGATTAATTGATCATATTAAATTAATTCCCAAAATGTTCAGCTTGAATAAAGTAAAAATTACAAATTGATCAATTAGTCAATTGATAAATTACTAGAACTGATAAATAAGTTTGAAATTTCCATCGCCAACCCTAAATGATATTGAAATCACTCCAGTTTCGAACGCTTTATGAATTCGCATCTAGGGCATACTTACGCCGTCTACATTACCCCATAACTTACGCCAAAAACAAAACAAACTACGAATCTTTTAACGTTTCAAAACGGCGCAGTTAAAACGAAACACGGCATCAATATTCATATGCGATCCATTTTGAGAAGGTCCTCCTTCATCGAATATACAGGATGCCAGTCCTCTTTCTAAATCGATGGCTGGGTGGCTGGAACGTGTTCATCATGAGAATCTTAACAACGAATAATTGCTCTCCTCCAAAACAGCTAGCGCGGTGCTGAGAACTGAAACCGGTAAATATTACTTCTGATTGGCCGATATATCGATCAACTTAAACATTTATTAAACTTATCTTTAGAAGAAACTAACAAATTTTCATTTTCGTTATATTGTATACACCTGGTATGATGCATTGAAACACAGTGATTCTCTAATATTTTTGAAAGTGAATTTCACAATCGTGTAAAAGCAACTTGGTTATTCACAAGTCAGAAAAGTAAAATTATATATATATATATATATATATATATATATATATATATATATATATATATATATATATATATATATATAAGGGGAGAGCAAGGTGGCCGATCGGTCCAAGCCTCTGTAATCGGTAATTACAGTAAAGCAACGTCGAGCGTGGTTAGTACTTGGATTGGTGACCGCCCGAATTGAATGATCGCCTGCCGGGGAAAGCCACGTAGCACGAGATTCTCCGGACGTTTATCGCCCCACGGATGTGTGAGGTTCGTCAGCCTAACCGAGGCAACTCGAAGATTGAGAAGTGATGACCAACGGTCTGCTTCGAGGAAAGAGATGTAGGTCCTCTTGCGCTATAGACCCTGAACAGCTATAATCCGTGGATCTGAACCGACCGATTTGTCACTCTTCTCGATTCCGAGTGAGTCGGTAGGAAGGGCACTGCCGAATTGGCTCCAAAGAAACTGATTATGGGGCTATGGGTAGACGCCGCAGCACCATGGAATCCAAAGATGGGCCGTAGCTACGTGAGGTTGGGTGATCCTCTCCAGGCTGTCTATGTTCCCACAGGTGAAAAAAAAATCTGTATAAGTAGACAAGCATCATGAAGTTAAGAAATATTCAAAGGGGCCCAAGGGACAGAAGAGATAGGTATCCTCACACTTAGCTAGATGGGAGTACCTGAGAGACGTATGAAGCTTTAACAGGGGTCTTGAGGACGCAACAACCAGAACCGTCCATGCGAGATGAAGAGCCGCATCCTGCTGAATGGAGGCATTGCTAAAACTAAGCACGGCGGATATAGACTGGGAAGTCGATAAACATCTCTCAATCCAAGGTGGAACAGCATATATAACAGGCTTTGGATGTAATGGCTGTGGGTGAACAGTCGAACTGTGCGGACTCCTCGGATAATCTATGCATCAGTCATCTGGTGGTCGAAAACAACGGAACCTTACAAATGAGGCTTGAGGGAGTTCAAAGGATGGCATGTCTAGGCGCGATAGAAGCAATTAAAACAAGCCCCACAGCAGCCGTGGAGGTAATACTATAAATAACTGCCTTGAACATTTGGATACAAAAAGAGGCTCTTACAAGTGTCCTCAGACTACAACGTACCTGGAATTATAAACAAGGAAACTATCAAAGATAATTAAAATAAAAAAACCTTAGTGGGCTTAGGAGAAAGGAGTGATTAAACTCACTAAGTAATTATCTACCAAGGGAATTTGACTTATAAAAGAACTTCAAAGCAAATATCCAAGACAAGAAACTATAGAAAGAAAGAGGACCCAAATTTTAAAATGGGGTCTTGGTCTGATAAACTGATGGTTCAGTTAAGGAAATTGAATCCTGGAAGACAAAGTAGAAGGGGGCATACTGCGTTTTCTAAAGGAATGTTTAAATTCTACCAAAACCTGACAAAGAATGAGTCGAGAACAACAATGGCTTTCCCCCACGGGCCACTTTATCACTATTTACCACCCTTTTTAGCATTATTTACTATTTATTAAAGTAAAAACGTTTTGAAAAATATATCTATTTTTAAAACCCAGCAGTTCCTCTTTAAAATAATGTTTTACATGTATTTGAAAATAAAAACAGTTAATATCTCCTTAATAAAAATATTTGAGTGCGACAAAACTTTTTATTTATTTATACAACTTTATTACAATCAAACAACAAGTAAATGTGAAGTAAGAATATAAGACATGATAATGACTTGTGAAGGAACCACCCATTGGTAGCACTTCAATGACTATTTTAAGTTAGAAGGTCCCGTGGCCATCTTCTTTTCAGACGACTTGGAGGATTATCAGGAATGCATAGGGATGAAAGGTTATGAACAAGAGGGTTGGTGTGGTAAGGAGTATGGAATTAAAGGAGATAGATCTATTTCGGGCTATATAAGCAACAGATGGGATGTTGAGGTCTTTATGGCGACAAAACTTTAAAAAAAATTATATATTATCTTTTATAAAATAGTTTTTATTAATTTTACAGGATCGATCATTTTTTTTTAAACTATATGGATTAACCATTTCCAGCAAATGAAAAATAGGCTTATAAAATGTTTCCACATAATTAATTTCGTTTTTGGAACTTTACTCCTATCTTCAAAACTTGTTTGTAAAATATTACTGTTAAATCCACTCTTTCATTATTTTCTAACACTATTTTTTTTAATTTTTTTTTTATGGGAACTTCTGCACATTTTACCTCTGTACATGGCTCCATACATATATAAGTAAATATTTTCATTACAATGGATAGTAAACTTACTTACAATGGAGCTTTAACTGATCAATGTCGAATCATCAGAAAAGAATCCACAAACTGTGAATGAAATGGGAAACGTATCTTATTTGAATAAAAGGAAATAGAAAACCGATGAAATAGATTGAAACAGTTTATAAAATAATAAAATATTTCACGAACTTGTTTAAGATATTTCGTAACTATTCGCCAATTGCTGTAGTTGTTAGTTTGCAATTATTCAAATTGCCAGATAGTCACCGCAAATCCGCATTCCTGAGATTCCGAAGGGTATGTTCAATTGTTCGCGAAAACACACGAGATTAAAGACATTAATAAACATGTGGAGATTACTGAGCTATTGTCTCCTTGGTCACACCAAGGTTGAAGATACAATGTCGAACAGTTTAACATTATTACTTAAAAGAGAAAAAAATTTTAATTGAAAAATGGAAAAACTTAAATATATATATATATTTAATGATAGATTTCACAAAAAAAGGAGGAAGGGTTCTGAATGCGAAAACAACTCAGCTGTTGAATTCATGGAGAGAAATGAATCGTTAATTACAATCATGAATGTTCAAGTTGGAAACCAAGAGAATAAGTTGGACGTTTTGGGATATATTGACAGTAACAGATGAGAGTTCAATCCAAAAAAAAAACAAAAGAAACAGCCGAACATTATTCTAGGATATAAGTGTACTTTGTTTAACATATTTAATTGATATTAATTACCTGATATAGAGCAGATTCAACGCCTGAACGATGATACCTTAGGCGTTGAATCTGCTCTAAAGCAACTCAATAGGAACACTCGAATACAATACCGAAACGAAAAGAAAATTAAGGTCGCTACTACACTAATACTGCTTCAATACTTACCAAACAAATGTTCCAGCCTTTCTACTAACCTAAAAAAAAAAATCCCATATTCGTGACAGTAAACAGGAAATACCATACTGAACTTCGTAGAAGGCATTGGCTTGTTCCCATTCCCGATCTCTCCAACACATCTACAATATAAAAACCCTCAATACCCTTTATTATGTCACAAACTACTACCACAAAGCCTACTGCTAAGAATACTACTAATCCTCACCGAGCCTAAATGTTCCACGTGTTAATGATCTGACCGAAAATAGATACGAGCTCTTCCACAAACTTGAAACTCACTAGAAACCATTAGCACGTAACCTTGCTTCCTCCAAACCGATTCCTGGTAATCCACCCATTATATCTAAATTGAAATTGTCTCAGTGACATGGCATTACATATATAATTAAAAGTTACATAAAATAAACTTAAAAATTATTGTTACAAAAGATGTACATCACTTTGTACATCCATGGAGGAACGTACTGAAAGTGCGGGCTAACAGCATAATATGAAATGAGACTTATAATTTGTGGCATTCGAAAATAATATGTCGAGAAAGAAAGATTAATCGCATATCATAGGCAAGCGGCTGCAGCTTGCCCTACATCTAGAGTGGACATGTCACCAGAATGGATGAAGAAAAATGACCCAGGAAACTACTATAGTATAAATCCCAGGAGAGGAAATAGAGAAGGAAAACAATTAAATAGGAATGATGGCTCTACAAATAACACATAAAATGATTTTTTCTTCGTTTTATTTCTTTCTTCTTTTTGTGTATGAGGACTTAGGCATTATAGACAAAAGATGAATCCAATTATTTTTACTTTAAAAAAATAAAATAAAATAAATAGATCTGCTATTGATAAATTATACAATGCGAATCACAACTCAAACAATTTCTTTATTGAGAGCATATATTAAAAGATAACTTCATTTTTCATTAATAAAGAGAGAAAAATTAATAAAACAAAGTTACTGTTTCAGATATAAAATTTTGAGCGAAAATATAATTTATTTCCTGATATAACATAATCGATAGAGATAAACTGTAATATATTATAATTACGGGTTTAAACTATTATTTCGTACTTTAATATTAAATATGTAAATTTTTTATATTCAATAAAATATTTGGAGTTGTTTTTTAATTTCAAATTCAATTGATTGTTTAATAATTGTTTAAATGTTTCTTTCTTATTCATAAACTCTAAAGGAGCTTGCACTGTTATTTGTATAAAAACTATCATAATGATTCATGATTCATGCTTAAACGACCAAAAAACGAAGATTAGCTTTTTTTTCAAGTAGTATTGACTAAGAAAATGTCAGACTTGATATTTTATCAGTAAGTTGAGAGACAACGATAAACCTGAATAGGTAAACTTCAAACGTTTCTTCTGTAAAATTCCACTTTTTCGTATTGTGGCACTCTACTTCTAAACGGTCGAAATGTTACAATCTACCACATCCAAGGGAAAAAGGCAATAGTGGTATAGACATAAAACCATTAAAGTTAACTTAAATGAACATCGAATTGTTGCTAAATAAGGATTTTAAGTGGATTATTTCTTGTAAAATATTCCAAAATTAATTACACCTTCAGAAACAAAAATAAAACTACAAGTCAAGTAAATAAATTTGAAAATATCAAAGATCATCAGAGAAATATGTACAAAGATTCTTAGATTTTTATTAATTTTTTTATAATGAAGAACATGTATTCCACAGGTTTAATCTAACAAGGAAATTTATTAAAATTTAGATATTAGAAAAATTCCCGTGAACCCTTTATCAAATAAAGGTTTTAATTTATTGAATTTCCTTATCCTATGGGAGTTAAAGATTGTATATTTTTACTTTTAGCCAAGACATGACATAATAATTGTTGTTTTTTTAAACTGTTAAGTCATAAGGAAGTTTATGAGCCATTCAAAGATGTTATTTGCTGATTTGTCACTTCTTTAGTATCAGTATCAAGTCGTTTAGTACATTTCAAGTCGAAGCAGTGAGGTAGTCGGTGCCTTGATAATACCAATAAATTTGTGACGATAGAGCATTGATAAGACATTAATCTGGCCATAAACAAAAGCATTTCTCGCAATGTCATAACTTTTCAAATGCCTCAGAAGAATTTATTATCGCCCTTATCTGCTGCCAGTCCGGGAAACTGCGCACACTGGTCTCCATAATACAGGATATAGCGCGGATACATTAAATTCAAAAATTGAATTTCATACTTTCAAAACTAAATTCCTTGCACAGCATTCTTTGATAAGGAAACAATAATAAACAGTTGTGCAAATCCTTAACTTTTCTAAAGTAGGGAAGGGGTCAAATTGTAATTAGTAAACACCATATATCACCAGAAGGAGCCATTTTGAACTTAATAGTTTCGAAATATACAGGATAAAATAACTTTCTGCTTTTATTGCATACATGACTACTATCTACATAGTTTAATTAAACATGTACTCTCCGACAAGTGGAATGCTATTATTATTATTATTTTAGCAATCTACAAGACTATATTGGTTAATTCATTCGATTGGATTCGTGCATTCAAATCACCATAAAGTTTACTCTTTAGGTTTCTCATTACACAGACAAAAAATTAGCAGCTACAAGTTTTCAAAAGAAATTAGAAACATTTTTTTTTCAAATCAAATAATTGAACTATTGATTACTTCTACATATTTTTTTTTCTTTTGGTATCACCTCAAGCAAACATTATTTGGCTTTCAAGAAGGAGACGTTTTCGAGTTCATAACACTGTAAAAGTTTCGGATTTTAATGATAAAAATTAAGATTTAATCAATTTCGACTCGCGAAAGAAAAAAAAATGGCCTTAATCATCGTGAAACCAAATCATTGCTGTATTTAATTTATGGCATAAAATGTCGATGGCAAAAAGCACACCGAATTGCAAAAACGTTTCTAGGGCAAAACAGTAAATGGCTAGGACCAAAAAATACAGTTTTCGAGAAAGAGCGCGACTCAGGCAAGTTAGATTAATGTGATCCGTTTGAACGTTCCTAAATCAAAAATTCGACTCACGGAGCGAACTGCCCTTTCTTGTTATGCCTATATGCCTTAGAACTTTTTTATGCAGCACAAATGAATTTACGTAAAGAAGGAAAAAGTTAATCTTGGTTCACCCGGTAGAACGGATGTAGGCTCACTGATCAATGTCTCACAACGAGAGCCAATGGTTGAAATAGTAAGAAATATTCAATAATATTAGAAGCGTTGGCGTTAGAGAGTTTGCATACCTCAATGTTATAGGAACTCAGCACTTTGCAATTCACACAAATACCTGTAACTTCCTTACTAGTCCAACAAAGCTGAGTCAGGATCTGATTCCTATAGCATCTTTGTTAGGTAAAGGATATTCCACCACCTAAACCTTAACTGAAAAAATTATTTCTCTTGTTTGTTTGTCAAAAACAAATTACTTCGAATATCACAATGTTTTGTTATAATGAATTAAGCTTTGGAAATGGGAATAAACTATAGTCAAATTGAATATATATATATATATATATATATATATATATATATATATATATATATATATATATATATATATATATATATATATATATATAAATCACAGTGACAAACCCAACATTTATATAATAAACCCAACAGGATATAATTTAGATGCTGAAAAGGAGGACCAAGTACCCTCGAAACGGCTAAAATAAATAGAAAAAAACTACTAAGTTTTTTAATTGACCTCAAGGCAAATTGATTAAAGATAAAAATATAATATGGAAGCTCACTTATTGAAAATAATTTTAATGAATTATTCAAGGATTTCTAGGTATTTTAAAAGATTTAACAAGATTCATGTTTTAGACTCAGGTCATCTTATCTAAATTATTTAAACAAAACCTGTCCCTTGTAGAAACCTACTCAACCCTCTCCTCTTCAGTAATTTTCCGAAAACCATTTATGTGACGCTATATCTTCTCTTTTTAATAATAACAGCGCGAAATTACATGAGTTTTAGTACCTAACTTCGCTGTTTTGTAAACTTTTGTAAACCAAATTTCGTTAAACAAATTATATGGATAAACTGAGTTTAAAATAGATATCGAAGTCCATAGAGAATAACAAAAAATCGATAAACGCGGTTGTTGTTTTTTTTTATTTGCTAGGTACTGATCAGAATTGAAAGGGAAAAATAAAACTGATTGAAATTATATAGTGCTATTGTGGGTATTTAAGAACTTGAATAAGGGAGTAGAATAATACAATATAGAGTAATAAGTCCATAAATAAACTACCTATTGTTCTCAAGACTACTCTTCCGTGAAAGTCAAAAGATCCTCCAATGGAATTATAGTTACGCAACAAGGAAGAAAACTACTCACCGACGCACGAATGCTCATACACAGATATACAAAGCCTTTTTCAGAACCGAAAGCGTAACACGCTGACCGAATTTCATCGCCATTGGACAAGAGATTCCCTCGGGCGTCCGTGTGCTCTTTACTAGGAGGCGACCGGGAAAGAATGCGAGAGTGGAAGCCACCCCCCTCCTCCCAATGAGGACAACGGTAAGCCGGAACGGTCTGCCACTGGACGCAGTTGCAGATGAGAGGGTGAGGATAATGATGGTGGAGTATGCGGACACTGAGAGGATTTCATGGTCAATGGCTTATGTGGCCAAGTGGACCGCAATCCTATACTATCGACATTGCAATCGCTATTTTATCATTGAGACCGTTCGGTCTTAGTCTCTGGAGGACAAGGCTTCAAGAGCTGAGTGGAAACGGAAAACGCATTGGAGAACGCCCTTTAGAGCACCATGCTTTAGAAAGATGGCTAATAGGCAAATATAAACTAATCAGCGGAATGCAATGTGGCGAGGAAAGAGGCGGGTGCAGTCTGCATCGGTAGTAAAAATACCTAAACACAAAAAGATTTGAATAAATTAAAATAAAAATGTGAAACCCGTATCACTTTTACGTCTAAATAACACATTTGTTAGTACAAAGAATGATCACTTCACATAATTTTATAGTTCATATAGATTTGTTTCCCAATATATCGGTTTGCCAATGGGTTTTTAATTGGATATTGCATGGATGTTTATTTCATCTTGTGACTGGAGTTTTAATCAACATTAATTAAGAAATGTGCTCTACGAAGGAAAGACTCCTGAGTCATACTTAATATGAACTGAAAAGCAAAAGGAATAATAGGAAAAGACTTAATAAACTCGAAGGCTCAATGCCGGTAACACCAACCATAAACCTTGCCCATAAACCTGTGTCCACTGCTGCGTCAAAACATTGATCCCCCACCTAGGACCGAAATGCTCCCAGAAACGTTTCGGTCGACCCTAAGGACGCCAGCCCGTCGGACAAGTGCTGATTATCCTTCTAGTGGTTCGTTCGTTAACTATCCCGACAACTTTACACGCCCATTTCATTCGTTTTGATGAGAAATATATTTAAAAAAAAACAAGAAATGTCTCTTGATCTGGTAACAGACAACTTCGCAACGCATTACGAGATCTTGAAGCTAAATTTTAAAATTCAGTTTTAAAAAGAAGTTCATAGACGATCTAATGTCAAAACATTTGTTAAATAAAAAATTCTTGTACACTCAATTTAAATAAATAAATGTAATTATAGTCTACATTCCGTTCATTGAGTTCAACTCATTATTTTTTAATCCCATATTCAGGCATTTTAATTTTATAATATATATTCTATAATTAATTAATTTAGTAATTCATCTTAATACTATATGTGGTTAGGAAATGGGTGCTCAACATTGGGGACACTGCTGATTACACTGGGAAATCATTATCGCAAAAATAAACTCGGAATATATAAGAGTTCTTTTTTCTTAAATAGACGTGCAACACGACATTATCATACAAACGGACTCAGTACGAGTACATAAAAAACGACAAGCTCACAGAACTTAAATATACTTAATGTGTTTACTAAATACAAAAAGGATTGAAGGGAATTCTGGCGTTTAGGAGAACGATTTGGCTGATAATTCAGCTAGAGAAGCAGAAAAATGAGGTTAATCTCCAAAACCTTATTATCTTTTATAAAGTAATAAATAGGAAAATTATTTTCATTTCGCTATCTGCACAGCTTTATTCTAAGAAATAACAAAAAATAATAATTTACTTACCGAATCTGAGGCCTGATGGCCGAGAACAGATTCTTGTGGTCGATTCCTAGCTCAATTAGTATTCATTTCCTGGTGGTCCCACGAAATGAATCTTGACACTCCCACTTTAGTAAGGTCGGGGTGGCAACCTCAAGGTAGTCGTCAGGGGTTGACAAAAAGGACCAAAGTGCCTATTTGGCGGACTAGTTTCCCCCACCAATACCAGTACCAGAAATTTATAACAATAATTGTTTTCAAGACGGGTAAGAACTGATATTTTATGAATTCCCATGTTTTAGAAAAATTAATAATTTATATCGCCGACTCGCCAATTAAAGAATTCGACTTTTACAATAACTTTCGACAGGATTTACCAAAGTTACTAAGTACTGATCAGCGTCAAGTTACTGAACTCAGTCCGGCTGGAAGTATTTCATTCATTATGGTTCTTCTTCCCATTCTAATGAAATTAATAATTAATGATTTTTCTGTTAAAGATAGTTTATCTTAAGGGATACTTCGAATGAAAAAATAAATATAGAATATAATTAAAATATCCCCAAAACAAAGCCTCCAAAATAACGAAAAAGACTAACCAGTCAACGTTTAGCCAATTAAGGCATCATCAGGGCAGAAAAAGACAAGAATATATAAATGCAGCACAGCTCACATCAACAATCAAAGAAGGACATATCAACTAAGGAGAGACTCCAAGATAATCCACACCGTGCCCCGAATAAACACCCATTTCTGTTCCGAATTTTCATCAAATAAATTAATTTCCGAATAAAATAGTCATGGTATAGTTTTTTCAAGCCTAACCTTAATTTTTATGAAAACTTGCTTGTAGTTTCGCCTGGGATTATTAATACTTAATATTCCCAACAGCTTTTGTTTAAATAAAAAACAAAAATAGTTGGTTTTATACATAACATTGGTTTCCACATTTCCCTAGAATCGTGTCCTTAGGAAATATCTTAGAAAAAAACGAATGGTTTTACGCAATGTTTTTCAACAAGACGATTATTTCATGTGGTTTCTTAGGGGTATGTGACCCGTGGTTTTCTCCAAAATATATACGCAAATTCTATTTTATTTTAAGATTTCAATCAATTTTATTTTGAATTACAACAAACAATACTGCAAATATGACAATTTTTTTGCATCACAATAAAAAAGCACCTTTATTTAATCAAAAAATAAAATACCCCCGAATCCTTTCTTCTACTTCCTCCCATCCCATGAATGAATAACCTGCCCCCAACGAAACACGAGTCAGGAAATATGGTCACCGTGCGTATAGGTAGCACTTTTAACCACGGTTCCAGCAAAGAAGCGCTATAATTTCTTTCGAGGCGCCTGGGATCATCACGAGGAACTATTAGAGATGTAATGTCTACAGCTAATGGTTTGATCTGAGAATGGGTATCATTCTGAAAGGATCTTGCGAAGGTATGCGTTTAGGGGTCGTTATGGATAAAGTCTCTAACATTATGAACAATGCAAAGCATACTTAGTGTTTAGGGAACGCATTGCAGCGAATCAAGCTCATCAACTATCAAGCTCCATTCGGTAACTTGAGCCGATAATGGAATATAATCCTAGGAAGCCGTAAAAAAAAAAAAAATTAATAATAATAAAAAGTAAACTAAAATGTAATAAAAATATTAATTTCTTCTATCAAAATTTCTTCTAACTAAATTTCATTCAAATAAGTTTTTTGTCTTGTCTCAAATATCGAGATTTTACTCGAAAATATAATTTTTTACTTCAAATAAAAATAATATATATACTGCTGTCTTTGGAACTATTATTTTTGCTTGATGATTGTGATTTCCTCCTTTAAAACTTCTGAAATAGTACATTTTGGGCCTCTTGGTCTGTCTAAAAGCTTTTTACCAGTTATTTTTCAAATAAAATGCTTTTAAAATAAGTAAGCGCCCTCTCCCCTCTCTCAAGCCTGAGATCTCCTATAACGTGAGAGCTGCAGAGGTGGTTGTTATGGCCCTGGGCTTTAGTAGAAAATCCCATTTTTCGTCAGGTATCTTATTTTTTTCCTACTGTTAAAATAATAATGACAAAGGAATGAGGATTTCGCTTCCACGGGTCATATCCCAGTTATCCATTACTTAGAAAAAAAAAAAACGGTTTGCCTATAGATTACTAGGTCATCCATTAAAAAAAAGAAATAATATAATAATAAGAATAATAATAATAATAATAAGAATAATAACATATTTAAATCATACTTACAAGATGATGCTGTTAGGCGACAAAGGAATGAGGAAAATGAACGGACACACCACAAATTACTTTCTGTAATACGGCTATCTAAGGTTACTAATTGTTAATGTAAAAAAAAAAATTGGGAATAGGTTGGGGGGGGGGCTGTCAGTGTTGCCTGACTAGAAACATTAATCGACTTAACAAGTGTAAGACTTTGACAGGAAATTCAAATATTGACAATGGAATGAGAATCGGATTGTGGGACAGGGATAAAATGAGTCGTGGATAATAAGCATTAGAGGGATTTTCTTTCCTTACCTTAAAAGGCTTTCAAAACTGGTACAAATACCATCATGCAAAATCTAGCACAGACGTATCATTATCTTACACAGGCTGTTGAAAGTAAAAAAACACGATCTCGGACAGGCCCAAGGAATAAGAATCGGTTGGTTTATGAACAATTAAAATAATGATGTTTGGCGATTACGAGATTAGAAAATGAATATAATAGTAGCCAATGGCATTTATTGAATCATAAAAATTGATCAAGCCAAAAAATGTTGATGCGAGCCATCAATGCATTAATGTTGGACTCAAAATGCTCACTTTTGGAAAAAGCATCCAGATGTGTTCTGATGATGGGGCACATCCCCGAAATGTTGGCATTATTATAATACTATGATATGAACATAATAAATAATTTATTGGAAAGTCAATATCCATTTAAAAAAAATTATTGCAACATGTTATATTATTATGTCACAAATGAACTAATCCACTATAACCTAAATTTTCTATTTTTAAATCATCTGACAAAAAGATATGTCTGTATTTACAAAATAAACTGTTTTACCATTCATATCCATTAACTCGTAACCTATCTTCCATCACAACACCCGATAACACTCAGAGGCATCTGAAAAGAAAATGGCCCCATAACCTTCTAACATAAATAAATGTAATTTATTCCATGGATGTGCTGCTCATTTGTATCTTGTATTTTTACATTTTAGATTTATATTGTATATTTATAATAAATCAATAAGTAAAAAAAAAATAATAATATTAATATCTACCAATCATATTGCGAATAAACCACATCGTATCCCAGTAAAATATAAGGTGTAACAGATGAGGAAACTAGACTAGATTTAGAAAAAGTAATAGGATACCTGAATTAAACTTATATTTCAAGGTGGAACCTATTATAATTTTATTCCTTTTTATCCTACAGTTGTTCCGTTATGTGCCTACAAGTTTCAGTTTGATAATCCACGAAAGACATTAATTTATTTTGAATTAGCATACTTTTATATTAAAATTAGTTTCTGTAAATGTTAACTAGGAGAAAAATAATTGAAGGATTGTATATTCACAGAAGAAGAAAAATGTCTTGTCTATAAGAAATTAACCTAATCATCAGAATCCAGAAAATAAATTTTAAAAAATATACATAATTATAACTTATAAATAAAATTAAAACTTCAGTTGGTTACAGTTTGTGCATTTCATTTTTTTAACTCATTTAATATTTTTGTAATTAGTATTATATATTATAAAGTTATGTATTTATAGTTATTTTGATATATTAAGCACTATTTCGTTTTGTTGGTGGATATAAATATATATATATATATATATATATATATATATATATATATATATATATATATATATATATATATATATATATATATATAATATAATATATATTTGTTGGTGATAAGTAAATAAATATATATTTCAGAAAAAGATGTTTTTGCATATTTTGCAACCCTTGATGAAGAAAAAATATAATTGGAAAATTGTGACTTGAAGCCGGAATTGCTTTAATCGATTAAAAGAGATTCCAAGCAAAACACCAATCTTATCGATAATGTAATGTTTCATCTGATTATTGGTAATCTTGCCCCGGCCGGCAGAATTTAGAGTAGATTATTAGTTTTAGGTTAAGTAAAAATTAAAAATTATTATTTTCTGCTTTTGGATTGTTTTGACCTTAAGTCAGTGAATAAAATAAATTTATTTTAAAATATATTAATAAAAATACTGTTATAAAACGTTCGAGTTTTATGTGGAAAAGGGAGGGGAAAATATGGGGGGGACAAAATTAAACTTGTCCCCCTCCCCTGGCAAAAATCCTAGTTCCGGTCCTATTGGCAAAAATAAAACCTACGATATTAATTTTTAACATATTTTCGAAATATATTTTAATTTTATTTCATGAAATTTTTTACCACGACATTTATCAATATCAATTTATAAATATCATAAGGTTACTTATAAAGTTTTACTTTGAGGCGAGAGAGAAGCGATGGGATCTCCTGTAGTCCTTGTTTATACCACACATGTGGGGGAAAGTGGGTACAGGGGTTGATGCGAGTGCAAATATTATAGTTCGTTGTAATTGTATCTTTAGTATTTTTGTTTTTTCTTGTTTTTATGTTCAGTTCAAATTTATTATTATAATAAATTCTTTTATTTTCAAGTTATGAAAGATAATCTATATTTATTTTTATGAGAATGATTGTAATACTCAATATTGAATAAAGAGGTTAAAAAAAAAAAATGCTACTCGTTTCCAACTTCTTCCACGTTCAGTAGACGAACGCTCTAAACTTCCATTTAATAAAAAAAGGCTTATTTATTTAATTGACCAAAAACCAATTATTTTTTAATTTTTATATTTTTCCTTTAATATAATTTGAAAAACAGATGTTTTGCAGATAAAACTAGGTCGATATAATTTTCCAAACTCGAGATATAAAATATTTTATGGACTTTTTTTTATTGGAACGCACACAATATAATATACTATAGATAATATGTCCATTTCATGAGAAACGAGCAAACATGATGGTGTCTCTGGGTAACGCTGATAAGCCGGACCAATACCTGAAAAAAGGTATTGGGTCCTGGACACTCAATTCACAGGTATCGGGACTGAATTCGGACACTTTAGAAGCCTGGCGGGACTGAATTAGTACCTTTTTTGGCATTTGGGACTCAATTCGAACTTTCCCATTTCAACATACCGAACTGAGCTTGAGGGCTCCACTAAACCATCGGGATCCTCCCGCATTCCATCTTTCCAATCCCATATCCATCATAAAATCCTCAATGGTCCTTATTGTATGACAAATAAAATCATCCATAAAGAGCTTAGTTCCTCTTATGTTTTAGGTTTAACTATTCCTCTGTTATAAACTCCCAACCACACTAACTCACTTATTTATAGCTTAGCTTCCCAATCTATTCCCGATAATCCTCCAAGGCGCCTGAAAAGAATATGGCCTAGGAATCTTTGAGAGTAGGACTGAACTGGCCTTCCTCATTTGTCATCAAATTTCCACATTTGTTTTTAAGAATATTATTTATTGTAAGAAGAGTGTTTCTCATTATATCAGGCGAAATGAATTCACAAAACTATGATTTGACAAAGTGCTTTTTTTTTTTTGTGAACACTATTCTTGAAACAATAGACGGATTTACACTATTGTCGCTTAGAGGCTAGGAACAATCTGCTTCCCTTATTATACGTGGCTTATTTTACTTAGAGTGTACTTTTGTAATTCACATAAATAATTATTGTAGGCTTTGGTTTGTTGATGTAAGTGAAGGGTGATATGATGTAAATTTTGCTAAGAATGGAGGGGATTCCCGTGAAAACTCATGATTATGAGGCACTCACTTGTCACCTGTCTACAATGATTGGATTCAAGGAAAACCATAGTTGATTTTTTTCGTTTCTTTTCATCTACGCATTACGTATACATATTTCATTATAAGCAATTTCATTTTTACGTGATTATGTGAAAATTAGGTTTTGAATATAATTTATCTGTACTGGGTATGTATAAGGTCATCTTCTTTAAAAATTCAACTAAATTAGTATTAATATCAACAACATACTATTATCAGAGATACAACTGTAATAAATTCCAGTAACTGAATCAGAACATTAATAGCAACAGAAATTAATTTGATAGAGAATTAATTTCAAAGAGAATAACACTAATCAGAAAGAATTGTAATCTATTTTATAATCATTATATAATGAATAGTGATCATAATCTATACTATTCGCACTCCTGTGAAATAGATCACACAATAAACCTTTGTATTGGGGATTACCTCAACACTATAATATGATGTTCATATAACACTATAATTAAAGTTATGTCATAATTTTCAATATGTTAATATAGTATAATTAATGTTAAGTTAATATAATATAACTGCATATCATGTAGATATATATTATCTGAAAACTAATTCTGAAAATTGGCTAGTATTATTCCGTATATGTACACTGATATAATATTATATTATGTGATATTCTCCTTGAGGAATTTTTGTTGAGAATTTCCTTCCCGAATATGGCGGACTTTACTTATTAATTGATGCCCCGAACGAAAAAAATTATAGAAAGCAAAAATGTAAGCAATTTACTCTTGTTTAATTTAGATAGATAGTTGTTGCTAAAAATACTCGGTTTTGATTTGAGAAAAAAATAAAATAAGATTAATTTTTTGAGCGTTTTAACATTTGTATTATATTTACGAGAAAAATTCGATGTATTTTCCTGTTGAATATTGAAACTCCTATAAAATAACATAAACGAGTCAATTTTAAAACTCCAAAAATTTCCACAGAGATCCCTTTCTGGTCCTCAGTTGACTGGACTATGCGGGTTGAACGGTATAACTTGCCCTGTACCTGACGGTATCTAAAATTTCTGTTTCCGATGGAACCCTTTGATGGCTTTAAAAACTGAAAAATGCGTTGGATACAAGATTTTTATTACACTGTCGCTCAATCGATAATTTTCAAAATTTAAAATTTTAGGTACATTTCAATAAATATTTGTTTGAAAAATTTCAAATCTATTTTCCGCCGTTATCCTAGTCATAACAAAAAAACGCATATTTTGGAATAAAAATAGAACTTTTTTTTCCCCTAAGAAATAGTGGGAAAACTATTAAATAGTTTCTGTCTCTCTCGCACCTCTCGTCCCCTTTCGCCTCAAGAGCACTACTAAAGGGCAGCTTTTCCACATATCTTGTCACTTTAATCGAACAACATATTGTTAATACAATTATAAATCTCAAGTAGAATAAAATAAAATAAATCTATTCTAGGGTCTGAATGACATACTATTGTATATTGGTAAAACACGATTTTATTTCATACAGTTCCTTAGATATAATAAATATAAATTTGTATGCATTGCTACCAAATGATATCATCCGTTCTTATGTTGATAGTTAACTAAGATATCCGAAACATAATGAGAATTGTACGTAAGAATTATATATTCCATTCAATAAAATATTGTAATATGTTAACGTTTCAATAAAACCGGCATAATATTTGGTGCATATTTTTTTCATAAGGCTCTGGCTTTAACCTTAAATGGGCGTGAAAGGACGTGCTTGTCTCTTGCCACAGTGGGAAGGCGTGACTTGCATCTCTGGAATGGTAAGCACCTTCGGAAATAGTCATCCCATTTATTTATTGATCTTTAGATAAATTTAAATATTGCTATATTGTGATATTTTTGGAAAAAAATTTAATTTAATTTTGGGTATTATTTATGAAGTAAATTTCTTCCTCGAATTATCTTTTTATTTAAGAAATACATCACATATTTCTCGACGTTTCGGGAAAAAAAAACCCTCTAAAATGACAGAACAATAGTGATAATAAAAAATATAAAGATAAGAAGAAACAACAACACAAAATAATTACTGACTTTTGCATAGATAAAAATGAAAAAGATAATGAAAAAAAAGAAGATAAAAATGAAACAGATAATGTGATAAATAAAAGTACAAGACAATTAGTAAAACATTGCAAAATGAACTATATACCAGATTTAACTGAGAAAATAAATAAACCACTAATTTTATATGACCATAAAAATGTTAAGCTGAGGATGTAAAATAAAAACAAACTGAATACATTTTTTTTATCTAATACAAAAGACAGAATTGTTAGAATAGGGAAAAACTGTATACAAGATTAGTACATACATGCAAGGATAATAAAAACATTAATAATATCGCTATTACAAAAAATGGTATAGTATGCGACCACAATTTTGATTTTTCAAAGGCAAAAATATCAGATAAAGTAAAATTAACAAAAAATAGAAAAATAATTGAAGCTATTCATATTGCCAAAAATATAAAGAAAACATTTAAATAAAAATCTCAGGAAAATGACAGGCATTTAAATATGATGAACTTGTATTCATTTTTAATGACTCACCCCTTTAGAAACATCTTTTTATCAGCAATAGCTAAGAAAACTACATACAACTTAAGTGAGATATGCAAATATCAGCTATTTAGCATGACTGGAATAAACACCTTTGTAATGTATACCGATATTCTGCATGCTTAACTTCATATCCGGTAACGGTTTAAAAAAAAAATAACGCTCATGTGTAGGCTAACTATATTATATGTCGGCTACAACAAATAAGGACTTGAGATAGGTAGACATCCCACTAAAACCGACATAAAAAAGCCTTCACCGAGCTTTCTAATCCATTAAGCCAAACAATCAAAGATCGATTGAAAAGGTTACTAACATAATATAAGTAATAAAACTAATAAGGCCACGATGTATGCTAATAAAATGATAAAGAATGGTTCTCTACTGTAAGAATATAAGAGAAGAAACAGTTTGGTATTGTTGGAAGTATGTTCGAATTAATATGGCAGCTAAATAAAGAAATTGCCATATGATATAAGGAAAAAAAAATCCGTTAGGTGCTTTTCAATCTAAAGGTGATTGGGCTTTGGCCATTTTTTTTTTTACCTAGAAAATGAATCTTATGAAACAATTAATTAATCTTTTTAGCCTAATCTCGTGTTCGCCAGACAGTCCTTCGTACATTAAGCACCCGGAGTCAAAGTGGTGGAGAAAGAGGGAGGATAACTGATACTTGGAGGGTATGAATCACGGAATCTTAAGAGCTGTTTAGGGTTAAAGATATATATTTCGGGTGATTTGGGAAATATTTTTAATAAAAGTTAGATATTGTTCGATGGTGACTCCTAGGTTTTTTTAATAGACAAAAGAAATCATCATAGCCACATGGCACTAGGTAGGTATGCAGGGTCCAACATAATGATTTCAAAATTAATTTTCTATTAATTCATTATTTAAAAATATAAAATACAAGAAGAAACTATTTTCTAAACACTACGTTCGCCAAAATATCCTCCATTAAAATTATTGAATTTGAGTCGTACCAGGAAGTTTTGCATGACCTCTCGTTTGAGGGCTTGGGTAGTTGTTAGGATCGGATTCAAACACTTAGGCACAGAATAAAACTTGCCAAACCGTTGAACCGGGAGAGCGAGGAGGTTCCGTTTTGAGAAATTATTAAAGCTTTCGTGAACGCAGAATTTTTTTATTTTTTTTTATTACTATGCATGCCAAATGGCTATTCTTGTACATTATATTTATAAAAGAAAAATTAATTCTTTAATAAATAATGTAATTTTTAAATCATACCGTTTCACTCCCGAACTCGCTATTATGAAGAACGTTGTTCTAGGTGAAAAATGAAGTGTAATAGCACAGGGCGAACATAGTACTCCCATGCTAAACAATTTTGTGCTAAATAATGCCACACTAAAATTCACGTTCGATTTCAATGACCGCGTGGAGTAACAAGGCAATTGTTGGCAGTTAGGATGATTAAGAAATGCGGGCAGGAATATTATTCGAGCTACAATCCGCTTCAATATTGCTATAACACTACACAAACATACATCCAATACTTCTAAGATACAATAAATTAAAGTTTCAAGTAATAAGGCAAAGAATTCAGGTTTTTTTTTTGTTTCGTTTACTAAGAATTATGCATGGCAATAAAAATGTTTTTCTGGCACAGATCTTTACAACAGGTCGTAAAAAAAAAACCAGGGAATAGCAGCAATTATGAAAAATATTAAATATACTCGAAAATCACATAATATCTTTTTATCCGATCGATAATAAAAAATAAACAGATAAATACTTTTTGATGCCTTTTTTATGTCTTTCAGTGACGTGTTGCCTTAAGCTATATTCCATTGGAACACGTCACATTTATGGACAGTGATAAAGTTGCCCAGAAATTGATTGGATAAGAAATGCAAGTTGTTATCTTAATGCTTATATTAACTGATTTCTAGAATACTTACATTCTATGAGACATTTTCTAGAAAAAAGTTTCATTACGACTAACCTGAAAAAGAAGAAAAAATAGAATCAAAATTCCAAAAAAATAAACTGACTACAAAAATTATTTTTATAATTAAAATTACATCACTTTTCTACTATGAAATAGGACATTCCTACTTCTATTTATTAACTGGGAAATTTGTACATAACACTTTTTAAACAATATTTACATATGACAACTTTTTTTTTTTTTCAAAACCAAACTTCGTCCTACATTCAACATTAACAAAGTTTTGGATTAGAGACACCAAGACTCACTCTTAGTGTCTCTTAAAAAGTTACTATTTTTTGTTTTAAAAAATATCTTCTAAAAAAATAAATCTTCACTTTTTGATCTTTTAATCATTAATTAAATTGTGTCAGTTTTTCATTAAAAAAATAAATAAATAAAACAGTAAAATCTCCTTTAGAAGTTTATACATAATAAAGACACTTGTTAAAAAACAAAACATTTTTTTACTAAACATAAATTGAATTTGAAAATAAAAAAAAACTCGAAATATTTTATTGAATGTATTAAAAGTACATTCTTAACATAAACAATGATGTTTTCCATAATTCATACAGAAGCAAAATATTGATACTTTTTGGTCAACAAACTAGTATAAGAATAATATTATTAAAACAATAAAATAATTGATTATTATCGTTAGCAAGATAGACTTTATAAAGTTACTCTCGAGGAGAAAGCATTATCTTTAACTATTAAACTTATAATAGCAATAAAAAAAATAATTTTTTCAGTTAGATACTCATACTAAAAATCTGACATTTATTTTAAGATAAATATGCTTCACTGAAAGCTTTCCAAGCAAAAACAAAAGTTTTCGTATTGTGGCACTCTTATTCCAGGTGAACGATATATATATATATATATATATATATATATATATATATATATATCGTTCACCTGGAATAAGAGTGCCACTATTAGAGGAGACAGGCAGAAAAAATTTGCCCCTATAGAAAATAGTTAACAATTAAGATTAAAATTTAGATATATTATAAAAAAAATTGAAAAATAAAGTAATATGGGAATAAAACTATTTCTTTAAGGTATTATCTGCTTTAAATTCAGTTAAGGTAGTGCTCACTGAAGTCGTAATTAGTAATATTAATGAAATGATTAAGTTTTTATGAGTGGAGTAATTACAATACAGAGAAAAAAAACTTTGATTTTATTTTACTTTTCTATTGCCTGTAAATATGGTATGAATTGTTAAATATTGCAATAGTAGCTATAGCCCTAGTGTGGAAGATAGTATTACTTTACAATAAAAAACAGTATATCTCTCTAAAAAAGAAGACCTAGAATGAGCTAGACCAAATATAAATCATTTTGTCTTTTGTGTTATTCTTAAGCTATAATCTTTCAAGAATAAAGGCTACTTTTCAGTTATACATACAAGTGCGTATGCCCTACATTTTGCTTCACGAAAGTTCAAGAAGTAATTAAGATATAAATGGACAAATGATCTGACCTACGAAAGAGATGTTAAGCCACAGATATGAAAAGGATGTAATACTGTTCAAAGGGACATATTTTTTAAGGGGAGAGACTAGGGTTGTAAGCGGAAGGACACCAGCAATGTCTATAAATAACCTCCATTCTTCGTTGGTCGGGTAGTTGCAGTCAATGAGTTAGAGAAGAACTAGTGGTTTTAATTTGGTGTACACACACACATATCTAAGCCACCATACTATTTGGACAACACAATTAGCCACTTCGAAATTTGGCAATTTCTGGTTTCACTCAAGATAGTTAAGACTAAAGCTGATACGATGCAGAAGTAGCTTATCTCTATCTATAAAATGTAAGCTACAAAGTAAAAAAAAAAATTATTTAAATCTACATTCACATTATGAAACGATAAAACAAAAAATAAACAAAAACTTCTCCTGTAAAATTTAATTTTTTGAGTTAAGCTATATTTGCTCTGAAACGGGCAGTTACCTGTGATATTCTTATTACAGCATTGAAATAAATTAAAAAAATATATATACATATATTTGCCCTTATTTCATTATCCTCTAACTACATTTTCTCTTTATTACATTTTATAATTTAAGTAAGGTGATGTGACGCAAGTGCGCACAAAATTCTACAAAGTTCGACATAGCAGGATTGTAAAATTTTTATTTTTTATGTTAATGTTCCTTAGACGATTATGTTCAAATATTATATTCAAGCCTACGTTTTAACCACGTCCATTTTGATGAGATTTATAGTTCAATTGAATATTCGTAAGTATGCACTTGCCCCAGCCTTAAGGGGTAGGTGCGTAGAAGGTATCTGGAAGGCTCATTTTTATTTAAAGAGCGATTTTGAGGAAAGTTAAAGCTTGCCCGAGATTCATATTTTCTTCTTCATTGACTAATGAAAGTGGGATGCAGAATATAATTGAATAAACGTATTGAACAAAAAAAAAGTCTTGCTTTAATTCGCTAATTCGTAGTTGTCTCGACAAAACATGATTGTAAGGGTAAATGTACACCATTCATAATTGTCGCGCAACAGAGGTCTACACTTTCCCCTATATTCGTTTGCAGGATGAATGCGGACAAGCTCTTAAAACATAGCAAACTGTCAAGAAGAAATGTAAGCCACAAAGTATTTTTAAGAACAGCTTCTGTCGAACCCAGTCAGGGCAAAAAAAAAATAAAATAAAAAAAGTCTCTTTTTTTATTGATACAGCTGTTGGAACTAATATTTTTACAGCTCGTTTAACAACTTCAGCTTAGCGAACTTTCGTGGCTGATTTCTGATACACAAGTGTTTAGACTTCATGCTCCGTAAAAGACAACACTAACCAGTTGAGGGTTTGGATTTAACGAGAAAATTACGCACTAACCCCAGGATCACCCTACTTTTTTATTCATTAAATTTTAAATACAAGAAAATTTCAAAATCTGTGTAAACACTATAGTGTAACAAACTGTTCATTTTTTAGTTTGATGTTATTACAATTACTGTTGCCAATTTTTGGGCTCTATGTGTAAGGAAAAAAAATCTCAAAAGACAAAAACTTTTTTTATTATATTGACAAACATTCACCAAACATAGACTATCACAACCCAATACAAGAATGTAATCTCCCATTTCCATGCAATATACAATTTAAATATGCTGAAAAATGAAACAGATATAATATAACAGATATAGGTGTGTTTATATGTGCGGGCGCATGCTTGTTTAAAATTGAACAAATATCATATCAAAATGATGTATCGTAAACGAAAGAGCAAATCTTTGGTAATTAGGTCCAAAATTAACTGCCGCGATTGAGATAACTTTAACAGTCGAGCTAACAAGAAGGGAGAGCTGTGGAGAAGGAAATTCGTTCTGCCCCGCTGCTCCCGGAAATTAGTTAAACAGTCTACATAATGATTATTGCTTAATTATGCAACAGAATCACATATAAGACTACCGTATAATTATAAGTTTAGAAAACGTTTGGTAGTATCCTCCCTCCCTCCATAGCTGTATTAATCCACATTTAAATGCCAACGAAATGGGAAGAAGGACGAATTTATAATTTATATAATTAATTTATAATTTATAAATTAATTTAATTTATTATATATATATATATATATATATATATATATATATATATATATATATATATATATATATATATATGATACATGATATACAATATATTATATTACAAATAGACGAGAATGGAATGAAAATGTGTGGAAAGGACAGCACGGAAGGGAGTAGGTTAATTAGTGGCTACTAAGTAAAGCATTAAACCCTTTTTTCTATTATTTTTTTTTATTATAATGATTTTATTAAGCCAATGATGATGTAACATCTTTATATACGCGTGTGTGTATCAACCAATTTGTTGATGGCACCTATTCCTCTTCCCCCCTCCCCGAAAACATATTGTTAGCTACGCCTATGGTAGAATGCCTATTAAGCTTGAGATGAGACCGAAGAGACAAATGAATTGTTTTATTAGATTCATCTACGAGATTCCCATGTACTCAAATGTCTACAGTTGGTATGTCGAGAAAAGATTTCTTCGCCCTGTTTTCCGACATCAACAGGTGTGATTCTTTTTCAATCCCTTATAACGAAAAAGCCTCTCTTTATTCTTATTTTTCTCACCACTCGTTCCTCTGTCCACTCTTTGAATGCGAGATCCCAGCCAATTTCTACACTCTTTCCCATAGAGCTGCATTTTTAGCCAGTCTTTCATTAATTGTGCTACATCTTTGTGGGATTCCTAACAGATCTATATCCATGATTCCTCCTCTATAGCGTTCTTGAAACATTCCTTATTTTCACCTTCCTTATTTCAACTTCATTATCAGTCTGCCGCACCCATTTATACAAGATTCATTCTTGCTTAAAAAACGCCTATTACTAGTAACAATTAACATATAAGTGATGAAAAAGTATTTTGAGTCATATGTGCATGTAGTCTATGTAACAATTTATGATAACAATTTTGGGGTTTCTTATAATTATTTTACGAAATTTATGGGATGTAAATGATTTATACCTGGTTTTGGAACTTTTATAATTTATGATAAGGCATTTATTTATTCTAAAATGAAATCTTCATTTATGGATTCTAGTTGAGGGGTATATATAATTTCAGGCCCTTTACCTATTTTAATAAATTATTAAGGTTTAGTGCTAACAAATTAAGAGGAATAAAATGAATGATAATTAAAATATATTTACGAATATTAAAACAAAAAAAAGATAACCCACCATAAATATAATCATGCTGAGTTATAGAAAACAAATAAATTCTATAACCACACGAACCATAAACCGTAACCTCATAATTTCAATAAAATAGCTTATGAAATTATAAATAAAACATACAAGAGGCAAATAAAGTATAAACAGGTAAATAATAACCAGCTGAAATTCGTTCAGGTAATCAATGATTTTTTAAAAGAAAGGTAAAAATTGAATATATAATAACAAACAAAGAAAGTGATCGTCAATAGGCGCCTTAACAGGCTCGGCTTTTGATATGCAGACCGAGCCAAAAACATAACCTGCCAAGGGGCCACGCCCACCACCAGTAGCTCTGAGGAACTTTTACCCTATCAAGCCATTTTTAATTGATCGAATCGAAAATGAATGAAATACCGGATGAGAAGAAAAAATAATCAATTTTAAAAAAGTCTCTACTTGAGGCTTTCCGAGACGAGAATTAACAGCATTTTCCGATTTGTTCTGAATGTTTTACATTGTAATAACGGTGATAATGGTAATAATGGAGCAACTATGCAGGCCCTTACCGGACCAGTGAACAGGAAAAACCCAACGTCGCCAATTATGGTGGCAGAGAAACGAGAAATTACGACACTTGAAAAGTACAGTCGCAACATCTTGTTATAGGAAAGCTAATCCACCTGCCGCCAATTTCTGATAATAAATAAACAAAAGAAACAAAAACAAAACATTTATAAATATTTGACTGTAAAATCAATAATCGACAGTGAAATTCAAAATATAAATTTACTGATTTATTTAAATGACCCTACAGGGCAGAGGGACATAAATGAAAATAAAAAAGCTATTAAAATATCAAGAGAAGGAGTGTAAATGAAATTCTATTTAGTCTAGCCTAAAAATTAAAATTAAATAATGCTTATATAGAAAGAAATGAATAAAATATTTCTTTATACTGCTAAATTAACAACAGTTTCATCTTCCAACACAAAATGATAAAGGAAGTAATGTTTTTGTTATATTTATTTGTGAACCTGATAATATTTCAAATAAGAAAATGATAAAAACTAATACTTTCAATGTTATTAAGATTATTTAAACTGTCTGTTGATTTTTTTCTATTATGTTGATTATCCTTGGGTCATTTAATACAAAAACTATTTTACATTTTTTTTAGCCATAATAGTTCAAGCCTGTTGGCAAATCCTGGAGTCTTTAAAACATGATGGATAATATAACATAATAGCGTAAACCCATTAAAAATAAATTTGTCGCCATATTTATTTCATACATTTTGGTGTTTATACTCATCGGGAGTAAAATCTTACTAAAAGGGGAAAAAAGTAAAAAAAAAAAAAAATTCTTTATTTTTATTTATTAACTTTCATTCATAAATTAATGGCTTATGTTTATGAATATTTTATTGTCTTCATCAACTCATAATTAAAATTTTTCTTCTTGGCTTGAATGTAATTTCTCGTGAAACAATATGTCTAATTACGCCTTGCACTTTTTGAAGTATTATTTATTATATAAATTCATTGTATTACAGAGGTATATTGGAATAAAACGAAGTCTTGAGTCTTTCTACTAACAGTAAATGACTAACCAGTCAAAGTTAAGCCAATTCAGGCATCATCAAGAGGGAAAATATTTGGTTGGTCTTATTTTTAGCTGTTGATGTGAGATGTACTGCATTTATGTGACCTTATCTTTTTCGAACCTGATGATGCATGAATCGGCGAAACGTAGATAGGTTAGTTATTTAATGGTATTTGAGAGACAAAGATTTTTTTTTACACATAATCCAATATACGCTAATAGTAATTTGAGTTATTTTTATTTTTGTTCTCATTCATTAAATTATTACTCATTGAAATTATTACTCATGATACATAATTAATTCACTGTATGAAGGTATATCAGGGATAATAAATAATCAGGTAATTAGTCAATAATTTTTAATTTCATAAGCAGACGTTTCGAACCAAACATGTGGGTCATCTTGAGGGCCTAACTTAAATCAGAGATACAAGTTATACATTATATATATATGAAAAAAGTAAAATGACCAAAGAAAATAGATAAAAGTAAAAATAAAGATAAAGATATACCAAAGCAATAATAGAGAAAAAAGTAATAATAAAGAAAGTGAGAGAAAACTAAGGAATCATAAAAAACAAAAAAGAAGATGCTTTAACATCATAAAAATGTGAATTAATAAATGAAAAGAATAAGATGATTAAATAAGTATTTGAAGAACAGATGAAATAAATGTACGTGTATATATATGAAATATATATATTTATTCATACGTATAAGGGTATGTATGAGTTATTCACATACTTAATAAGAATCATCTTATAATTTTCCTCAATTGATTCATATTTTTATGCTATTTTCAAAGCATCTTCTATAATTCCTCACTTTTCTCTCATTACCTTCATTATCACTTTTATTTCCTGATTATTTATTACCCACAATATCAAAAATAGAAGTAGCTAACTATATATTATCTTCTTAATTTCAAATTTTAGTTATATATTGAATCATTTCAATAAAATTTTATGTTTTCAATAAAAATCCTTTCATAGAACGCCTCCCTCCTTTCAAACTGGAATTCGAGGAAAGGTAAACTGTATTATTATTAATTTACCTAGGATATTATCGTAAATATTGATAGTCTGAACTATCTTACCCATTCCTGATTTTATACTTTAACGAAATTCCTGCAAAGCTACATTTCAATTTAACATGTTATTTTTATTTTCTTTTTCTGATAATCTAAAGTCTATTATAAGCTAAATTGCTAGGATCCATATCAGCCAGGTTGGCAAGGTGATGGATCGTAATGTGGGAATGTATTTTAGACCTCTTTCTTCCTCTTCGTCAAAATTGGCCAGATGCAATTGTAGCAATGGGAGTAGTTAGGTTGGCTGGGAATGCAGAGCATCTGTTCAAACAATAATGACAAACAAGGATACACTTCGGCTGCTGTAGACGTTCGTGTAATATCGACCACATCTGTCACGACATGACAGCTCATTACCATTCTCTTAAATTGCAATATTTGACGAAACCGCGGTTAATTATCCATGGTTATGAGATAAAGCTCCCTCCATATGTCTGTAAATAATTACAAGCATAACGTACCATTGAGATAATGAACAGGCATTCCAATTATCAGTTAAGTGTAGTAGTTACAAGGTTAAATAAACATACACATAATCCATTAAGTGAATACAATTAAAAAAAATTATTGTTGTATTATTATGAAATATTATTTTCTAGATTTTTAATTAGGTATAGCAACGCTTTACAGGCTTCCAAACGCTTTATAAATTTTATTAGTTCTTGGCGTTTCGTTAATTTTTTTAATATACACTGAAACTACAAAGGATATCCACGAATCCGATGGATTTGCCCGTTCCAGATGGGATGTCCGCTGATTATGCCCCTCATCAAGTGCTCAATAAAAAATTAATACGTTCATCCATGCATCAAAACTAGTATATTAATTTAAATGAATGAAATTTATCAATCCAATTTTGGGTTCTATTTATATACATAATATTTTTAGGACAATATGTATGTATAAATATATTTAAAAAACAGAAAATAAAATTGGTAAACAAAATAAGCAACATAAGTATTTACATAACATTTTTTAAAATATCCCCGAATTGAGTCTTTCTGACATTAAATTTGTTGGCTAAATTCCGCCCAGACAACTTTTTGTTTTTAATTGAAAATTAATTCCACTACATTTTCTATAATTGTAAGAAGTTTACGCGATTCCATTTTTTAAGTTAAAAGATCAAAAACGACTGAGGCATATTGGGTTTTAAGAAAATATAATGAGCAAAGGTGAAGTGATTTCAATGAAAACCTCCGAGAGACGAGGAGCAAAAAAATTTGAACACTAAAATTACACAATCCTGTTCAAAAGCGAGTTTCCATTTCATTCTTATAATGATAATCAATCCCTTATAGGAAATACTACTTCGAGGAACTAAAAATAATAATTTCTTTGATGTGAGGACGGTGTTGTGGCTTTAGAATGTAATTAATAAAACGGTTGTCGTCTTATTTATTAATAAAAAAGAATAACTTCATGATGTGTACATATTTCACTGGATGTACGTATTTATACTGATACAAAAAAATTAAAATAGGTTTTCTTTATTTTCAACATTTTTTAAATGTCAGTTCAGAGGGGTAAATTTATCCCTCGGTGACGAAAATGTGGCTCTCCGTGTCCGTTAGAAGGGTGTCCGTTTCAAAGGGACGTACATTCCTATATTTCTAGGCCGGAATATTAGGAGTAGTTTTGCAAGTGTTCTTTAGGAGAGGCTTCAATGTGTATATACGTATACATGTATATATGTGTATATATATATATATATATATATATATATATATATATATATATATATATATATATAAAATTATAAAATAATTTGTGACATGGTAGCATTTTATAAATGTGACAAGAATATCGAAGGGAACACAGTGTGAGATTTTGTAATCTCGCAACGTAAGTTAATTAGAAGAAAATATATGAGTTTAGTTTGGCTGTTTAATTATCAACTCTAATGTTCCCCGAATAAAAAAAAAAAAGAACTTGACAAGTGGTTTAGTATAAATAATATTGTTTATTTTTATTAAATATGATACGAAAGTAACAAATTTATGACAAACGAAAACCATTAGATTGACAATCATCCATCTTTTGCCTCAGTACATATAATTTTTATAGATTAAACAATCGCATTTCTAATTGAAAAACCTCATATTTCCCCCTTCCTCCATAATGGGAGTATTCCAGCTAGCCGCGTTCCAGAATGTCAAGTACCTCTGACTAATAAATAAGCTATTTTTACATCGAGAACGCAATCGAATCGACAATGAACAGGGATCGACTTTTTTCACCTTCTGGAATCTATTCGAAACACGTAGCGACGACATACGATGGAAATTCTGGAAGAAAGATATAATTGACTAGGCCTGATGAGGAAGAGACACATGGAATCATCCCCGGCGGACATCTATTGCAGATAAACGACGACCTAACTACTTTCCGTTGGGTTTTTCTTTTAATTTTTCCTCCCGCCTCCCCGCGACCGTCCACAAGGCCGAATCGAATCGCATCGCATTCCTCACCACAGACCGCCTTCCCCAAGAAGACAATATAGACCTTCCAAATCGCAAACTCCTAGCCCATTATCTGTACATTTTCTAAGTTTCAAACTATATTCACTTGGACCAAAATATAACTGTTAAATTTGAAACAATCTTTAGGAATTTTAAATTAAAAAAAAATCTAAGCGCTTTTTATTTAGTTATTATTCTTATACAGATGTCTCGTCATTGGTACCGTGAAACATCCACTGTGACCAAAAATGAGTGATTTAGATTTTATTAGAAACAATATTTTATCTCCTATGTGCTAGTGAAAAGAACTCACTCTGTGTCAAAAAATCTTAACACGATTTAAACTGATTCGGATAGTAATAGGAGCTGTTTGTCGCCACTCACAAAAGTTACCGCTAGAAATCACCTATGAAAAACTTAAACTTAAACACATAGGTGGTTTTACAGTTATTTACCTACCATGCTGCAATGTTTATAATTAGTTTATAAAATTTTATTTTATAAAATTAGTTATAAATCAGTTTTTCGTTTGTACTGTAAAATCATGCGTTTGACACATACAGTGACTCAGTATTATGAAAAAAAAATTATATATATTAATTCAAAAAGATGAATAAAACAAGAATTTAAAAAAAATCATGACCAATGTATGAAATATTGAATGAAACGTCAATTAATGCTAATAAAAGTCAAAAACCATGGCGATATTAAACCTAAAAATATTGCTACACAATCCCTTACCATTTGCAAAACTTATAATAAGGAACAATTTAAATTCGCGCATGCGCAACTTGGTTATTCATAAATACTTAAAACAAATCATTAGAAAATTCCTGTAAAAATAGAAACAAAGTTAATTAATGATTGTAAGAGGATGCTTTGATACAACCAATTAAAAGTTAAACACTACAATTCATACAGATATTTCTCATTCTTCACTAATATCTTAGAGGTATTTATTTATTCAATTTAATACTTAATCATATTTTTATTGATTTTACTGTCTTGGTATATATATATATATATATATATATATATATATATATATATATATATATATATATATATATATATATATATATATTGGTATATAATCAATTAATGCCTCTAAGTTAGACATTTATGACAATAATCATCGCAATTGTAAAGCCATCTGAAAATGCTAGTGTAGGTTCCTTAAATGACAGTAGAGATAATCAATATTCATGGGTCAACCAGTTCGGGCCTGGGGCCCCACGATCCAAAGGGGCCCCATCTACCTCTTCTTGTAAATATATATCTTCTTTTTTTTTTTAAATATTTCTTACTTTTCAAATGTTTATTTAATAAAACAACGACTTTAAGGAATAAAAGAAGGAATCGCAGTAACATATGTAATAACCAAAGAAAAAATTACTTAATAACAGTACATTTGGTTCATAGTAAGTAACAATAAATTAAGAATAGTTGAATCCTATGCTTTACCTAACCGAGCTACCCTTCCGCTGTCAAGAAGAAACGAGATAGTGCTCACCTGCCTAAGGATAGGACACACAAGAGTCACCCATGAGTATCTTATGACGGTATCGCACATCCTGACAGAGTGCTTGGCGTATGAAGCTTGACTTGGGACCGATATAGCAGCGACTTTGAAAAAAAACATCAGACTCCAGAAAAATTGATCCCATTTCTTAAAAAAAATTTAAATACCTTTGCTGCTTTAAACTAAATTCAATTTTTATGATTGAGCTTAAATTTTATAATTTCCAAATGTCCGTAAGCTTAGTAAAGAATAATTGGTAATAGCATAATAAAAAGTGGTTTGAGAGTCCAAACTATTGTTAAAAATAAAACGATGACTTTAACAAGTATGTTGTTTATTTCTGTTGATAATCCAAAGCTTTTTAGAAAATAAATTTTCTAATCTGGAGGGTCCCCCTATCTTAAGGGTTCCCACTTGATTAAAGACGTTCCTGCTCGAGAGACTTTATTCAAGCCATGCAAGGTGAATACGTACACTTCAGTAAAAAAAAATAAAAATAGTTGGCTATTGAGGTCACAGAGACTGTAAACAATCGTAAAGCGCTGAAACTTAGTAAATAAATAGAAGAAAATGCTTTGCTTTAAAAACTTTGAAAAGTCACGAAAACATGAGCTCTCGCACAGTAAATGCTGCACCAGCAGTTTTCAACTTTCTTCAGCGATTTTTTTTTTCATTTTCGTTAGTGGCGCCTGGGGTGAGGATCTAGTAGACACAACATCCTATTTGCTGACTCTCATCTCCTCATCTCATCTCGACGAATCGCTCTAAAGCCCGTGTGGGCGTGACCAGATCTCGAAACTGGATAGCCGTCCGCCTTGAAACGATTTACGACCCGCCAGGATATGCAAGCTTCACCTCCGAAGCACAATGCTAAGTTGTAGATATATTTCTGTCAGTGCCTAATAAAATGTTAAAGAAAGAGATCCAATAAGTGGTGTATGTAACTAGTATCTTCTTCGAGACACTTATGACAGGACCCTAAACAAAAATGTTAAAGGGACCGCCTTGCCTTGTTAAGTTCTTATAATAATTTTAGAAAAAGGAAAAAAAAAACATGAAATTTATGGCTAAAGCTCGTATTCATTTAAGTCGCCTTGACCGCAAGAGTAAGACCTCGTTCTGCGGTGAACCGATCCACACGAGGCAAGTCAATTCCACTTTACACAATCCGAGGCACGATTTATGGGAGAAAAAAAAATAACTAGACCATATACTAAACATTTTTTTAAGGTTTTCCTTTTAACTCGTAATCTTTGAGGGATGAGCAAGTCCGTTCAACAACAATGTCTGTGTTCTTCCATTTGATGTAACGGACTCATCCCGGTATTAAGCAATCGTAAGCGTTGAATGTTAATGCAAACAATATTACGTACAACCTGGGCCCTATTTCAAAAAGCAGAAAAAGTACAAGTACAACTGGGAAAATTACAAGTGGAAAGGTTCGTTCATAGAGTTTAGAGGTTACTTATCGTCATTAGATAATAATAATTTTTTTAATTTACTGTTTTTTAATATAACTATTTTGAATGTTTTCGTGTTTCAACATTTCATTAATAAAATTATTATTATCTAATTACAACTGTACTAAGTAACCTGTGAACTTAGTTACAGTACTTTTCCACTTGTACTTGTACTTTATTATGAAATGGAGCCCTGGAATATTTTCCGTTATCTCTGGGAATTCTTTAGGATGGGAATGACGGATTCGTTTCAATAGCTCTAGCGAAATTGTATAGGTCGTAAAATTGGACAAATATTGATATTAAATTATTGCAAGCATTAAAGATTATGCAGAACGTCAATAGGACAAATAACAGGAAAGAAGAAGAATAAAATTGCAATTGAACATATTTAGGCGGAAAATAGTATGGTGCCAAAGCTTAATGCTTAGACAATCATTTCGCATTAAGCTAGTATAATTGTCAATACAACGTTATACTTAAATAGTGCTACTTAACGATTGCACTAAATAACCTTAAAGGATAAGACAAATCTTTTATTGACGACATTTTTAAATGCATACTAACATTGCAAGATTTAGGGATAGTATTGGGCTACGGCAATGCCTGGCATTTTTTTGAAGAGCTCAAAATAAAAACAATTCGAAATATTTTATAATTAAGAAGGGAACCAGGAATGTATCCAGAATAAAACATTTCTTTAGGATACAAAGCTTAAACAAACAGACATAAGACAAAAACCACTATAAACAGCAATCTCTTAATATTTAAAAAAAAACTTACTGTTCTCGAACTTTATAAAGAGGAACAATAGAAATTCGCGCATGCGCAACTTGTTATTCAGAAATTTAAAAAAAAAAATGTTAAAAAATACCTAAAAATGTTAAACGAAGTACAATTAATAATTATTAGCGAAATAATTTGTCTGCAACCTACTAAAAGTTCAAAAACCTTTTATTCACGAAATTTTCAAATATCAATTTTGCAAGATTTAAGGATAGTATTGGGTTACGACAATACCTGGCCTTTTTTATAGTTTAAAATAAATCCTGCCCAAGTTGGAAATGCTTTAGAAGTAGGATGGTAATCAGGTATAGTCAAACATTATCGAGAGATTTTTTACGAAGTAAGCATTATTTTAACAAAGTAATGATACAAAGCTTAAGCAGACACAAGACCAAAGAACGACAGGAAACAGGCACGTCTAGTTCCAGCTTTGTCCCCAGTCGTAAAGAATAATCTTCCAGCAAGCTCCAGACAATAATGCTATATATAGTGTCGGAAATGGAAGGGCGGGTGTCTCCTCACACCTGGGTCATCTACGGCGGTTCAAGCTTGGATGGTTCGCCACATGGTCCATGAATCTACGTTTTAATTTAAAAAATCGCAGCAATAATCACGAAACAATTTCAACCAGCACGTTAAAGAGAATGCCAATATTTTTATTTCGATTCGATTTTATTTATTTAAAAAAAGATCATCTATAGATTCTGTAAAACTAAAATTATGACTGGCCTCTCCCAAGATTGAAACCGTTACACGATCCTGTTATTGAACTATATACACATGATGGTCAAGGAATCCTATTTAATAAAAGAACAACTACGATAAAAAAAAAAAAAAAGTTTTCAAATAATTCTAAAAGGTGTACATGATGTAACTGATAGGTTAAATAGTTTATTAACATCTAACATGTTAACATAAAATTTATCTTTTTTAAACTACTAACTATATGCCAAGACAATCTTATATCTCTACAATCAATATAAAATCATCGTTGGCTTTATAGAAGCTTTAGATCTTTTACCGCCTCACCTAGCCTATTCCACCTCTCTCTTAGGGTGCGTTTATGTTGAAACTGTTATAAGCAACGAGACCAATAATTAAAGCAAAGCTTGGATCTCTGGTTGTATGTAACGATTATGTTACTAAATAGTAACTACGGTGAATAGTGAATTCCTAATAGAAGCAGTGACTTTGCAATGACTGATTCCGAAGAAGAAGAATCTTTAATGATAAAGTGCTGAAAAATATTATTTCACTGAAGGCACACGGAAAGAGCGCGAATTCAGAGCACACTCTATTAACCCTTTTAGCGCCAACCGAAATCATTGTTTTATTTTGTATTTATTTATACAAATTTATTATGAGATAGATTTCTCTCATAATACGAATTTTAAGACATCATCTTATACAATATACACTATAATAATAATAATAATAATAATAAACTCTTTATTTATTTAGAATAAATCCCTTTTATTAAGTCCCTTTAGAATAACAATTACAGGAGTGATAGGTGGGTGGGCTTCATAGCCTTAGAATAGATGGAATAGGAAAGCATGAGTTAATAGATAACAAAAATAAAAAAGTCAATAAATAAATAGAAGTGAAAATTACAACAAATAATAATGTAGTAACATTTAACACATGAAATTGGTATGGTTGGTTTGAGTCCTTTAAATAAAAAATATATAACCTTCTAATATTAATTAAACATTAAAAATGAGGTAAGAATAATTAAGAAGGTACAAAATCTATTAGTGCATATTTACAAATTTTTATTGAAGTGAAAGTAACTCTATTTACAATTCTTTTGGAACTGGATGGACAAGAAGTGATTGAATAAGCGGGATTTGAAGGTGGGAAGGGCATTGGAGCGACGGATGGAAGAAGGTATAGGTCTGGGGAATTTCATCATCTTTATACAGATTTAAGACCCATAAAATTTATTCCGTTCATCCCATTAAATGTATTGAATATATGCGATTGAAAATAGAAACTTTTGACAAAATATTGTCAAAAGTATCGGATAAGCTTCAGACAAATTAGTATAATGTTCGTTCTTATTAGTATAAGATCCATTTTACAAGATGAGCGACTAATGATAACAATCAGGTAAGAAGGGACAAAAATTTCACTTATACTTAAATAATCGTGGTTTAAAGCGTTGCTCCAATATAAATACAACACTGGAAAACACAGAGAGGTTTTCTTCACTTTGATAGTATCGCTACTCAAGTAGCTTATCGCAGCATCATTTCTTCATATCGCGAGGTACACTAAAATGAAGAGTTTCTCCAAGTAATTCCTTGTTTTTCTATCTTTTCCATTTTTTCAAGTGGTCATACCAGACCATCTCAAACGCTCTAACAATATCCAAGTCATTCTTGACTTCAACGCTCTATATCGTGCTTTCTAGGGTGCTTATCAGAGACCAAATCTCACTAATATATAACTGAATAGATTTCATTACGGCATTTTGCATCATCAGCTTGACGTTTCTCGAGAATTTCCGAGATTTAGGGGTTTGTGAGAAATCAAAACTCAAACGGAAAAGCTTCCCATTTTTAATGCTCCTTATCATATCCAAAGATAGCCAATGCCATTTCAACCAAAGAGGAGGATTATAAAAGTGACGATTGAACCTTATTTATTATAATAGAGATGGATGATTGAAAAAAAAATCTAACATTTCAATTTTAAATTAAACAAGATTTGACAGCATTTAAAGAAAGAATTATACCAACACAAATAAAGTTAACTGGCTCACCTTAAAAAAAAAAAAAAAAAAAAAAAGTCGAATCGAAAATGCTGATAATGATTCGACAACAGATAAGTGGGCTCAGCCTATTTTAAAATTGAATTCCTACCTTTTGCAGGTACCGTACCCCTATTCAAATTAAATCAACTAATAGTCTGGATCCAATATCTGCACCAATTGGATTGGAAATAACTGCTCTTCCTTCTACCAGTTTCCTAAATTTAAATGCCCCAATCTCAGACCACCCTGCCTCAACATCAGCCACCCGCCAGTAATCGAACATTCCTCGCCTGGAATAACAGCCAATCATTGAATGCTTGTTACAGAACATTTTATTTCGAAGGGTATAATAAATAATAACAAATAGATATATCGGCAGTGATATTGCATTTTTCGATATTATCGAAAAACGATATTAGCGAAAACTCTCAAGACTGCCGTGAGTTTTTTCCAATTGAGTGTTGAGGTTTTGCAAAATTGAAATAAACATAGCGTCGCTACCACGCTTAAGTAACGAATAATTTGACGTCAGGTAACGCTACAATGTGATTAATAGCTACTTTTCAAGAGACGAAAAAGAGACCTATAAATTTTACCCTTAACTTCCCCGTCGCGAGTATTTTTTTAAATTTTCTTATATCTATGTGACTTTTTACTTCTCTAGACCCTAGATTGTATATGAGATTTTAGTTATAAAAATATGCTTCTGGTAAACTAATAAAAATATGAATTCGAAAAATGTTATTTTTGACATCAGTTACTTAAAGGTGATGCGGACCAAATATTAGGCAAACTAATAAGGATTTTAAATGTGGTTTTAATATATTTTTTAATTAATAACGAAGCAGCTTAGCTAAATATAAATAATATTGATTTCGTTATAATTAAAATTGAGTAGCCTTTTGCAATAAAACTGTAGATTAAATGATAAGTGCATACGAAACATTCAGAACATATTTATTAATATATCTTTTTTTTTTTAATTTTGATTTTATGAGGACCTGTGTAACAGCAACTAATTAAAAATATTCTACTATGACACCATCAAGGAATGAATGTATGATTTTTTCAGATCGAAGACCAAACCGAAGAATTTTTATATTATTTTTTTTAACCTAATCCTTTGCACCTGTTTACTCACTTTGATTCATAATTATCAACTTCTAAGTATTTTACGATACATTTTCATTTGAATGTCCCTGAAAGTTTTCATCGAAAATGCATAGAAACCACCCTTACTTCACCCTAAATGTAAATGTTCTAAAAATCATTTTCAAGATACCAGCAATGTCCGCGTCCGCTACCTAGAATGTCCCTTAAAGAGGGCATCGCAAAAACATTGATTTATCTCTGATACTAGTGAATTAAAAGTCGTGTTTTACAAAGTGCTTCCCTATAGAATGAGGTACTTTCCCAATGGCTTCACCCTATTGATTTATTATCCGGATACGCGTTATCCGATAAGTGATTCCTAATGTCCGAACAATATCCCCCAATATATTCAGTCTGAAGTTGGTCACAGTACCTAAATGGATTTAATAACTAACATATTATTGAATATTAATCCTAAAATATTGCGTTATAATTACGAGATTATTAAGTTTAAATGCTAATATTTTAACAAATAAATAAATATAAAGCGGGAAGTTTCAATCTGGAGCACCTACATAATTTAAAAATCAAATTCAAAGGTAACTATTGTATTCTGTCTTTTAATAAAGTGGAATTGGGGGGGAAAAATCTAATTCAATAATATATATAACTATTTAATAATATTAGTCATCAGTAACTTTATGAGTAACTTATTAAAAACGCAGTATAATATCTTAAATGCAAATAATTAAAAATATTCAAAGATTCAAACCATGTAGAGAATGAATACGTAGTATTCAAGAGTACCAATCTTGTCACACAAACAAGAAAATAATAAGTTGACATCCGCATAATGGTATAGAAGGATCAATCTAATTAGCGAATGATAAATTATAGAAGTGGAAAATACTTTATCAATCCCTAATAACAAAATAGTAATTTTTACAACACATTTAAAAAAAAAAATCGTAATAAAAACGTAAAAAAACAAAAAAGTATTCAAATACATGAAAATCAAAATCTTTAATACATTCAGTTACAGTCATTTTCCATTGTACTGTTAAAGAATGTTTACAACTTCAAAATAAAAAAAAAAATGGTTAAAACAATCTTGACTATTTTTTGTTTCAACCAAAATATTTGAGAAAGAAATACTCATTTGAAGTAGGTTTGGATTCTTGGCTATGTTCCAGTCTCAGAGGTCCAAACTAAATCTCAATTGTGTTAAGTACAGTATTATTGTTAATATAATATAACACATATTATAAAGTAAATCATACTCTCTCTCTCTCTCGCTCTCTATCGCACACAATTTTCTATATTTTTTAATTTATTTAATTGCACGATAATTCTTAATGTGGTCTATTATATTAGTATAATATAATATTATAGATTAATGTTTATTTCGTTATTTATTAACTCATTTAATTTACATTAGCTTCCAATATTTACTATGTAATCCCGTCACATATTTACAATTATTTTTGTTTTTGACAACTTTATTAATTTACTAACAATTTTTTTTTCGTTACTTTTTTCGCCACTTATTATCAATAAATAAAAATGAAGAATATAATAAAAAGGAAAAGCAATTATCATTCCATGCTGAGGTGGTTATTTACTGGACTAGGTCGGCTGAGTGACGAAGCATTGCAATAAGGTTCCTTGAAAATTCATTCAAGTCGAACACTGTTGAACACACGAACACCATTTTTTAAAATGTATTTATTAATTGAAATTCATAATTACATTGTTAAAAATGCAGCAAGTTAATGAGCTATATTATTAAGCATGACGGCAACTAGTGCATTAACTACCCATTAATAGCACTCCAGGGACAGTTCTTATTAGATTATCCCGAGTCTAACTTCTTATTAGAAACCTAGGAAGATCATCATAAATCGAATCGAAAGCAAGATTATAGGTATCGATTATGTATGATATATGATATATATAATATAATTATAACTATATTATATATAATAGGTATCGATTTCGGGTCTAACTCTCTAAATATGAGGTATTGTAGTTTTAATGGACGACTTTGTGAGAATTGGCGTTTTTCTAAAGAATTTTAAATTGTGAGGATCATAAGCGGAAGGAATTTGATGGTATCAAATTTCACGTGTCTAAATGCAATTATGCACACGAGCATTTGTAATGAAATAATAATAATAAACTTTTGTTTTAAGGCCACTATGAATAATTTTATTTGTAACACAAAAAGGAGAATTGACGATTTTACGAAGGTTTGAATACGAGAGGAACTCGATGATTCAGTGGAGCTTCTGACGTCCTTTGAGGTCTAATTGTGTCATAGATGTTTTTATTTTTTAATGAATTGATAGTTTAGATCGTTTGCCTACAAGCAGTATATTGTCATTGTTCAAGCCATAACTCGTAATTCCAACTTATTGTATATTATTTAATTAGGCAGTAAAACGAATAAGGTTCTTGCATCTTATGTATTTTCGGATAAATAAATTTTAAAGAAAAATGATATTTCTATAAGTTTTGCTATTCTATAGTTTCTTTGCTTGACTCTTATGGTCATAATGTAATATTATATATTTTTTGTGAGCTGCTTCGGCTTCAAGCCTTTCTTTATTTGGTGTTGATGTCAGCAACACAGATTTTAAGCCCTTTCTTTTGCGCTTTCTTCTTATTTTAATTTTCGGTAGATTGTAGGCATTAAAACCTAAAATAGAATAAGAGGTATTAGTTAGTTTGGAATTAGCGATAAACCATTAGGTCCAGTGGGTGAACATTTAAGTAAATACAACTTTATAGGTTATCGTAGAGAGGGGAGAGAAAAAGAAAATACATTTACTGATACTTGCATATTTGGAAATGTTCGGTAACGTCGTAAGACTGTAAAGTGTTCGAAGATCAGAGAGCATTCCCAAATTAATCTCTCTTTAGCTACTTACAACAGTAGCAGATTTTTTTTTTTTTTTTGGTGGTACGTCAGAGGGGTGAAAAGGGAGTATTCCTATATATTTGAAAATTATTGCTGTTATTTTGAAAAACTTCACCAAGGGGTAATGTTTATCTGAGATTATTTTCTTCTACACATTTAGTAACAATATATATACATATATAATTAAATTAAAAAGCTTGAGAACAGGTAGATATAAATACTAAAATAAATAAATAAACAAAACCCTGCGAATAATAAAGCTAAATATTATTCATAAAATCATTGTGCATGAGAAAAAAGTCAAGCATAAAAAAGCACAGGATTTCAATAGATGAATGGTTTCTTTTTTATTCAATTTTCCTTTTCAGAACAAATCATTATTACCTATTGTAAAAACATAATCTATTTTTCAAACATAATATAAATGCTGACTATGATATAGTAATATTTTCAGTTTTCTTTTGTTTATTTTTTAATAATACCTTCTTTTTTTTCTTCTTTTTTTTGGGAGGGTAGGAATTTTCGAAGTGTAATAATAAGGGATTTCGAAATCAAATATAATATAAAACATTAAAAAAAACTAAACAACAAGGATGTTCGAATCATAGTAGAAATACACAAGAAATATATATAGGGTAAGTGGGGAGAAAAGTACCAAATTTTGTTATTTATTTTATATTTGGAACAATTGGCCATCAAATACCCCAATATTATGCCTGAAGATTAGACATTACGATCTTCACTAAGTAATGTCCTAGAGCCACTTCCATTGGAGAATTAACAACAGAGATATCGCAATATTTCTAAATCCTTCAAATGCGAACTTTTGACCTGGTATAAAAGTACACAATTCGTTTAAATTTAAATTTGCGTTTAAATTATGTCTTCGTTGCCTAGTTGCCAACATAACCGTCCTCTTCGGCCTCTTGGAACCGGTATCTGTTGGTACTTCTTCTTTGTAAGACACTCCATCGTAGCCATCATGATAAAAATAATTAATTTTGAAAACATAAAACCGAAAAGAATCCTTAGTTTTCCCTTATATTTTTACAACAGAAAAGTTACCTTTCAGGAGAAAGGGAGAGCTTTTATCATCCTGATCTAATTCGGAGAAGCGCATATCAAGGTCAGAGCTACTTGTTGCGCAGGGTCATATTTGTGTCCGATTCAGAAGTCGAAGTAGCAAGTTTCTTTTAGGTTTGGAAGGGACCAAATTCCTTTAGTTTTTTTCAACAGCTTCCTCTTTTTTCTTAGCTGATTCGGCTTCAAGCCTTTCTTTATTTGGTGTTGATGTCAGCAACACAGATTTTAAGCCCTTTCTTTTGCGCTTTCTTCTTATTTTAATTTTCGGTAGATTGTAGGCATTAAAACCTAAAATAGAATAAGAGGTATTAGTTAGTTTGGAATTAGCGATAAAACACTGTATAGCTATCTTACAATGTGAAGGCAAAGAGTTCAAGATGGGCGAGGCATGGGGATCTCAACTGTCTCAGAGCGTCACAACTCAACCATGCATTTGCTTCAAGCCTTACGTGTGAGGCTTGAAACTGTTTGGATAGACATAACAAAAGAAAAGGATTCACATAGCTAAATGCAACTAGTTGCGAAACCATGGCTCATGTTAAACAGATTAAATAGCATTTCAAGGTGATAAATATAAAACATATGTATACGTACACATATATCAATAGGCACAGTAGTGAAATGGATTTTTATGTATCGATTTTTTTTTAATATTGTACGCTATTCGGCTTTATTTAAGAAAAACAATTTTGGGTTCGAATAAAGAAAAAAATAAAACTGTCCTTTTAAACGTGAATTGAACAAAGAACCAGCCAACGAAGTGATCAAAGTTTATTAGTTACATCTGTTTTTTTTAAAAAAATATTATTAATAAATTCCAATTGCTACGTTGTCACGAATAAATTGAAATACCGTAAACCGGGGTAACATTAGGGCACATTTTATAGATACTTTCTTGTATCACCCTGATCAGAAAAGTTAACTTTGAATAAGTATATTTTTTTTTTTTTGTATCTTCAAAACGTTTGAATATAGGAAACGATCAAAAGATAACCTCATTGTGATAACGTAAATAATTGTTTAACTATTTATTTGATATTCTCTGATAATAACAGAAGAATTGGAAATGGAGGTTTTGCAAGCGTTTTATCAATCCATAAACAACAGCCAATTAATCGACTATTGCCAACAAGGTAACAAAGAGGCTACTACAGGTGGTTAGTTACTGTCTCTAGTGGGCTCTATTGATTTTTTACAGACAAACTAAAATAGGAAACTAAACGAAAGGCTATTACATGCCCAGATAAACATTTATGTTTTGAAATCCCGAATGTCGTAAATTGACCCCAGTTTACTGTAATTTAAATCATTAACTTTTAAAATTGATGAAAATAACTTTTCTCATTATTATAATAACACTAGTGAAATAGAACTGGTCATATAAATGATCACAGTATCCATCTCTTTCTTTGTTTTTGATATCATTATTTCGCCGCTTCAGACCTGCACTATCCTATCTCCAAATTTGTTTTTTTTTTCTGTTTTTTTTTTTTTCATTTAGGAGAGTTTAGACTAAATACTGTGAAATTTGATGCAGAAGTAACCAGTAATACTTAACTATCTGTATTACTTAACCTTAAATTTGGCAATGTGTCGCACATGATACAATTCTTTTATTCACAAATTCTCATACTACAATTCTGTTATTCAAATTGTCTGCCAAGTTTAGGGATATATACATTTTTTAGTAAAAACTATTAAATTAAAAAAAAAAGTAAGGAATTTTTTTTTAAATATTTAAAAAAAATCAAAAAAATGTTCTAATAACTTAAGGGCTAAGCAAGAAAAAAAAAATTGGTTTACATATTTATATCATGAAACGATGAAACAAAAAGTAAAAAAAAAAAAAAAAACCTTCCCTGTAAAATTTTAACCTACTTCTGCTCTGAAGGAGAAATTTATCATTATTTAAAAAAACATTTCTTGTCCACTTATTTGATGTCCATTTTGAAATGCATTTGGGATTGTAGGAAACATAGATTGCACTGTATCCTGAACAAGAAGAGGTGTAAAGAGATAATAATGTATCCAATAATAAAGTATTAATTATTTTAAATGAAAGGGCGGAGAAAGGGCAAGAAACCGGAAATATTTTTCGTAATCATGAGTATTCTTTGGTATAATACTGATTTATACAAACATTAGTTGTGTTTTCTAATAATAAAGTTGATAAGTTTGAAACAACAGGATTCGTCTACGAAATTGTACAAATGTCTATAGCATCTTAGATGAAATTATGAAAAAATTTTATCTAATAAATAATCGTTTATTAATAAATACTTAATAATTTTTCCATGTACAAAATTAAAATAGAAAAATCAAATACATTTTTGAAAAATCTTATTTCGAACTTATTTATAAAATGTTGGTTAATTTTTAACAATAAATGTGAGTGTGTATTTTCAGCGATTAAAAAACTTGTCCTCCATACTATCTTTCGCCTTGTTAAAATTCCTAAGGACAAACATAATTAACATGTTATCATCGGGTATTAAATGTATATAACTGCACTTTTAAAAAGTTTTAAAATCATTTTGCCATACATTTTAGGTTTTGAAAAAATTGAAGGATTAAACATTAAACATTAAAGATTTTTATGAAGTTTTCATCCCATCCATAGTAAAGATCACAATGCGTTGTGAAAAAATAAAAATAAATGCACCACGTAACACAAAAAGGAGTTCTGAATCATATCTTTTTTTTTCTTCAAAATTTTAGATAAAAAGTGTGAATCACGTTAAATAATTCAGCCCATGATGACAGTTTCTGTTAATTACGAATTAATATACTAATATACATATCATTAATATTACATATACTAACATATAGGTCAGCATAGAAATATATCAATAATCTTCATTGGAGTATTGTATTTTTTTAAAAATCAACACGGTTTTGTTTTACCGGACTACCAAGTAAATAATATTAACGCACTAATGCAAGGAATAACCGTCATTAATTTTAAAAACATAATAATTTCAATTAATTTACGACTACAAAATATCGAAAAAACCAAAAACAACAGAAAACAAAATAGTTTCGTTTCAAATTACTCGGTTGACTAGTTATTTATTTGTTCAATTCATGTTAAAGAGCAGTTTGATTTTTTTTTTAAACCTTATTTAAATAAATTAAAATTAGAACATCCGCCTAAATGCTTAGCATGGTAGGTCAGACGGGTACAATTTGATTTCTACAATTTGAATATTAAAATTAAATTAAATTAGTAGATTATTATTATGAAAGAGTCAATTATGGCATGCATAAGTCTGAAAATTCAACACGAAAAAAAAATTTATATGTGTGTGATTTTTTTCAGATTAGACATCGGGGAGAATCAAATAAATGCAAAAAATAATTACAATTTTAAAATTACAGCTTAATAGCAGTTGTTACTACTAATTGTGAGTTAGGTTTAAGCTTCAATTATCACATAAACTAGAAATCATAATAGTAATGGATATTCTGCATAAATCATAAACGCAGTTTAGTATACGTCAAAGGGGAGCTTATGAAAATTTTAAAAGGAAAGAACACAAAAACAAAGATCAAAATCAACTGATTGTGTTCAACAGGTTGTTGACACCATCCAAATCTTCGGTAGAGTGATTTAAATTAAAATTAAAATTTGAAAAAAAATTCACCAAATCCAGTAAATTAAAAAAAAAACACAACAACTAACGAATGAAAAGATGATATATTATTGACATAAATAACTTATAAGTTGTAGCAATGAAAATATACTTGGAGGCTATAAGGGATTTAATTGAAAAAGTTTTAAGAACGTTCAAGCAAAAATTGAATAGTGGACTCTGGAGACGGATCTAGATGTTGCCTTGCACTAAGATCAGGTGATACTCCGCCAGCACGACCGGCTGCTCAATCTGCCAGCCAGTCAACGAAAGTCACTTTAGTGTAACTGCAAACCATTTCCTTTTTTCATTTTATATAATATGGTTAGTTAACTAATTACAAAATCTGAAATGAACGTGTAAATTCTTAATGTAAATATAATTGCATTCACATCATCGCATCATTGTACAAACAACGTGCCCGTAATACATAAATAACGTTGGATATGAGCATACAAATTTTTCATAATGTTGGCCACGTACAGAAAAAGAATTCCGACAGATTGAGAAACTGGATGTGGTTGACCTGAAACGTCAAGTAACTCGCGTCCAATGGCAGAAAGGTACAAGAGACGACTGCAGGGCAAATACCCTGGACTAACCTGAGGAGATGACGAGAGACTGGAACTGTAGGCATTGTAGCTCGGTCATGAGGACGCTGGTACATGGAACTACACCACACCACGACCGGCCACAACAACTCGCACAAGACAAAACCCGACTGAAGACTGGCCGCTCGCTCTCCCCCTCTCACTCGAATTCCTCATCCCCTCCAGGCCATCCTCATCTTGTGCTCTCCATCCTCGAGGATCTCATCTCGCATTGCCAATATCCATGTGGTCTGTCCGGATCCACATTCGCCCAAGTCGCAGTCCTAATCTTTCGCGTTGTTTCATCCTATCTCCTATTGACCCGTTTTCCAAAACGACGAGTATAGTTGTATAGGAACAGGTTTTTAATAAGGAACACAAAAAAACAAACTGAAATTTACTAGCAGGAACTTTATTTCATTGGTAAATATTGTCATTTATTTTACATACAACGTGAAATATTTTCAATCAAAAATACCATCCATAGATAGTACTTCAATATATTGTTTAAAATTAAATGGCCATTTCAGGTCTGAATGAAACTGAAAACAATTATCAGGAATAGTGGGTTAAGGTAACCTGCGAGATTACAAAAGTATACAAGTCTACAACATATAGGAATTTAAACTGATACAGAGTAACTCTATGAGGGATAATTAGCAATTAACTTACAAAGAGATATATTACTTAGAAGGTAATAAATAGACTCAAGGATATTTTGATGGTTTGGCAAAACCACAGGGTTAAACACCTGAGTTACTAAGCTGGAATATTTTAAAAATAATAAATTTAAAAGTTTGCAGTCACTTAGAGAAGAACCGAGACGTATAATATAATAAAGTGATCAATTTTGAGCCCTATATGACGACAAAATAAGAAAATATTACGTGTTAAGAATATATACATATTTTTAAGACTACATATTTTTTTCCTCACATAAATGTAAAAGGAAATAACTGTATAATAAGAAAAATTTGACATATCCCGCTATAGAAAAATACATGAAATATAATTTCTATTAAAAGGAACCATCCAAAATATTGTAAATGTTCACATATTCCTGTTCGCTTATCCCTGTATTTGTTTTATTTCCACTGTTGTTTTTACCGTTTTGAGTGCATCTGTTCTCAAACCAGATCCGCCCACTGCTTACCAAGTATATCAGGAAGATTCATTACTATGAATTGATAAGACAAAACATAGAATGTGAAATACAGCAGATACAAATTGAACCTCACTTAATAAATGTATTAAATTCATTAAATTAATAAATGTATTTAATTTGTTTAATGTTTTTTAATCAGTTTTTTTTTGGTAATAAACAATCGTGTCAGATATTTGGTAGTGCTTTTGGGGATTTCTAATCGAGTTTATTGAATTAAACTGTTTTGTTTTTTTTGTTTTGCCAGAAACAAAATATAATTTGGTGTGTAATTAGGCCTTATTAACTCTCCGGGTACCATGGGGTCCTTTTAAGATCCCACACATTTCTTATTTTTGAAATAATATTTGAAGAAATCCTTGAATATATACAAATTTATTTCACTCTCAAAAACGTAGCTGGGGTCCCAAAAGGATAATACCAGAAGGTATTAGACGCGACAATTTTTTTTATTTATATATTTTAAAAATACTTTAAAATAAATTTACAAATAATTTATGTAAAAAAATGTTTTTCATAATAACTTTTCAAAAATAACTGGATAAAAAAGGAAGCGAATAAAGTGCCTGTGCGATATTACATCACACAACAATTTTTCAAAATGACATTAATATTATATAATTTTCTAATATCATATAACAGCCATAACCACAATTAAATTATTATCACAAGGATCTATAAGTTAAAATACCATATTACTTTACCGAAGTGTTTCTTGCAAAAGTTAACTTGGTTTGGAATAATTGGTTTAAAATAATAATGCGTGTAAAATGCGAGAAATTGGACTTTTTTATACCATTTTTTGAGAAAAAATATTGTTTGCTTCATTTTTAAAATAAATGTTTTTAGTAAATTTATATATTTTTTCTTTTATGTCCATGCCCTCTTTACGTACCAGTGGCTAGATTTAAGAAATACAAATCGGATATTACAATTTCAAGTTAGAAATATGCAAAAAAATGAATTATTTTTATCAAAGAGCTCACAATCTAAGAAGAAAGAAACAAGATGTAATTTTTATTTATTTTTGGGCCTAGACAAAAAAGAAGATCAAACTACGATCCATTTCCCACTTCCTGAATCACGACAACGGCTCGTGGAAACTGGGTGAGGAAAAGGATAATGAATTATAAATGAACATCTCAGGAACTGACTGACCTAGCCTAATGAGGATCCACTAAGCACCCCGCTTCGCCAGTTATCCTTTACAAGGCACACCATTTTACAATAAACTTTAATAGTTATAATTTTCGTATGATAAATATATAAAATTACAACCATGAATATTTTTTTATTTGGAATATTTTTCGAATCCAAATGCTTCATTAAAGAATAATAGTTCAGCCCCATCTTAATTTTCTACGTCTAAATTAAATTCTAAGGATTTGGGTTGCCTTTTATTTATAAGTAAATTCATTCGAGACTCTACCCAACAGGAAGGGAAGATTTTACGTTTTTGCTATAAAGTGTAAACAAAAAAAATTGAACTTGGTGATTGTAGCGCAGTGCGGTCTGGACTAACCTATCAACCAACCAGGCAGAGGTAAAGTAGCATAAGTATGATATTGTAGGCGTATGGCAGCCATGCTTTGAGGCCCCCTAAGCTTCTAATTCAAAATTTGACGATGTGGCTGTGTGTTATACATAGTGATACAATATTAGTTATCAGTTGTATTACTACATACAGAAAGTCCCCCTCCCCCCCCCCAAAAAAGGATAATCCACAGGAGGTTTTATAGCAAATTTAACGCTGAACAAAAAAGTTGCTATGAACATGGTTCTTGACCAGTTTTCGGCCAAAAATATATTTAAAAAAATAGTTTTTCGACGCTTTCTGGCAATTAATGAAGAAACGACTCCTTGCATCAAAAAATAGATCGAGACTAATGCGATAGAGAATTAGGTTTGGCGTCGAATGAGACCAGTAGCAGCTCCACAGATCAAACACACGTTCTTTGGTGAATTGTCGGCGCTCACATGATTTTCACAATGAATGGCGTAAGTCGAATTCCAAACCCAATTGTTATTTTTAGCAAAATTGGCATCAAGGTATTTTCGCAAAAAATAAAAACATTCTAAAAACCGACAGACACAGGATCAAATTTGTTTAGAAAGGTAAAACGTGATTTCACAGTGAAGTAGAACTTGATTTAGAAAATCATGTCAACTCCGACAATCCACCAAATATTGTGTGCTTGATCCATCGAGCTGCTGCTGGTCTCATTCGACGCCAACTCAAATTCTCCATCACATTAGTTTCGATCCGTTTTTGATGCATGGAATCGATTCTTCATTAATTGCCAAAAAGTGTCGAAAAATGTTTTTTTTTTTCATGTTTTTGGCCTGAAAACTGGTCAAGAATTCATTTGCTGGCCCATGTTCATGGGAAATTTTTTGTTCAGAGTTAAATTTGCTATAAAACCCCCAAGGGTTATTCTCTTTTTTTGGGGGGGGGAGGGGGGGTACACCCTGTATAATATAATTCGATGATGTACTGATTGTTTTCGAGGCCCACCTTGGGCCGGGCCCTTGGCATTTGCCAACTTGCCACCTGCTATTTAAGCCATGAACGGGTACGAGCCCGCAGGAGCTGAGGATTTCTCGATTTAAGTCTGATAAAATATAATTTTGAGATACATTAGAAAATAATACTTCGGGCTCTAAAAAATAAAAATAATGTAATATATAAAAATAATAATCTTCCAAAACTTCATTAACTGAATGTTTATTTATTTTTTTTAAATATATAGACAATCTACATCAAAATTTTTATTCCAAACTTTATTTTGGAAAAAATGCGCAACAATGCTAAAATTTTTGTTTTTCCTTTTTTTTTTCTTTTTTTTCTTTGGCTTGGAAAGCTACCATTTATGTGTATTTCTTAGAAGAAATGTCAGATTTTTAGTTTAATTATTTAACGCAATTAAAAAATATTACTGGTTTAGCTATTACAAGATTGTTAGTCAAACAATGGCTTCCTTCAAACTGTGATTAGAGTCTTTTTAAAGATGACAAGGTGACCAAAAGGTATCAGTTTTATTTCTGTATGAATTAATGAAAACATTATTTACGTTAAAATATTTTTTTAGCCTTAAAAGATTTAATAAAATATTTTGAGTTGATTTTCATTATCAAATTCAATTTATTGTTTTATTTTATTTTATTTTTTAATGTGTGATTATTATCCATAAACTATAAAGGAGTTTGCACTGTTTTTCATTTAAAAAAAAAAATTGAACTGCCAGAATTTGATTCATAATTAATAGATCAAAAAATGAAGACAGCCATTTTTTTTTTTTTTTTTTTAACAAAAAAGGTAAGAAGTATTGACTAAGAAAATGTCCAACTTGATGTTTTATCAGTGAGTTGAGGGACAGCAATAAACATAAATAGGCAAACTTCAAACACTTCCTTTTTCATATTGTGCCACTCTTCATTCAAACGAACGATACACTAATATATATATATATATATATATATATATATATATATATATATATATATATATATATATATATATGTATATATATATATATATATATATATATATATATATATATATATATAGAGAGAGAGAGAGAGAGACAGAGAGAGAACTACAGCTTTGTTTAGAAATCTTCCAAATTTGATTAAACCCTAACAATAATAATTGTCCATTTCATTGATTTTTTTTTCTCTCTTTATTTATTTCAAGAACAAAAAAAACGACTCTAACATAAATTATAATAGTTTTATGACGTATGTAGTCATAATTAGACTTCTTTAAATAAATCAACATTCTATTCTCCCTTGTTGAAAATTTATTTAAAGTAATATGGGGTAAGTGCGGAAAGGTCTCGTTAAATTCAAACCCTCAACTGGCAAGAGCTGCCCATTACGGAACATGAAGTCTCAACACTGATGAATCAGAAATAAGCCACGAAAGTTCGCTAAGGCGAAGTATAACGAGTCGTAAACACATTAGTTCCTCCCTGCTGATAAAGTTGTGTCTTTCAACTTTTGCTGTACAGCTGTAACGGTGTTTATCTGCCGTAGGTCTATTTTTTTTTTATTTATTTATTTTTTTTTTTTTGTCTTACAGATGGAACCTACAGATGTTGTTCTTCAAAACGTTTACATTGCTCCAACAAGTGTGCGTAAAGTACACTTACCCTTCCTATCATGTTCCATAACTCAATGAAGATTGTAAAATGTGAATCTCAGAAAAGCTTTAACTATTTTCGGTGATTCCATTAGTATAACAATCCTCCGGAAACCGAATTACCAAAACTGCTCCTACTTGAATAATGAGTCTTCCAGATACGTCGTAATCACTAAGCCCTTATAGCAGGGGCAAGTACGTACGAAGTACTATTATATTGAATTATCAATCTCATAGAAATGGACGTGATTGAATCATGGGTTACATTACGTCTAACATAACCGTCTAACGAACATTTTCAAAAATACAAGAAAAATCTACCATCAAAAATTATGATTTCACAGTCATTCAAAGTCGAACTTTGTAAAATCTATTGCGCACTTACAACACATTGCCTTAATTGAAATCGTTCAAATTATAGGAATATACGGATAACATATACAAAAATAAAACTTAAAGGTTATATTAAATTAAAATAATAACTATATAATAAGGTCTATATAACAAAGCCAGATCGCAGAGGAAAAATCTTGTGTACGTACATAGGTGACTATAATAGTTGTTATGGAAGCAAGTTGACTATACAAAATTATTAGGTTAACATTTGTATTTTTATTATTTTGTATTTTAGGTAGTTAATAACATTAAAAAATACTGGCTATTACAATCTATATTGTCATTATATTTACCTAATTATATTTGTGCAAATATTGTTTATTGTAATCTGTTAAACATATTTTTTACTGAAACGAGTTTAAATAAATATTACGTTTTGTAATTTTCCTAGTGATTAAAAAACTTGTAAAATATAATGAAGCTTGTGAAATATCAAATTATGAAATTTGTTAATTTAAAAAGAAGCATGCTAGTGAGTTTAGTTAGATATTTTATTTCATATTATCTTGAGTGGTTTTAGTTCTTTATAAATTCTTTTCAACCCATATTTTAAGGAGCTCTATTTAACTTATATATTGAAATATATTTAAGGGTTGAAGATGAGAAGCAATAACGTGATTAAATATAAATTGGAATCCTCAATTCCAGGTACTCTAAAATTACATATCTTCTCGTTAGATAGCAATATATATTTAACTAAACATCTATTAAAAAGAAAATTTAACTTAGAAATGTAAATTTTGAAAGCCTATCAATACCTGCAGACCGGCGAAGATCGGCCGGAAATCCTAAACACTTCGCTACTCAAGGTGAGCTGTTTCTCTTTTTACCCTTTTAGGTTCCCACTGACTCAGAATTTTTATTGTGACGTGACCATTTAGAATTGTGGTTTGTGGGGTATAGCATTGGAGGGAATAGTTTAGCAACTGTTTGTTTTGTTGGCTATATTGAAATAAAAAATCATTTGTGACTTTTGTCAATTATTGTTCAGTATAATATTAACATAAAAATTATTACCTTGAGGATATATATATATATATATATATATATATATATATATATATATATATATATATATCTTATACTCTAAGACGACCAATGTCGGTCTGCCTATCTGTCCACAAGATAGATCTCGAAATTCCGCCGAAGTTTTTTTTTTCTTAAACTTTTAGAATAAAGGTTTTTAGTCCTCAGAAAACAAAGCAGGCCGGGGAGAAAAAATGTTAATAAAAAGAGCGAAACACATGCCATTAAACCGAACAAACGAGACGGTTAAATTTATTACAGTCAAATCTAATTCAAAGAAATATTTTTTAATAAACAATTTGTCCATTAATTATTTTATTTTAAAAAATAATTAGACTTCTTAATCAATAATAAGTAAAATGAATGCAAAGCACATGTCCCTATAACATATAACCGTTGAACTTATTTTATCCACATTAAATAATTAAATAAAATAATATCCGAGCATGGTTCGGTCCAAAGGAACTATTTCTAAATTCATAACTAACTTGTGAAAACAAGTCCAATTTCAAATTTCTAGGCGATTAATAACTATTATGTATTAAATCACTGTATGTCGGATGTAAAGGCCATTAAGTCCATTTTCTTTTTCAAATATAGCCCTATTTAGAAAAATAACAGAGATATGCACTACATAAAAGGCAACATTTCAAATTTCGCTTGAAGAAAAATGGGATCAAATGGAAGCCAATGAAATTACATGCCTCTTTGTGTTCTGCAAATACCTCTAAATTCTGCCGTCCAGAATTTAGAGGGTGGTATATTTTGAGTAACTTATACCAAAGTATTTTATAATTTTATACCAAAGTATAAAACTGCTGACTTTTATTGGAGTGGAGTGACATTAGAGGCGACAAAATTAAGCTTGCCCCCTCCCCCCTCGGCAAAAATCCTAGTACCGGTTCTGCAGTCTCCTGCCATAATTCCAGATTATCTGCTTCTATGGAAATTTCATGATTACTTATTTAAACGTATGTTAGATTTAAATCTAATTAAACAAATTTTCTTTTCGGAGCCTTAAAAGAAGTTAAAAAAAATTAATTATTTTTGGGCATCTTGGCCCTCCCCCCCCCCTTCGTCTTACCCTAGTTCGTCTCCCCTAAGAGCCTATGGCTCTTTCAGTTTTAAGAAAACCCTCAAGTAAGTCAAGCTGCTAAATTATTTTTTAAACCTACTTTTGATAGTGACTTCAAATAACTTTAAGACTTTAATTATCGGGCAGTATAGGACTTCAATGGAAGTTTTAAGCCGGAAAAAAAAAAAAAAAGACTTTAATTAGTTAAGATGGCCTGATTACTGCTTATCACTTACAACTTGTTACCAACTTCTAGACAAAAATAAATATCAATTATGAGCATTGTAGAAGATTTTTTTAAATTACCAAGGAAACGTGGACGCAATAGGCACTATGACTGAGATATATTAACAAATAAACCATTTTATTGCACCATTGAATAATATATACTCAAGTTGGTTACATTCATTAATAAATATTTATTTCACAAAATAATATAGTCAATAATCGCGTACGCTATGTGTAATACCATTGGTCGAAAATAATGTAGCTGTGAAAATTATCTGGGGTAGACTAATCATAAGATAGTAAAACACTTTGCTAATGTTCTGTACTTCAACAAAAAATATACATAGTTATATAAAAGTTATAACATATTAATTATGAATGTTATACAGATTTGATAAACGTGTTGATTTTATTAAAGTTAATACGCTAATTTTTTTTCAACTTTTCACATGAATAAATTAAAGAATGTAAGTTGGAAACTTTATGCTTGTCCGAAATAGTATAGTTTGGTTGAATGAAATTTTTTATACAATAATTCAAAAGTTATTATAAGTATTTGCTGAATATTAGTTTAGATAATATTTAATCATCATCTTCACGCTATACATTGAAGACTCGAATTGCGTACATAGCGACAGTAACACATTTTTATAAAAAATTATAATATAAAATTATACTTGTCCCCGTAAGATTCAATCAATGATGGCAGATGTCTGCGGTGGAATGCCGCACTGTTTGAACTGAATCCCACAACTCCTTTACGGAAAACTCAGGAAAAACTCATTTCCCTAAGGGATTTAGCCAGCTGGGGCCAGAGTATTTGCGGGTTATCCAACTCTTGCTAGGGATGTTTCCACGCCTCGGATGCAGATTTCTCGCTGATGGAATGGCAGCGTTCCACAGTTTGCATCATGCTAATTTGGAGTGCGGAACCCATTTCGCAAGACTACTCTTTGCCGAGTTGGAGTTTGAAAATTTAAATCGAAATGCCTCTTCAAATGGGATTATTGGTGGATAAAGATAAGTTTTGTTTTTTTTAATAATAATAATATTTTTATTTATAATTGCAAATTACTAAGTACATGATTCCGGAGTTCATATTCTCGGGAGCAAACAATTGTTTGAACAATATAATAATTCTAACACAAACACAATAAAAATATATGAATAACACAAAAATAAATAAAATAAAATAAAGATAAGATGGTTTTAGATCCAACAACCGAATTAACACAGTTTTTATTGTACCCAAAACAAGCTGTATGTCGCGACAACTATGTATGTACATATTTGTCTCTACTCGAAATAGTGAATTCAACAGGTCAAAAAGAACATAAATGCTCATAATTTTAAGGTTATTCCAAATAATAATAATTAAAAAAAAAAAAAAAAGACTACAACATTCAAAAGAACTTTAGACTTTCTGTCAGACAATCTTTTTTTCATTCACCACATAGAGGTTATATGATCACTTAAAAAGAGGGCAAATATTAGATTAGTTCATGCATCTGAAAATTTCAAAACTTGAAATTTAGAGAAACATTGTACAATTAATGTATTAAAAAAAGCATTGAACAAAATTAAATTAAAAACCTACGAATCGACCAATTTCACAAAACCCTGATAAAATACAATCATTGTTAGATTTCCACATAGAGTTGTTGTGAAGGTAGAAAATGATGCTTAAATGCTAAAATAGTGCATATAACAGCTATAATATATAAATATAAAAGCAGTTAAATTAGCATTATTAGCTAAAATTCAAATTGATACATATATTTATTAAGTGAGGGAAAGCAATGAAACAGCAACTCATCTAAGCTCCAACATCTCTAGTAGTAAGTAAAAGTAGGAACATGATGAAAATTTCAAAACTTGAACTTCAGAAAAAACATTCTTCATTTATTGATTTTTTTTTTTTAAATAACAAACAATCGAAAAATTGTATAACAGTTTCTTTTAGCTTTTCGATTATTGCTAGTCAGCAATTGTTCTATCGAAGGTTAACAAATTGTTTCATCCAGGCCTTCTTTTTAAATATCAGTGCAAAAACATTTCTCACTATCTGATTGAATGCAAGTAAATTGCCACTTAATCATTCTATATCCAGTCGATTTTGTTTTTACATTATTTAATTATTAATGCTAAAACAATATATATTTTACTTTATTCTATACATTCTATTGTATGCTTAGTCTTGGTAAACCGTAGCAGATAAATATTTTATTCAGATGACAATTCGGATACTGCGATGTTGTCAAAAATACAATTCCTGACTGCCTGTCGTGCATTGGTGCATTATCCACCACCAATTGCATGGTTACAAACTAAATGGATAAACATTTATTTATTTTTTTAGTTAGATCAGCCTAATATTAATTAAATTAAATTGAATAATGTAATAGTTTTTAATTGGTTAAAAAGTTAATTAGTATTAGTTCTTTTTCAGTAATGGTTAAGTCTTAAAGTGTGTGCGAACTTGAAAAATTCAAACTACTGTCTGTTTTTTTAGTTGTATTTTCCCCGAAAGTAATAGACTGAATCGAAGATCATCGAAGGGAGGGAGGGAGGGGGGGTAAGAGTGCATTTTAAATCCGTTTAATAACGCTAGGAATTCAATACATTAGTGAATTTCCGTCAAAATTTAAATGGTTTTTCGCGGTTTCGCGCACCCCTAAAGTCCCTCCGAATCGATTTAGAGAAATTTTGAAGGTGAATTGAATTGGTATTAAAGAAGTGCCTTTTTGGGGGGAGAGGTCTTACCTTTTTTCTTTCATCCCCACCATTCTGATATTTAAAATTTTGTATTTTAGTTACTATTAAAGATAATTTAAAATAAGACCTTAGTGACGGAGCTCTGCTGCACACGCGTTATTTTTTTGATATATATGGAATGTTTTGTTCTGTTATGACATTATTTGGGATTGATTGGATAAGAGATTTAAAAAAAAAAAAAATGAAAATGCAATAGAGAGGTTAAAATACGCAAAGACATACAAAAAAGAGAGAAAAAATATAGATAAGGTAATGTAATTTGATAATGATAAAAATGTATTGCGGTAAATAGTTAAATCGAGAAAAAAAAATGTATATAATGCCTAATTGATTGATAGGTATGCTACATATGAATGCAACTCATTGTATTCTGGAAGCATGACTTGAAAACAATGGCTTTCTCTATCTCTGTGAGTGCATTGTTCCAAAAATATTTCTATTCCATAGCAACTGCAGTGTTCTGTGGTTTTTAATGAAATTAAATATTGATTCCTTAATAAAATAATAAAAAAAATCATTATATTATTAAAATACATGTTTTATTTTTGAGTTTATGTTTTGTAATTTTATAACGGGTGTTTTTGTTATTTTTAAATTTACCCCCACCAATCTGATTTGAAACCGTCTATTGAACCACTCAACAATTGACAACGTGAAACCATGTCAAAGATGGCCGGAAGATAAAATTAGATCCTTTAGAAATTTGTTCGATTGTTCTATGAGCTGCCTCATTAGCAATCCACGACACGCCAGGCATTTCAATTGTCTTCAGACAAATCCTTCAAAGCGGTCGCTCTAACTTATGGCAACATTTGTCATTTTTTATATTAATCAGTTGTTTTTTTTTTGCATTGCATAGTGTTTAAAATATATTATTACCTTCGTGGCATTGATTTTTTTAATAAAAATTTAATTGAAGCTTCCTTTCTTATTTAAGTTAATATTAGGCTTTAAGAAGAGATATACAAAGTATAGTTCGACACTTGAAATTTTCTTAATAAGCTAAAGGCAATGGAGTTAATTTTGAAATTTTATTTTACCAACATAATGAACAGAAAAATGTGAAATAGAAATAATGTAACGAATGTACAACTTGAATAGAAATAAAAATTGAACAAGTTAAAAATAGGAGTATTTAAAAAAAATAACAATTTTGATGTGTATAATGAACTTTCCTATTCTTAGATTAATTGCTTCAAAATCAATTGTAAACTGAGTGTTTGTAAAAATTTTTATAAATGTATCATTTTCTTCAAGTAATTCCATTTTTCTTTATTTCTCATAGGAAATATTATTTTTTTCATGTGTTTAAACATATTAAAACGTATGAAAAAAAATTGTCGAGGATCTTCTGGCTGGATATATATATCTACACAGTTTCCATCCTATTCAATTTATTTGTGTATTTTGTACTAAATTATTTTAAGTATTAACTATATTTATATATATGTATATATTTCACATTAAAATAAATACATTTATATAAAACGAGGGAGAAGGGAGGCGAATTTGTAGAAATTTACTATTACAAATGGATGGGAACAATCTTTTCTGAATTTTGAAACCTGTGGTATTTTAATATTTGAAGAAAAAAACACATTTTTCTGAGGCCTAAAGACCTCCTGGCTAAAATTAAAATTTTGAAAAATTTCAAAAACATTTTAATAATATTTCGATCCAATTCAGATAATTTTCAAGTGCAGTTTGAACGTTTTACATATTCTGAAAAACAATATCAGATTAATTTAAAATAACAGGTTTCACAATCTATAACAATATTTCTACCAGATAATTGAATTGTTTTTAATAAAATGGGAGAAATGTTAAAGATAGCGAATATCTACTGTCATTTTAAATTAATATGATACATTTTTATTTAAATATGCAAACATTTAAAAATACATTTGAAAATGACTTGAATTTAATGGAAAATAAAATATTTTCAACAAAATGATTTGAGTTTTTTTACACGCTTTTAATTTTAGCCTGGAGTCAGTCCTTCAGGACTTAAGAAAAATATTAATTTTTTTCAATTATTTCTAGAAAAAATCAAAAAAATAGTAACATCCTGTATTAAAAAAAAAAATTGCCATCGTTTTAAATTCGTTTGCATACTTGAATATTGCATGAAAAACAAGCTCAAGATCAGTGGCGTTACTATGGATGATTGCGTCCCAATGCAAGGGTTTTTCTTAAGTGCTCTCCCCTCCCCCTCTAGAAAAAAATAACCAACATGATCCTCACACCCTAGGTACTATTTTACTTAGCAAAATTTTTCAAACTCCTTTTCTGCTAAACAGAGCATAATTATTAAGATTAATCGTTTTTAAAATGTATTTTTAAATTTTATATCAAGGATTTGTTAATGTAATACGTCCCCCAAGAACTCAGCCCCTAACTGTGTCGCAAAGGTTGCATTGGCGTTATTTACAACACTCCTCAAAATTTCCTTCCATACCTTCACTTAAGCTGATCAAATCTCTTGATAGACGTTAGTTATGCATTCAGATAAAACTTTCTTAAATAAATGGAACAGAATATTTCCTTAAGTACGAATGAGAAAAGGCTGTTAAAACTGTTAAAAGCATGGTACTCTTATGTTCTGAATATACAGGAACATTCAACACACAACTAAACAATCTCCAAAAATTAAACTCTGCCAGTAAGTTTGAAGATAGAATAAAGCTTATTAGGATATCGGTAAACCTATGCATGCCCATCTGGCACACAAATGGTATAATGTGACTTATCTGAAAATATTACAGTTCACACTTCTCTCTTATATCAGATTAAGCAGTAGAAAAGAGGCTAAATGAAATAGAAATCCATAATTTAATACAGTTGTTCTCAAAGAGTTTCGCAAGTACGCCACGAGGTTGCCGCGAATTTTTTTTAAAATAATTTAATTAACTTAAAAATTAAAATACTAAATTAAATGGATAATACTATCATTTTTAAAAAAATTCTATTTTAATATTTAAAATTCTATTTTTTTATATTTCTGTTTTATTTACTCATATGGCTTATTATTATTTTAAAAAAAAATAATTAAGGAATAATAGGTTTGCACTGAATTATGTTAAGTAATTTCAGCGAGCCGCCAGACAAAATAAAAATTGAAAAACACTGATTTAATGAGCAGCTTTTACGAAAAAAGCGATATCAATTAATTCAAAAACTGAACTTTTCTAAAATTTTAGTAATATAAGAAATAATTAGGTACTTGTTAGGGTAAAGAAGAAAAAAAAATACAAGAAATATGGGATCGAAAATGATTAATTACATTTAAAAAAATTAATAAAAAGTTTATGTATTATAATATTTATATTAATTATTATTATTGCCTCAGTTCATTGTCACCTAACGGACAATAGAATAAACCGAGTCGGTTACCTAGAATAGACATTGTGAAAGCCAGAGAAACAATCACAGGCAATTGCATGCTTTTAATTTTGTATTTTTTGCTTCTCAATACCATTATAATGTTGATGTAAATAAAATAAATAAATAAAACCTTAAGAAATCTCGATAAAACGCTGTTTTTTTTTTGTTTTTTTTCTAGGAAGTAGCCATCCGGTAAAAAACATGGATCTTTTTTAAAAATGGCTGAAATACAAAGCTACCCTGGGAGATATAGTGGTTCGGGAAATGATGATGAATCTCCAAGAACGATTCTCGTCGACAATTGATGAGGAAGATATGTTGAGTAATTTAATAAATGTTAAAAATTTAAAAACACGTCGGAAGCGTTCTTTATGTAATTTATCAAATTTCCATTATCGAATCGAAATTTGGTTAAAAAAGGACTTTGTTATAACTTTTCAGTCGGAAATTAGTGCTATCGAAACTATTAGTGAAATTGTCCGCCAATGATGGTAACACTGCTCGGACTTTTTTCAGTTATCCTATGTTAACATCGACAATCACAAGTCTTAACGAGTGAATCTTCTCCATGTATTCAGCATTATTTTGACAACGTGGGTCAGGGAGTTTTGCATAGAAGCTGATAAATTGTATGCCAACGCGAAGGAGACTGCTGAACTATATGTAAAATAGTACGTTTGGTGCCATATGCTTGCATCTATACACAAAATTTTCATTTACTGTTCTACCAATCGGACAACTGGTATAAGAAGCGCAAGAATCGGCAAATCGTCAATCGGCAAATCAAATTCGTTTGAGAACAGCGTAGTACTTGTAGAAACACTCGGGTCCACATGAATTATGATCTGCTGCACCATCTTCGTTTGCACAGTGACCCTCGTGCATTTCCGAAGCAGGCAGTAAGAATTGGTCCCATCTCTAAGATTTCCTTCCAGATTTTTTATCACTTTTAAAAGAACCTAATTTACCATTACCCTGCTCCTCTGAAGTGTTATCTTAATCTTTTATCACCACAAACCAATTAAAAAAGCTTATTTCATTGGATGTTCTTTCATTTAGTTATCCATTTCCCACTGTTTAGATGCTCAAGAAGAATGAAAATACGTTTTTATTATTGTAGCCTGAAAATATGTTTTCGAACCGCTATCAATATTTTATTTTAACAGATAGCCAAAACGTGTTTTTTTCTGTTTTTATTTTTGTTTTAACTTGTAACCGAATCAAAAAAGTTCCAGTAAACACAGGTCCGATGTTACCATCGGATTTATATAAATAAATAAATTTGCTTTAATGAATGTAGTACAAAAATAAACCAAGAATTAATGTGCTATCAACACTCGACAATCCAGTCCCATAAACATGAAAACAATGCATTATTAAGAGATAAAGTGTCATACATTTTAAAGCGCAATGTTCCAGTATCTGTAGTCCCCGATAGAGTTGGATTAGTATCATCCAATTCCTACAGATAGCTCTGTCTGTACCACATAACAAGCGACTTTTTTTTTGTGTATCAAAAAACTTTCTTAGATAAACATTAAGATATAAACGTGAGTAAATTAAATAAAACAAATTGAATGTTAAACATTTTTTTTTTAGTATAATCAATAGTAAAATAAATGTTTAAACTAAAATATAATTATTTATTACATGCAATGTTGTATTAAAATACATATAATTAAATAATTTATAATAATAATATAATAATAATTTAATATAATTAAATTACATATAAACTTATTTTTTTAATGTGATATACAAAAATGATCTTTGACTAAGAGCTCTAGACAAAACTCCAAAAACAAAACAAGAAAAAATGTAAGGCAATATCTATACCAAACAATCGGAAATACTATTAATATGTTCTATATAAATTATTGCTATTTATTAAGATTTACAACTATATTAAAAATAAAATTAATAATATAAACAGAAGAGCAGACCAAAAGTAAAGGTGTTTTAATTGGCAATTCGGGAGGTTCAATGTTACCTAGTAATACTTTTCAATTCCTGTATCATATATTTGTAAGAATTGTGAATAAGTGTGGGAGTCAACTAACGACGAAATGAGTAAGGTACACCACTGTGTTTTATCCGTTTACTTCTATATCGTGTATAAATGACTAAATCAGAAACGAAAGTGGTAGGAATATTTGAAATTATATAATATAAAGTCACACGTCAATTTAAATTTGAAACTACCGTCATGAAAAGTTATAATTTTCGATTTAAACACTTATTTACAATTCTTTCAGATATAAATTTAAAATAAATTGAAAGAATTCTGTAAACATTTTGAAACATCGATTTTAATGACTGCCACAATTGACAATTTACTCGTAATTCCTAACTCCATTTTGCATCCTGGCTATCGAAGGTAGGTTAAGCCTTGTGTTCAGGCAAGAGGTGAAAACATTTCCTCAGAATCGAAAATTTCCACTTGCGTATCACGTTTTAGATATCAATGTCTGTCTTTTTGTAGTAAAATCCACACCTACTACCGTTCATCCGATTTCGATGAAATTTTTCCTTGACACATTCGATAATGGATCGTCCGATTTGGCTCAAAGTAGAAGGGATGTTGAGGATTAGGGTGAAAATGGTTTTAAGTATACAGCTGATCAAACTCCATCTACTACTTTCGCTTACGCATGCGCAAATGTATTCTCCTTGACATTTTGCAGAATTCATTGGCATAGAGATGGCTTGCTAGGTTTTTAAGGACGCTAATTCCGAATTTAATACCGAATTTTTCATCGTGAATGCGCATTTCGATTTACTGTTATTGTTGAACTTTCCATCGGTATAGAGAACGTTTATTAGGCAATCGAGGGTTATGATTCCGTTTTTGAATCGGATTTTTGAACGCACAAGCGGATTTTGAACTATTATTTTTTTTGTGTGTGTAATTTTTCGAAACATTTAGAAATAAACAGTTAAAACAATTTGTTTTTCCTTACACATTTGTTTTTATTTTATTTTTTTTTACATATTTGTTGTTTGCATTTGTTTTTCCTTATGTGCTCAATAGAAATGCTATTTGGCAGACTTATTTTTTTTTTTGGCAAAAAGTTTACTTGAGAAATAAATATTAAACTATAAGGAGACGTACTTCCTGAAATTTCATATTCAAATTTTCATATTCAGGTGGTTTTGTCATTTCGTCCCGATGTAGGTAACACCAGATAACTTGATTTGAGCTTCTAGTGAATATTTAACCTAATGTTTATTACCAAATAATAATACTAACAAATTTCAACTCTTCTGAAATCAATATATATATATATATATATATATATATATATATATATACACACACATGGCACATAAGCTGTGTAGTAACCTTAAAACAAAATTATATCTTTAGAAGTGGAACAAAGTGTAGAAGCATAACTGAAGTCAGTGTGAGATTTATATTCGTGCACGACCACATACGTGAAACCTATTGTCGTAATGCTTTATAATGAAATTTATAGGTATATATTCTCACTGATTTAAGGTGAAATGTGATTTATATAAATAAATGAAGGCTTGAAATATTTCACCAATATTTAGTTTATTTACAACATAGCAGACTGTATAAATATATTTAATTTTTTTTTATGTATAGCCATATACCTAATTCAAAAAATATGTTAAAATACAATGCAACGCAATACATTAAATCCAATCTGGACCAAGTCCAATTATACATGGTAGTCACTAAAAAACAATAAATATAATAAAAACAAAAATAAATAAAATTAAGGCTAGGATCAAATTTCCTAGTAATTTAATATGTAATTTTTTTTTTATTACTATTATAATTAGAGATGCCTCAGGATGGCTTAAAGGCCAAAACGTAGCATCCAATAAAACAACTTGTAGTGAAACATTTTCAGCCTTCATTTATTTATAGGTATTTATAGCAGCTTGAAAGAAAACAGACATAACTCAAAAACTAGTTATTTTCCAATTTTTGAATAATGATAATTAACGAGATGATTATTATTTTTATGATGAAGAGAACCACAAAAAATATGCATCGTGTGACCGTTTGAGAGTAGTTGTGTTTCAAACAAAACTGCCACAAGTCAGAAAATTTAGGCCAAAAATTATGTTTGAAATACAAACAAAAATACCTTACACAAGTTACTTCCTAGCATTGACTTTCAAATGGGTTCAAAAAATTATTTATACATTTGAGAAGTAAGTAAACCTGTAAGAATCATTTGAAATTTGATAAAAACTTCATATGCCGTTTTCTCAAAAGTGCAGCATTTGGAGTTATACCGGATTTCTTATATCATATTATATTTTGTATGCGATATATATTTTTTTATATTTTAAATAAATCCTGTAAATTTTTTTTTATCTTTATAAAACTAGTATAAGTACGTTCTGAAATTCTTTTGTTTAGCTTGACAAACGCTTCTTGTGCGGGTGCGGAGGAGAATGGAAAATTATAAGTATTATCGAGAATTATTTTAGCTCTTTTTATTGTGTTTAATAACGAAAATTGGTCCGAAACGGTGTAGACTGAAGACATTAAATGGCGAGTATTTTTCGTTTTGGAGTAGCGGCGGGGAGTAGAGAGAAGACCCTGATGGTCCCTAACGGTTTGCAGATAGGAGATTACAACCGGTTTCCAAAACCTAATTAATGGAATACTGACCGTCTCCTATCCTCAGTCAGCCCTCTAATAGTTAAGCTTTATTGCTACGATGATTTTTATAGTCTTCTAAATACCCTCCGCCGCGCCGAACTGGCCCAGGAACAGGGGAACGGCTTTCGTATATTTATGAATATTGATGCAGCTATTCAAGGCTATAAGTGATGGCTCAATAACTCTGAAACTGCTCAAAATTAAAAAAAAAAATAAACGGTTTCTAGATAGCAAAAATATGCGAGTATATAAACAATCTGACATTTGAAAAAAACATTGGGAGAGTTTATAGCTACGGAGGTTAAAGATATCTGAAGACTCAGATTCGCATCAAAATCAGTAAAGATATTTTGTAAAATATGTAATTGGCCTTCCTAGCAAGCAATAAACCTGACTATATTATAAACCCCATTCATTGTTCCACTCTAGTACACATAAATTATGTTCTGAATTTATTTACACTAGACCTTAACTGTTTTATAAAGCCAACAAAATTATTGAGAAAAAACTAATTGGATGGAACAAGCTGCGAAGTAGAATTTTAATAGCCGAAGTATTATTGAAACAGCCTGAAAACACTAAAAGGTAAGTAAAAACATTGGTCGATTATAATTATCAACCGACTCGAGTCGTCCAGCGATGTTGCCGGTGATTTCAACGAAAGAAAGCAGTGAGGTACGTAGGAGGAGGGGGAGGGGGGAGAGATATATCCTCTCCCAGAAATGTACGAAAAAACATATGGTTTATATTTTAGGTAATTTTTAACAATAATTTTTGATTAATTTTCATGCTAATCCTTAAAACTTACTCCCAATTTGGCGATTATATACATTTAGGTGATTACTTGCCTTCTTATTAAATTCCTTCAAGAAAAAAATTCTGCCTTCCTCCTTTAAGGAAAGGGACAGAGTCTGGATCGGCCGACGAGTCGGTCGGTCATAGATCAAAGTATGTTGCTGTTGGTGGTTCCAGTTGCTCGATCTGTAAACCATTCTCTCTTCCAAGCATAGAGTACAGAATAACACAGAGAGGCCTTTCCAGTTTAAAATGAGTGGAGGAGGTGGGCCCTAACTCCCCTCTCTCATCACCCACACCCAACCTTCGTTCTCTATGTCGCCAAATAGACTTATTTATATTATTTGTTATGTATTACGTATTGTTATCGCATTAATCAGTGTGTACGCTGACGGGGATAGGGGAGATATCCCACCCCGAAATATACGAAAAAAAAAAGTTTTTATTTTAAGTAATATTTTGGGTAATTTTTAACAATAATTTTTGAGCCAATTTCTTGCTTATCCTTATAACATACTCTCAATTTGGCGATTATAGACATTTAGGTGACTACTTTTCTTCTTATTAAATCCCTCCCCCCGAAAATACATTCTGCGGACGCCCTTGGCATTAATTTAATGATTGATTGAGCATAGGTAATAAATGAAATATACTAATGAGGTTAACTAATTACAAACATATATTTTGTAATAGCGTTTATAATAGCTTTACACACTTCTGACACTGCTTGTAAGATATAATTTTTTTTAAATTTTGATGAAATACATCAATCTCATCATAGGAATCACTACAAGCAACATAGTTTTGCTGACTTCACTTCAGGAGAGATAGGGGCTCTATAATTGTAATTGTTCAAAGCATGATCTATTCATACGGAAGAAATTGTTAATAGTTAAAAGTTGTAAACTTGAGCTCTGAAGAGTAACGTACGTCAATGTTTTCAACAACTAATTATACAAAAAAAATTATCAAACAGAAATAGAGATTCTCGGTCCAACATCAACTAACGTCAATAAGCCATTGTTATCGCATTAATCAGTGACGTACGCAGATGGGGAGATATCCCCCCTCCCCTCCTTCCTCCGAAATGTACGAAAAAAAATAATGTTTGTATTTTAAGTAATATTTTTGGTATGTAACAAGAAGAAATAATAAAGCAAAAGCAGTATTTTCTTTTTTACCGCGTTTCAAAGTTTTCGGACTGTAAATTGCCATTTTATATGAGAATGACCCATATACTGTCAATCAACACAAATAAGTTTGGTTCTTTCCCATAGGAGAATATTTTATTAAGAAGAAAACTATATTATTGTTAAAAAAGTGAATTTGGCAGGCGTGATTTTATTTTATGGCAGTCCAAAAACAATCCGACATAGGCTTCTTCGGTACTCCTAGACAAAATGTTATACCTTAAATCTTATTGATTATTCATATTTAATTAGTTTGGTAATAAATGTAACTTTAACTAACTTTAATTTGGTAATAACTGTATAATTAACTTGGTATTTCATAATCCAAATAAAATAGCAATGGGTGATCAAAGTCCCTTTCGAACTTCATATGATTATTTTTTTGTATAATATTTAATAATTTAATTCAGCAAACAACAGTGCTAACTGAAAGATCTGATACTTCAGAATCAATCATCAGTTTTTAGGTAGTCTTAAATTTTATTTAGACGTCCTTATCTCCACTTACTGATTTCTTGTTTTTTTTCACCTATCCATAAAACACGTAGTTATTATGAAGTATTTAAGTAGCGCTAATTTAAGTTTGCGAAAGTCCTGTTTAAGTCTGCCAGTGAAGGATTGCTTTCAGCAGGTGGTCAGGCTTATCTGTGACACCTCGCAGCGAGGCAATAGAATATCAGTCAAACGATAATTGATCCCAAGACCTTTAGCTTCGCATTCTCTTATTTGGTCTATTATCACTATAAGCCGTAAATGTAGAGTCAAAATATGTGTATATACTATATAAACGATATTTTTTTTCACGTATAATTAGCAATAATTGCATACCCTTCAGCGAAATAATACCAAGAATGTCAGGTAAAATTACCACAGACACAGGACTGCAGGGATGATTTAGGATGGAAATAATCAGTCGAATACCATCTGAACATATTCAGAATGCTATATGATACAGTTCCAGGAACCTTTTTACATGCCTTTTTTCCCGTTTATGTGCGAAAATTTTCAATTTGATGATTGATAATGCTAGGCCTCGCAACAGCTGCAGGAGGTCAACAGAAATGGAATGGCCAACTGAAAGTCCTTGAACTCTGTAGGTACAGCAAGTCTTCTAGGATACGCTCTATAGGGTTTAAAGCAAACCAGTTTGAGGAAGAAATCTCTTAACGATACTACAACTAAATGATTTTCAATGGAGAAGCGGGATAGTATAATACAAGAAGATATACAAAACTTATCATAATCTACGTCACAACATACTTATAACTTACTTGTCTTGCTCGAAAGAAATTAAGGCTTAAATGGAGCTGATTAAGACCTTGATTAAGGCTTCAAAAATGGGCTGAAGGGCCCGTATAAACTAAATAATAAACACCTTTGTATATTGTATATTTTATTTTATTATTTATTTTTTGTTTCAAATGATTCAACGTGTCTAATATACGCTCTATTGAGTTTAAAGCAATTTCGATTTTCCATGGAAAAGCGAGATAGAACTCATTGTCAGCAATGCCTAATCTTGTTTTCATAAAGACGATAAATTTATCATTTTAAGTTAAATAATGTAAGCAAACACGAAATAATTAGGTTTAAAGTTTTCGGCACACACGTAGACTATAATCAATATTTTATTTACAGAATAAATAAAATCTAATAAATCCTTCAGACCTATTATGTTATGATTAAATAATATTCTTATATATAAATAATAATATAATGATTAAATCATAGAGAAACCGGTTTTTTGGCTTACCCCCAACGAATTAAAGACAAAGCTATTCGGAACCTTGAAGAATCTACGAGAAGCACGACTATGTACTTCTGATTCCTGTCATTACCGTCTAAATAGGCAAAAGAGAAATTTTACCAATGAATAATAAAATTTTATACTTTTACACCTGATTCGTGAATTGTTTAGGAGTTGATATGAATAACACTGATTGAATAAAACAGCTTAGCTGTAACCGCTTTGTAAAAAAAAAAGAAAAAAAGAAGAGCTCCTGTACCAGCCACAACTTATAATCTTGGGTTCGGTACTCAGTACGGGGGTACTTTTTCTTGATCAACGGTTATAAAAGGAAGTGATGTGATCAGCATTCACGCTCAACTACCAGGGTTATCCCACACCCAAATTATTTGACACTACACACTTTGTAGAAGCTTACCCTCCATTCCATGTACTTTTACTACTGATATGACAATCCAAGTATAAAGAAAGCTTTTATTGTAAATTCAGATATTTACCCACAAAAATGCCTTTTATAAAAACGAAATGGTATCAATTCGGTATGAGACGATACTTCTTTAGAAAGAAGGCTGAATTTTATATAATTAACTAAGTCTCTCTAGGAATATTTTCAGGAATAATTACGAAAGAGATCTGTGGGCAGAGAAATGAAAAAGACAGTTCCGGAATATAATTTTGATCCTAAAGCCTAGCCCATACAGGAACACTGTTGCGAGTCTGTCCCAACTCAATGTGTCCCGCATCTGTTCAGAAACAGCCCCGTACAATTAGTCTCGTCCACAATGCCATATAAAATAGTTACAAAAACCACATCAGCTGACAATAAGACTATAACAACTATGTGCCAAACTTCTCCCGAACAGGTCCAGACTTGCAATGTTGCTCAACATCGTTCTAGAGAATCCTATTTAAATGGGATTTAAAATCCTGTATCACGTAGACCCGCATTACACTCCAGGAATACGGGGTCATGTTGTGGGTCTAAATCATAGTCTGAATTCAGCCCCGCAACATTAAATCCAGGTGCGGATTAGACTTAACACATTTAGAATGAAACAATTGCTGGGCATTATAACTATAAGGCAATATATACCCATGATTCTTTACTGTACCTACATAATGACAAAGCCAATTTCTTTTGCTATTGTATGTTAGATATTTGGACAAGATAAAGGAGGTTTAAAAGCCATCGTCGTTAAGGAAACGCTGTCGGAGTTTTATTATCGATGATGTAAGAAGAATAAGTGATTTACAGCTGTTAATCTAGACCAGAATTCAAATTTATGTAATATATTTTGACAATGAAACGAACGAAGTGTAATGAATAGATAGATTTAAGATAAGAACCAGTAACCAGGCGCCATTTCCGCATAAAAGGCCTCCTAATGCTAATACACAAGCTCTCGTGTCTAGGGGATGAGCTTTATGTGATAAAGAAGTGGGATCCTTGAGAATATCGATTGGCTTATATCGATACTATCGAAGCTAAGTAGCCACAATGCAACTCAGCCTTTACCTTGTCTCTATCGGATCCCTCATATACTAAAGAGATTTGGATGATGCATCTCAAAAATTCAGAACGGTAATAAGGTGTCTTGGGACTTTTTCATTCAACTCTCAGTCGAAATATTTTTTCAGGGTCAGAATCATCTCATTTTCAACCGCTTATCTTCATTTTATATATATATATATATATATATATATATATATATATATATATATATATATATATATATATATATATATATCATTTTTTTAAATTGTAATTAAGGAAAACATCGTACCTTTTGCCACCAAAATTATCTCAAGATATGGTGATTCTTTTTTATATGGTGGTCATTTTTATCCAACAATTATAGCAGATGTTGCTGATTTTTTTTTTTTTTTTATATAATTTATATATATATATATATATATATATGTTTGAATTTAAAATTACATAATCTTTTTTATTGAATATTGGTAAAAGGGATAGCCAATATAAATTACATCGGCAATCCTACTATGATTATATCAGATTCCTATCGCTAATTTTTTTATCCTATTATTTGTTAATTCATTTTATAGAAATATCATTTGGTTTTGGATCCTTCCTGTTTGATAAAATATAAAAGGAGGATATTTCATCGTAATTGAGGAATACTGCAATGAAGAATAAATTACATAAAACTTTCGTAATATAAAACAGAAAATTAAACTAATTTCAGCATCAGAGGGATCATGCGGTAAACTCTTCCGTTTTGTACAAATGTATTGAATTGATAAATTTAACTGTTAATAAAAATACTGCAAAATACAGACTGCGCTCTGAATAATTTATTATTGGATTCTGAGTGGGAGGAAGTTGCTTTTACAAAAAGCTCTTAGCGACACTATCTCTGAGGCAGAAAATATATTCGTTACTTTTCGTTTAATTTCACAATGGTCTTTTTTTCACTTTAAATATAGATGATATTTATTTCATACCCAGTATACAGTAATAAACAATTATAGTAATTAGATGGCGTTGAAAACCAACATGCATTGCCTAAACCTACTCAAGATATTCCGATAAAATTTAACATAAGACCTGCATATTTTTCATAATTCAATAAATTAAAAAATAGTTTAAATTTTAAATATAAAAAATACTAAACTTGTGATTCCTCTTCCAGATTTGAGTTTTCGAAAACGGGACCAAAATTGTTTACGATTATTTGTATTTATTTTTTTATTTACAATGCCTCCCATAATAGTAAAACATCTGACATTAAATAGGCTATTATTCACAAGCCAAAAATATAGTATACAAAAATATATTATTTTAAGTAATCGCAAATTGGGAAAACTTGTAAACTTGATAATGAAATAATCAATGGAAACGTAATCAGCACTTATTATGCACTTAGTATGATTATGTTAAAGCTGACCATGTGGAATTGGGTTTTGACGGGATTCGAGGAATTTAATATTAATAAAATTGAAAATTAATTACTATTTTCTAAAATTTACCACCACAACAACATATCATTGCCAACGATTCAGTTATGCAGCAAAGGATTTCAGTCTCACCGATCAACCACTCTATTTCGATTCTTATAAAAAAAAAAAAAAAAAGATACATACATATGCATATATTCCATCCGATACAGAACATTTCGATTCGATACTATTTAAAACTCTAATCTTTGATATTGATCCAAATTGTAACGAATGATTCGATTCGATATTACGAGTATCGAAAATATTGGAACGTCTCACTCGTCAGTCGTCTACTCCCGGCTTCATATGTCAAAGTCCTCGCGTATACTGTATGCGTAAAATGTGCTGTAACTTACAAAAAATGTAGCAAGTGTCAGCAGGAGCGAGCGAATGCTTTACCGCAAGCAATCGCATTCGATCCACTATTGTTTGAATTTTCGGACCTAAGTTATCGACTGTAACAGATCAATAGACTTACAAATAGTATTGTTCTATCACAATATTCCAAAACGAGCTCTTTCATACAATAATTCTTCCGAATCTATCTTTCTTAGTTTTCCTTAATGCTATTCTGAGATAATGCATTAAGAAGAACTTTGAATTTTTTATCCGTAACAAAAAATCTACCGTTCGGGAAATATAAGCTGACGATGAAGAGAATCATGAATCTCTAGACTGCTATTTTTGTGATTCATTTCAATAATTATTGAGTGCTGAATCCCAATGCCGTGACTTTTACGCATCTTTGACACTTGGATGGCAGGCGGCACACCCCTGCATGTGCTAATACCATAACAGCGGTACTAACACGCAATCAGCATGCTCCGATCCTCACATTAATAACAGCCGGGTCGAAATGCCAGCGAGCCAGTAAATCTGACTGGAATGGGTATTTAACTGGGGGAACTCATTCAAATTCCCACTCTTCAACTCGCAATACCCTCAGTGCCTTTCCGATAGGCCAATTCACCAATCCAAGAGAGACGCGTGGATAGACTGTTTCAAGAGGGACAATGCAAAAAAGGTGATGGGAATGTGGGTTCGATATTTATAATCTATTTATATTTTTTTTGGCGTTTAGGTAAGGAATGTATTGTAATCGGGTCAAATTTTCGATGTTCAGTTGTTAACGGATCTATACGTTTCAGGATCCCCTGAGTCCAAAAAACGCATTTTTGGCCATAGGCCATCGTGTCTGTGCCACGATTATCTCTTAAACGGGCGAGCCGATTTTTTGTATTGTTTTCGATCCACAGAATATATAAAAAATAAGCATGCAAAAATATAATTAGAGTGAATTAGCATGTAAAATAATGAAAATAATATATTTGTAACAACACTAATTAAACTCAATACCATAAAACCAACTTAAAATGTAATGAGGTTTGTAGTGTGAATATGTTAAATATGTTTGTAGAACGAACAACTTGAATATGGAACAAGAGCCCGAAACACTGTTGGTTGGAATTATTTAAATAAATTATATTAATCTGAAAGGTTATTCATTTGAAATTTCCTAAAAGCTATAAAACTATAATAAGATAAATTACCTATTGAAAATTAGTATATATAATTAATACATGTTAAAAAAAAAGAAAAGAAAATACTGTAGCTATTTACTTTGAGACCCCTCCGACTTCCCTAGAGTTTGAACCGATCCATTACTAAATTACATGATCCTCATCTAATAAATGAAACACATCTTTCCTGTTTTCCAAATTTCATTGATCAGCTACTTTTGAACTTGTTTTTCATTCGGTTTTCAAATTTGCTACGGCCATATTATTTACGTGAATAAACCACTAATTCTAGGAGTGAAGTATTGTTTATAACGATATAATTTATATTATGTCCTATTAAACAAGGATGTAGGCAATCTTTGTTATCATTCAATAGGTTAGAGCAAAATAGAATTGCATGGTAAATATGAATTATACATATTTATTTTATATAAAAACCACGTACTTACTAGGTAATCTCATTAAAAACATCGTGACGATATTCATACAATCAGGAGAAATTTATAACGCAGTATACTTTCAATATTTTCTTTAATATTTGGGTTACGAAAGTAACAACGGTCTAGCAAAAAACGGACGTGCAATAATAAATATATATATATATATATATATATTTTACACTTAAAAAAATAATATAAAACCACTTAATCAAGGATGCCTGAGGCATAGAAGAATTTAAAATATTAGCCCTATGTGTTCAAGATTCCGTTACATTTTCAGTGCGTCAAGGAACAAACAAATACTATTAAGGAAAACAATGCATCATAAATTAATTCATTTTTTTTTTTTTTTAACCATTATTCTATTGTATCAATGATATCTTATTTTCTACAAACTTCTGTTTAATAAACGTATTGAAATAATGCCTATTTAAAATATTTTTTTTTATTGCAACTAATTATAAATTGAAGAATACACTATCACTGATGCTATATCTTATCAGTATAAATGAAAAATGTATGTTCGTACGTACCGAATTAAAAAATTAAATTAAAGTACAATAAATAGACAAATTAATTACCTTTAGCATGATTGCGAGTCATTTCTTCTTTTATAGGTTCTTCCGCAGGTTTAGGCCTGGAAAAAAATAATACATATACATTAAAATAAATCATATAAATCTACATATAAACACACACACACACACACACCCGTATTTTATATATCAATAATCAATAAGTCCCTTCTTTATTGGGACAATTTTAAAAGAAATCCAATAAATCAAAAAAGTTTTACTTTCTACAAGTCGTGTAATTTTGTGAATGGTAATATGTAAATATATTTCTAATTCAACTATACTGGTACTGGTATTGGTGGGGGGAACTAGTCCGGCAAGTGGGCCTTATGGTCCTTTTTGCCAACCCCTGACGGCTACTTTTACGTTACCATCGCGTACTAACCAGAGTGGGAGTGTCAAGATTCATTTCACGGGATCGCCACGAAATGAATATTAACGGGCCCAGGTGGGAATCGAACCCACAACGTTCCGAACCGGGCTCTCTGGGACCCTCGCCCCAAAGTACTCGACCGTCAGGTATTCTAATTCAACTATAAGTCTAAGTCTAATTGATATTATGAGAAAAATAGAGAAATGTAAATAATTTCATTTAACAGTTCAAACTAATATTTAAAGCTAATTTAAAGTTAACATTTAGAAATACTAATAACGGTTTTTTTTTTGTTTTTTTTTAAATAAATAAAAACGCTATTTTTCCTACGGTGAATTATTATTTTAAATTTATGAGAAATGGAACTATCCGCGGGACTCAAAGCTTTGTTTTGAAATCATCTAGTGTGGTGGTAATAACAGATTTTGCCAATTTTAAATTTCTTTATTATTTTTTTTGTCTCTCTTTAATAATTGGTAATCATATTGAATACGAAATTTAATAAGAAAATCGGCTAATAAATGAGCAGAGATTTATTCGTTATAACCAGAGGCGTACGCAGATTTTTTTTTCGGAGGTATTTAGTAAGAAGAAGGCAAATAATCACCCAAATGTCTATAGTCGCCAAATTAGGCGCAAGATTTAAGGGTCAAAAATTACTAAAAATATCACTCAAAATAAAAATCTTATGTTGGTGGTTAAGAAAATCATATTTTGTTCGTACATTTCGGGGAGGATATATTCCGCTGATCCCCCCTCCTCCCCCCCCCCCCCTCCTGCGTATACTAGAGATTATAACCCCTGGTTGTAACAGAGATTTTAGTGTTATAACAGTTAGTAGAAAAATTGCATAAAATTGAGAAGATCAGCACAAATGAAATGGCGTTCTCGACAGGTTTAAATGTTTTGGCTTCACAATAACCTCAATAGGAATCTAATAAACTTAAGAAAGGCCAGCTTGCAAGTGCGAATAAAGGGACCTCTTCTTCCCGTTTTTCAAACTAAAGTCCCAAAACATCTCAAGAAACGTTAGAAAAAAAAAGTTTCTATTTTAATTCAAATAATTATTTATATACTTATATAAAAGTAACTTTTCCTTTAGAATATGGTAGACTCTCGCTAGCCCGAACATTAGTTCAGTTAATTATAAAACCAAGGGAGATCGGATTAGCGAAAAATCCAGATTGTTATTAATATATTTTTTAAGGGATGGTTCAGATTAGCGAGAGTCCACTGTAAGTTGAACTGTTTACGAGTAAGGTATATATCTCTATTTAATCTTCATCAATGTGGTCATTAATGTAGTCCAGATGCAGCCTGAATGGCACAAAGTTTACGGGTTAATTATTACCTAACTAATATTTGAGATACTAAAGGCTTTTATTGCAACCTTACAATAATGAAATTATTATTACTATTGTATAATTGTTTGCTCTCATTAATTATCGTTATTGTATAATTATATTTGTATTATTTATAGTCACGGTTTATATGCGTTTTAAATCTACAAAATGGTTACCCTTCTAGAAGCGGAGGAGACTAGCAGTAAAATTTGCATCGAACAGTTAGCTTAGCCCTTCCCCATTAACATATTTTACCGTAAACCACAAGACGTACGAAGAACGTTCCGCCACCACAAGACTGTACGGAGTTATATCGACTGGCAGGAAGTCGCTTCGGGGACTGCCTTGTTATAAAGAAGCTATCTTCGTCAGGAAGGAGGTCAATCAGCTCGTCAGTTGAATCCTTGTTAATTTTCGGAAGGGAGGAAAGGCAAATGACCATGGATGGATGGGAGACGTAGAAACTAGTTCGAATAGTGAATATAAATGGGATCAATAATTTTTAATAACTTATCATTACACCAACATTTTAAGGAAAAAGTTCAGACGGTCAAGTTTGGCATAAATAGTATCTGGAGTAATGTTTTCGGTAACAAGTGTGTTGGGGAAGTACAAGATATTTCAGTCGGTATGGTGCGCAATTCTGGAGATACCATAATTTCCAACAAGAGGAATGCATTCATAGATTGTTTATAAAGAAGCTTTTCCGCCTTCAAAGGAACACTCTTAACTATATGTTATATTTGGAAACGGGTAGGGACTTATCGCTATTTTTTACCTTACAGTTGCACGCAAATCACATCATACAATTTTTTTTTTATTTACAGAAATTTACAACTGTAAAGAATATACAACAAGTAAATATGAGAATAAGTAAATAACACTTGATAATGACGTGAGCAGGAGCTACCCATTGGCAGCACTTCGATGACTTCTATCTTAGGAGGTCCCGCGGCCATCTTCTTTTAAGACGTCTCGGAGGATTATTGTGAATAGTTTGGGAAAGGTTACGAACTAGTGGGCTAGTGTGGGAAAGGAGATTGTAATTAAAAGAGGTATATCTATTTCGGACCAAGTCTGCAACAAAGAGAATATTTAGGTCTTTATGGATAATTTTATTTGTAACATAATAAGGAGCATTAAGGATTTTTTAAGGATTTTGGATTGTAAGGATTGGATACGCGAAAAATTTGATGGCTTCGTGGAGTCCCAAAGCTCAATCCTACATGACCAAATAGGCCTGATAATGGCAATGTATATGAGCTTTTTATAGTAAATCGGAAGTTTAGAGCGTTTGCCAAGCAAGTGTTGTAGTAAACGGTATCTACGAGCAGTTTCTTGTCATTTCAGTCTTGTATGAGGATTCCTTGTAAGGCGTTTATCCCGATGGATTTCTAGATAGCGGATCTGTTCAGAGGGATAAGTGAAACATTATTAAAGGACAGGAAGTAGTGGGTTTGGGACGAAGGGTAAAAGTGATATGTTGGGAGTTATTTTAATTCTCCAGTTCTGACATCATTCTTCAATGGAAATTATGTGTTATATTATTCACAGATATCACACATGAGTCATCTGCGTATGTAGTGAGGACAGTGCTAGGATGGGTTGGGATATCAGCTGTATAAACCGTGTAGAGAATAGGGTCTAGGATGCTACCTTGAGGGACACCAAATTTTAAAATATGATAATTGCCACTAGCCAAAAATTTTAGCACTGGAAGGCATAAACAACAAAAACAATAGCTGGTTTAACGAATGTATAAAATTAGCCGATATTTTAGGTTGCACACTCGATAGAGATTTTCTATCTGTGGAAATGTGGGAGAGCCGAATGCATACGCTGATTGATAAAGCCAAAGACAATTTTAAACAAGAATAAATTGTAACTGTAATGAGTGCTGAGTACCATTTTCTGTATAAAAGAATTGACTTCTGTGTTAGCTACATACATGATGAAAACCCTATGTAATTGATTCAGACACCGCTTGAGACTACAGGCGAACTTTTTAATTTAAATTGTAACCCATGGATGAAAGATTTATTTACATAAGCTATTTGTAATAGTAAGGAAGATAAAAACGTGCTTCATTTAGTAGACGGGTGTTCTGTTTTAAATTCATATAGGAAAAAAATATTTAGGATGAGTGTATTAACAGAAGAAAAAGTAATAGGCATTTTAAATGGAAAATATTGGAATAAGTTATTTATACATAGAATAGAACAGAAGAAAAACTTTATTCTGGGACTAGGTCCCTTAAGAATAACACAATCGAACAAATAAAACAGAAACAATATATGGCCATTAATCTACAAAATAAAGATCAGTTAATGTTTACAATATTTTCAATAAAATAACAAGCAAACAATATAAATTCTTGTCTTAAAAAATACAAAACAATGGGCTGATTAGCAAAGTTGAAGCTAGTGTATTAAAAACTATTATTTACTTCTGATCTAGATGTTAATCTCAAATTGAAATTTCGTAATTAGAGAACATCATTTTGGAAAAAAAGAAGGAGTTGGAAAAGGTGGAAATAAGCTTGAAATTATAGACAAAATTTAATCACTATACTAATCAAAATTCAATTATAACAAAAAAATAGAATTAGTATAGTAAGGGCCATATCAGCCATAGTGAAGTTTTGTTTATATTTTGTTTTGCCTAGCCCTGTAATTCTTAAGGCCCCCTTACACTGGAATTGTTATAAAACTCCGTCAATAAATTGAACGTCTGAGGGGCATATTGTAGCAATAATATTAAAGCGTGTATATATATCACACCACATTCAATAATATTGCTTCAATAATATTGACAGTGTACGGTGGGCTTTAGTGGGAAACGAAGTTCAGATTGTTACTATATAATATCTTTTTGCCATGTTATATATCTATAATGTAATTATTTATTTTTATTTTGGCCATGCACGTAGATCATTTTTCTGGCAGATCCACGCCAGTATTTTGTGTTTTGCATATAATAAAGATAAATAAGAGAAATGTGTAAATAAAACACGTTTATCTATCTATCTGTATATCTAGTGAATATAACAAACAACATTGGCCGAATATGGAGGAACAGGATTTCATAATTTTATACATCTGGTTCTTTAAAAATCTGAAACCCAAACCGGTATAAATGGCGAATCAACCATTCCCCAAATGTCTACCAATTCGCATCAAACATTCATGAGCTTGTATTTACTTTTTCAAGAAAGATTTAAAAATTGCTGTTTCCGAATTATTCATTGATAAATATCACTATAAAAAAATTCGCCAATTTAAAAAAAAAGATCCAAAACATTTGGGAACATATTATGAAAATATCATGAAAAGCATTAAATTATACGAACATAATAACTAAATTAAAATTTTCTACATAAAGATTGTAGGTTACATTGATTGTAGATATTTAAATAATTTAATAATATTTTTTTTTATAAATAATGAATAATTGATTTTAATTTAATAATTATATTTTTGTTAATGTTTGCACACAATAAATTACAATAATAGACATATACAATAATATCATAAAATAACCTTCCTCTTTGGAATTTCACAGTAACTAGCAATTAATAGGTGATTTCCTAATTTTAAATTTGTGTCATAATATTAACCACGTAGTGAATATTTGTACATAGTTAATTACTCAGAGGTTTGATTGATCCTAGCCTGATATTTAATTTTATTTTTATATTTACCATCATGATTTATTAGGCCTGGCCCGGATTGCTCATTAATATAGTATTATTATAATGCATTTTAACATATGTATTTGGTATAAGGTAAATTGTAATATATTCTATATCTTGTTATAGTTTTCTATGTTTTTGAATAAACTAAAATAACGGAATTTCCAGATATGCCTAATGAGGGCTCGAGAAACATTCCGAAAATTTCCACCGAAACATTCCACATAAAAATAAACAGTCGGTGAAGTAATTTCAGCCTTTATATAAGCTAAATTATTAATTAATTAATAGAAATAAATAATAACATTGTAAATATAAAAATAACGAATAATTAATTAGTAGTGAACTAGGACTTCCATTATACGATTTATTTGTTTATCGCTCACATTTCATTTCCATTTATTGACCTTCCACGGTCTCATCTCCATCAGAAATATAATTACAAACAAACTAAAAATATGCTAAATAGACAAATATAACATAAAAATTAAAGACCTATATTATAAACAGAATCTGAGTATAGTAATTAATTGGAAGGAGATGGTTCAGATTAATTAAATTAAACAAATTAAGGAAATAAATATGTAGGATATTTTTTTTTTCTATGAAGGATTTAAACTAGGTAAACAATTGCAAAGGGCAAATATCTATTTGATAATAGCTCAGTTTTGACAAAAATAGTTGTTAGAAATAGATACTCCAATATAAACTTATATTCTGATATAATTTTAATCGGAAGGACGTTGTAAGATAGATATGATTACAAATAGGTGTATAAATAATATACATAAATACTAATTCAAGATAAATATATTGCAAAATAATGTAAGTTTAATACTGTTATAGAGAAAATCAAAATAAATCAAGTAATAAAATAATATTATGAATAATTTACAATGTATTGCACAATTAAATGTCTAATGATGGGGATAAGACCTAGAAACACCAAAAAAATGGAAATAAAGATTGAGCGATAAGCAAATAAATCAAATAATGGAAGTCCCAGTTCACTACTAATCACTGAAATTCCAGAAGAGTTCTCTGTAAATTATAATTAAATCATAAAAAAAGACTAATGATTGCTTGCGATAAATTATGGATTAAGATAATTTAAGAAATATTACGTATTGTATTTTTCCTAGAGATTAAAACCGACCATAGGAGTCCAAAGAGTACAGTAGTCTAGTTATACATAATTATAAAGATAACCGGGGCTAACAATGTAAGGGATGCTCCTAAATAAATATAAATTTCATATAGTGACAGAAGAAAACAATACACAGATCAATAAAAAAAGAAACATCAACACAAAAAGGAAAACTATACACCACATTTAGCTATGTCCACACTGTTCGAATTTCGATTCAACTTTCCAGGCGACATTGCAGGCGACACTCCGTCCAACATGTCGAATAGTAAGCACATAACTTATAAGTTGAATTGCATTAGATGTAGATTAAGAAATATTAATGCACTCAATGAACACTGTAATTTTAATTTTGCGGATGGACTTAAAATCCCATAGCTTTAAGAAAAAAATTGGAAACCTTTTTTGCTTAGCAGGTATACATTAAATTTAAAATAATAATATATAAACACGCGAGCAACCAATAAAAGCGTATTAAATCAAAAAAACATTACCGTACATTACCGTTCAAAGTCATAAGTAGAAACAGCAAAATATCAAAATGTAGTTATGACCTTTATTTTCATAGTTAATACTAACAAGGACTTATTTCTGTTGGTTGGTCAATTGTGATGTTTATGATGAAATAAATAGTCAGGATGCCGTCAAAACAATAAACAATAAAAAGTAAATTACGTTGACAGCATCCCGGCTATTTATTTCTTCATTACCTACAAGGGGAGTGCAAGATGTGTCCATCACCGATTCCGATCAAAAGTTGTTGGTGACTTTACAAATTAAAAAAATTGGCAAATGCTCAAGGATAGAATAAGGATAGTGATTTTAATTTGGTGAAAGGGATTGAATGGCCCAGGGGTATGAATACAGTTAACTTTTTTTCGTCCATAGCAGTAGGCACTGGCGTTAACTGAATGGGCGCAGTGGTTCCGGTACTCAGGGGCTACACTCGGTGGGCACCAAAAAAAAAACCGAGAAACATCAAAGGGAAGTTTAAAAATTCCATTTTTATCAAGTTTACCGAAAGAAAATCTATAGTTTAATAAAGGATGAAAGATGAATCTAAATCAAAGAAGCAATAAAAAGGAACAGCTGCATTCCTTTAAGGGAACTTTATGGCGTTGTGTATTTATCACACCCTATTAGCTCCTTCGTTTGTTTTAGGATTTACTAAAACCGACTAAACGAAAGAAATCACGCCACTGATGCAGCACCGTCGTTGCCCTCTCATCAATCCTACTACTTTCCCCCTTCGTCCCTCTTCTAACACAGCTGCTTTCCAAACTACTCCATGATGGTTTTTATTTTCAGTGTCGCCTTCGTATGGACCGGGCATACAAGTTGAGCATACAATTAGTGTTTTTTTATTATTTCAAAGTACTGTAATTAATTTCCTCTTTTTAAATATTTGTAACTATTCTTTGTCACATCATTTTGCAATACTTTCTGATCCCACCAAAAAAATATTCCCCCTTACGTGTACACTTTTTTCTTTCTCCATAGTCTATATATGTCATGGTTGCGCACTTTTCCACTTTTCGCACACAGGCGCAAAAGTCCAGTTACGCCACTTGCATTATGTGTGTCACTGGTGGTTTTGACGAGAACAGATTGTATGGAGAAGCCGGAAATTTACAATACAGATCGGAAAAACACTGAATAACAGCGTCTCTTTTGCAATGAAATTCGTCTTTTTCTAAATCAACCAAATCTATCTCGTTTATTCCATTAATATTATTATACTACTAAAAAATTCAGACGCATATTTTGAACAAAAATAATTTCTCACATCAAAATATAAAAAATAGAATTATGAAAATAAAAACTAACGAAAAATTGACGGATATGAAAAAAGGCCTTTTAAATTATCGTATCGAAAAGGACATGTTTGTTTTAAATATAGGTCAATATAACGTGTATGCATAATTACTTTTTAAAAAAACCTTCCTTTAACGAGACTTGTAAAGCCACTCGTATTTCAAATCAAACAGTTTACAGAATCATCAAAAGGAAAAGCCAAGGGCCATTTATAACTTTCATAAAAAAAAAAAAAAAGAAAAAAAAAAAAAAAGACAATTTCAGATCGTTTAACGAAAGGACTACCGAAAATCAAAGTTGGTATCATCTGCTATCCGTCAAAGGTACACAGTTTTCATAACTAAAATATTCCTCCAACGTTGAATATGTACAATGAATTTAATTCAGATCATTATGTGCCTAACTTTTCTAAAACAACATTGTCGCTAAGAGTCATTCAACATCAAATCAACCAATAAAAAAATAATTTTAGACCCAAAATTTTTCAAAATGAGCGAAACTTGGTGTTTATGTTCTATGCATAAACATAGCAGAAAATTCAAAATTTCAGATTTTTCTCATTTTTAGTTCTTTAGTTATAAAGTTTTAATAAAATAAAAAATGGGCTGTTTTTACTCACGTTTTGAAGCCTATAAACTCCAAAACTGTTTGACCTATAAAGCTTAAAATAGTTTCATTATTTTCAGAATTACATGAGCTTTAATTTGATATGTATTTTGATTTAACCAAACCAATCATAAAATCATTTATCAATCTTTTAGTCAGTTGCAGATCTAGGTATCCTTATTGTGTTGCAGTTTCGTTACAGTTTCTTCATATTTACAACGGGAATTATTGTCATATGCTTTGCATATCCTGTATCTATACTAGTTTTTAAATTATAACGTAAAAATGTCTCCTATTATTCATGGCGCAAGGAAAAAATTATAGTTCCACCAAATAATTAAGTCATTGATAAAAAAAATAAGGATTGTTCTATCAAAACCCAATATGCCGCGTTCTTACCCAATAAAAGTTAATTGGACTTTAATTATTGTTTTGTATCTATCTGGGGCAATTTTTGGTACTAGCCAGCTAAACGCTTACTGCATTGGCGAAAAATATACTACGTATGTGTTTGTGTGATTTCCTTATATTAACAATTTCTTTTGAGTAATATTACATTCTGTCTCAGTAAGGACAATAGCTATAGTGATCAAAAAGTTCACACCTCATATTAAAGAATTTTTTTAGAGTATATTGGATTGCAAACATGTCGCAATCGATAAAAACATCAAAAACGTTGTAGTTAGAACACTGCGGGGATTAAGTGTACAATTATATATGTTTAGAGCAAGAAATATAAAACTATTCAGTCTTAGAATTTTTGTGTTCATTACATCAGATAAAACTTAATTATTATAACTCAAATGCATCAGTACTCTCTTCTTGGGGGTAGAAGCTCAATATCACCCGTTTCCGGAGAGTCAGTGGAGGATTGAGAAACATATTAAAAAGGTTTCGAGCTCATCTGGTTTCCACATCGCCTCTTTCATATCCTTTTTTAAGCAATTCTGTCAAGGTTCTTGTTTTTTTGTTGTTTTTTTCGTAACATTCTTTTAACAGTGTAGCCAATTGGCGTCTTTGAAATCGCGATTTGTTCGTTTAACCCACGTAATGATTTACCCGAGACCAAACGAGTCCCATAGGATTCAACTCGGTGGTAGGCGTACAACTTCAGTTTTTTCCATTTTTTTCTTAAGTCGTAGAGCCACTTAATATTTTTAACCAGCCTCCTGGTGATTCCACTTCCCTAAATGGTGTTTTCCCTGTCATTACTCGATTGAATTAATGGTGTGAACAAACAAAACAATAATGATAAAATAAAAATACATTGAAAACCTCTTTGTTTATTTTAATTGTTTTTGAACATAAAAAAAGATGATAATTTGTAGAAACACTCCAGCTTTAAAATGGATGAATAATTGTCGAAACGTTGCATCGGATACAGTTAGAGAATAAAAATAAAGTTTTGAGTCAATAACTTATTTATTGAAAATAAAACACACACACACACACACATACACACATTGAATATGGAATAACGGACACTTGGTGGAAAACCTGATGGTAGTTTAGCATCAGTGGTACACAATTCATTCAACTCGATTATTTGTCATGTTTTTTATGATCATGAGGGGTATATCTATATCCTCAGGCATCGTACACGCCTAGCGACAAATGTATGGCTATATCTCGCAGAGCTTGCATGAAACTGTGTGCGATTGTATGGAACACTTCGCAGCTTCCCCGATGAAAATGGGATACAAGATACATGTCTTGGAATTGGGTGGGGAGAGGCGACTGTAGTTCAAAAAGAGAAGGTATCCTTGGGTTAATTTTACCACCTTATAATATAATGGTAACAATAATATCACATTTTAAATAATGTTCAATAATACCGCATTCTAGGATTAATTTTAACTTTTCTAGAAAATTAATGGCGTGGACCATGTCTCTCTAAAATAGATTTCTCTCCTCCAATACCGTTTATATTTAAGTTTTTTTTTGTGCTGATATCATTAAATTATTAACGTACAAGTTAATAGCACATAAGCGATTTGTTTTGACATGGTGCACCTCCATATTACATACTGACTCAGGTGTGGACACGAGACATTTGTATCGCCGCAGTATGGGACTTCTGTATCGCAACAATGTCCCATACATTGTCCCTAGTTGTGTACTAGGCTTTAGAGATGCTTTCTGGTAAACACCGACACCAAAGAGGCCGCGCAAAGACGCCAGATTGGGTCGCTTTCCATCACAAAGGCAACCGAAGCCGTCGAGACACGCATTACGGCTATTCAAAGGATTGAAGCATTTTATTATTTTTTAATAGCTGTTCTTCAATAGTCATTTAAAACACAAAACTGGTTTAAAAAAGTTCGTTTCAAGTTAATAATGTTTTTTCACTACAATGGTAATAGGTTGAGGAAATATAGGATGGTAATAGGTTGTCAAAACCACAGTGGAGTGTCCGCCACAAAATAAATGAGGCGTATTCTTTTAAAATGGTTTAAGTCTATTATTGACAAAAAGTTAGCTAATGATAACAATGAATGCAAACTGCTATGACCTTTTTATCTATAAACAGTTCCAAAAACAATCGTTCAAAATTTTCATCATTTTGTCGATTTAAATTTACGTATTCCGCTTTCCGCAAAGACATAACATTTACTTCAAAATTTATACTACATAATTTCTCTACTTCATTTTTATGTGTGTTGCAACAGTGTTATTGACATACAAATTTGGGTTCGATCACCGGAATTTTTGTATTTCCCGCGTTTATTGTTGAGTATATAACTCAGCAGTGTGTTCTCTTTGATCACTTAACTTAAAGTAAACAACTACGATTACCTCTAAAGTTACTAATTGATAATTTCATAACAAGTGTGAATTTTATATAATATAATAATCAAAATGGATGTCACCTTAAAATCAGACAGTGATTCAGGTGGTTTTTTTTAAATATAAAATAAACCCTTATTTTGATGCATTTCCTACTAAATTTTAATAATATTTTATTATTATTTATTTTTAGAAACCATCCCAATGAATAGAAGCAAAATGAAACAAAATAATTAAAAATAGCACATAACGTATTAATACATAGTTGTAATTAAAGTAATTTAAATCGCATTACCTGAAGAAATACTGAAATAAAGCCTTTTTATTTTGTATTTTTGACATATTTAATACAAATTTTATTTTAAAAAATTGGTTTGATTCAATTGAAATCCCGTATTTAATATTTAATAAATGTATGATTTTCACATTTTGTTGACTTAGAAAGTGATGAAAGTCAATTTGAGGTCATCGAAAGTTTTGATCAAAAATTTCTTTTAACTAATACTTTAAAAACGGTTATATTATAAACTTAAATCAATTTATATTAAAAAAAAAACATCAAATGAGCGGATTAACGTATACCAATATTTTTCAAACCATTCAAATACAAACCCTTAAATATCTACATATAATATAAAATGGACCTAAACCAAGGAAGCCTAACAGGTTAAGAAAAACGCGTTAGATTTTTTCCTCGTTTTGACCAGAAGGTTCAATAATTTTTAGACCTGGACAACGCATGTTTAATAGGAACGACACGTTATTGACGAGAACCTACAATATGATGAATTTAATTTAATTATTTAATTTGTATGTTTTATAATTTTATACTTAGCTCATTTAGCTCAACAAAGGCAATAACTTCACCTGTATCGGTGTAAATATAATTTATTTAATGTTAATAATGTCTAATTAAGTTTTTTTTTTCTTTTTACTGAACCAGGATCATGAATTGTTGTCATGAGACAATAATTATGTTCTAAAAAAAAAAAAAAAAACCATTCCATTTTAATAATTCAAATAGCCATAAAAATTAATAGTACACAACTGAGCTAAACTCATATTATTGCACTTTAATTAATATCAAAGGATTTTTCATCTGACAAGGGAGGGCACAGTCAATGGGTCACCGATTTCAACCAATTTTTTTGTGGTGATTATACATCCAAAAATATTGGACACATGTGTCGGCATTCGTTGTAATGGGCCATAAGAGCCGAGAAAAAAAAACACGCTGAAACTACTTTATTTTTTATCTCGAGTTTGAAAAATGATATCGGCGTGTTTTTTCCACCATAACATTTGTTTTTCAGAGTATATTAAAATAAAAATACAAACATTAAAAAATTATTGCTTTTCGATCAGATAGATTGAAAAAAATGTTTAGATTATTGGGTAAACTAGCCTTATATATTTTTTTACACCAACAATTATGGCAGATTTTGATTCAGTGCAACAAAAAACCTTTATATTAAAAATATCATCGAAAATAAAAAATTATTTTTTATTTCAGTTTCTAGGAGATTCAAAATTTGTAAGCCACGAAATTACGTTTGATTTGAAACTGTGTACCTCGTCTTCATTCTCGATGAGTGTATCTCGTCTATATATATATATATATATATATATATATATATATATATATATATATATATATATATATATATATATATATATATAAAGTTAATATATCCAAGTCTCAATTTTTTTTTTTTTTTTTGAAGAATTAATATTTTACAACTAAAAATTATTCGGTTTATAATAGATGTTCCAATTGGTAATGGTAATTTTAATTCATGATGTGTGAAAACAATTAGAGGAGAATAATCATAACACGACTGCTGCTGTCACGATACACCAATGGTGAACGAACATCGTTGGGTATCTTCCAGCTAGTAGTCCGTCAAATCGAGGCAATTCTTGTTGTGGAGTAAGGCATTTTGGTAAACGTTTTCGATAAAAATTTGTCTTATCTTCATGAGTTGCCCCCCAAATAATTTTTATGTAATAATATTCCAAAATTGGATATATTCACTGTTGATAGAAAACTCCTCATATATTACTTAAAATAAATATTACTAACTCCTATCTTTTCGAAAAAACCTGGATTCATCCAAGTTTTTCACTATCTTGAAGCCTTTCTTGCTACACGGTTTATTAATAAAGGTTAATAAAGAAATTATCGGCTCCCGAATACGTTATATCTTTGGTCTTGGACGAGGAGTGCAAGCACGAAATCGGTCGAACTGTCGATCGCAATTCGGAGCTTCCTGCTCCCAGTGGACGCGAGACTAAGGAATTAAAAGAACTTATGTTATGAACAAGGTAAAAAAAATACAACTACATTGCATGAAGAGACTTATGTATGGTAAGGACGTACTGTTTCTTGGCTAACGGATACAAAAGGAGGTGATGTGGTCAGATTAAATATTCTGGCCAATGAAGGGTCAGGTACCCACACTTTAGAGGGTGGTTGTGATATTAGAATAGTATTTTTACCATAGTCGGTGTGGTGGTATAATCTAATCTAATTATAGTTTCTGAGTCTGTTTGAGTTTTTTTTTTATTTAATTTAATTATGTACCAATTACGATACTTATATGAAAATTCAATACAAATTCAAAATATTAGTTTAAGAATTTCTCTCGGCTATAACAAAAATTTCTTGAATAATATGTTATTGATGAAACCTGTGCTAATAAAACATATTGTTCAAATTACGTATTAACGCTTAATTAGAAATGCTAACATTTAAATCGCTATTTAAATACTACTATAAGGATATACAAGTTGCAAGATTAATAGTAAGCATTGCGAAATAGCATGTAAAGACGGTAACATTCCTTAAATGAAAAACCTTGATACGAGTATGATGACCCGAGACGTGGACTTGAAACACGTTACTCAACTAAATGGAGTACCATTGAATAAAATATCAAGTGGGTTTTAATGTGAATAATTGCTATTGTTCAATGAGAGATCTTGTACGGCCTTATCGCTTAGTCACATCTTGGCTGCCACTTTAACAGCGTGCAATGGAAAGGTCACTAGGCCAACAGAAATATTGTCTGCTGTGTTACGAAACAGTGAAAATTCAATCGATATATTTTAATGTTTCGATGCTGGTATGCAAGTCGATACTTGAATCAAATATCATAACGTAACCCTAAAGAGATCAGGCGGCCGAACTAATTCTTTCCCATTTGTCAGATGGTCTTAATATCTTCAACTCAGGCATTTCTTAATTTTAACATGAGTTTTAACAGAGAGTATTATTTATATAATTTGTAATATAAGCTATGGAAGATTGGTCAGAAACTAAAGACTAGGTTGAATATTCTACTATATGAATATTCTACTATATGAATATTCTGTAGATTAATATTCTACTCGCAGGAGTTGCACAACTAGAACTACGACTTCCTCTTGTCATTCTCATATAGAAGTTAACCAATGGCTTCTATCAAGCCAAACTCGGTATTAAATTCTCTATAATATGCGGAAAATGTCGAAAAACGCATTAAAAACCTTTGAAGCGCCATGTAAGAGAGTCCATAAGAAGACAACTATCAAGAAAAGGTCCTTATAATATACACACCCTTCATAAATATATAGCATAGTTAACATAGATTAGTATCTAAACGTGATTAAGATAGTTAAAATTTCTGCATTTACCATTTTGAGATGGACCTACAATTTAGTAAATTTATAGAATGCCAGTACTGAAAATGGAATGATATTTATGAACGTTTGAAGATGACTGGAATTATCTCGATCCTCCACATTTCTTATATATTTTTTTTACTTTAGAGCTAATAGTTTTATGTTTCGGTAAAAAAATGCTACAATTATTTTGCCTTGCTATTAAATCAAGTATTATTGTAGTTATTATTTTTCTTGATAGTAAGTGTTTATAACAGCTACAAAACATAAGATGAACAATATTTAAAAAATAAACAACTACATAAACGAACATGAAAAAATATATATACAAACAAAGTTATTTAACACTTCAGTTAGGTAAATTAAAACAACTTATTAATTCCTTATGAAAGGTTTTGCAGGTTTCGTGGTGGGAATTAGAGAAGAAATGTGCCAGAAAAATGATTTTAAGAACTGTGGATAACTAAAGGGAGTCGAAGTGGTCCATTATGATGACTCTTACTGTGGTGAATGAAGAATATAAATAAACTATTTGTAACTAAATAGAATGAAATAAATGGAAACTTACTGTGCTGGCAGCTGAGAGGGGACAAGTGGGCTCGGTACAACGAGGTCGGTCCTGTCTTTCGGAACGAAGTCGATGAGCCGCGGTAGGTGGCGCTGTTCGTGCCTGTCTGTCCTCGGAGGTGGTGGCGGCGGAGGGCGTCTTCGCTCTTGTCGAGGGGCGGGTTTAGGTGCGCTCTCCTCTTCTTCGACGGGGGAAGGTGATTTCAGATTGGATGCCTCGGCTAGACTATGGAACAAATTGGCTTCGTTTATAGCCGAGGAAGAGAACTCACGCTCCAGCCTGAGGAATGGTTCTAGAACTTTGTCCAAGTCGTAGGCTGTCGGCTTAGCTCCAGGGACTGGAGGGGGTGCCAGATCTATAGATCTACCATCGGAGAAGCTCGAATTGCATGTAGTCGGTGTGGAAGATATCCTGCTGACTACGGTGGAGATGCTGCTACCAGTATCATCAGATTCCGATTCTGTGGGCAGTATGCTCTCTTGGGCAATGAGGTCAGTATAGAGCTCAGCTTGAGGTAACTGACGCGAACGAGGCAGCACCGGAGGACTGTTCTTTTGCTGCTCCTCCACTGGCTGAGGCGGCACATATGGAGGAGGTGGCGGAGGTTCCACATTTTCCTTCTTTCTCGGAAACTTCCGCGGTGGGATGGGCGGGGCTTCCTTGTCCTCTTCCTTGCCCGGGCCTCTCCTCACCCGGAGCTTTATTACGACGTTAGACTCCTTTAAAGCCCTAACACAGTCCATTCTTGTCATTTCCGAAACAGGAACAGAATCAATAACCAAGATTTCGTCACCTGGTGCTAAAGGGCCCCAGGAAGCTCTGGTTCTCGAAGCAGGGCTGTCGTCAGCACAAGATTGTATCAATAACTTTTTTACTTTCTCAGCATTTTTTATACCTCCATCGAATTTCAGCCCGAAACCTAATCTTTCTCCTGGTAGCCTGTAGACTAGTACGTCCTCGGAGTCCGAAGTGCCGTTTTCGACAGAGAGTACAGTCACGAAGGGTTTCTCGTCAACTGCAACCACAGTGACGAAATCGGAGTTCTTGCACTGTTGACCAGGGCTATGCTGGAAGGATTCCTCAAGGGTCCAGTCCTGGTATGTCCCTGAGTCGTGACTTTGCTCCCTTTTGTGTTGAATTTCAAGAATTGAATCTCTACTCATTTTTGGGGAATTCCTTGACTTGGAAAATATAATCACCTTAACATTTTATTTAGAAAGGTACGTCCGTGCGACATAAAGGCATAAAGGCTACATGGCACTCCCGAATATTGTCCGCTGTATCTGCTTACGTTAAGGCAGTCAAACCTGAAACAAAAAAACAATAAAATAACCACTGGAATAATAATAATATTACAATACCAGAAGAAAAAAACATTAGTTAAAAGTTGACTTGTTCGTTTTTTTTTTTTTATAATAAAATCGACATAAGCATTCCGTGCTAGTTTAGATATGAATTTTATTAAATTATGAATATTTTAGAAAAACAAAAATAATTGAATGACGGAAACATTTTATTGACAGCTGAGTATGATAATGCACTTTTTAAGGTTCATTTATGGTCCATAAAAATTATTTAATTAAGAACAGAAGAATAGTTTAAGGACTCGATCAATTTTTTCTCTAATTGACTTAAAATAAAATCCGAAGTATATTCTTTTGAATGTGTCGAATACAAAATTAAAATCCATACAACATTACTAGTTAAAAGTTTATTAGTATGCCAAGAGTTACGAATAAATGATGTAATGCCGTTCTATTGTATGAAGTTTATAATTAAAATAAACAGTGACAGTACCAAATAAACTTATTTATTACTTCGCTTTATAAATGATTATTGTTAGACAGAATACAAACAAGGATTATAATGGAGCTCGAAGTTTTATAAATAACCTTCCGAATAAAATACAAAGAAAAAAATCGATCGAAAAATAAAGTTTACTATAATTAAAATTAATCGATATTCAAGTAAGATTTATTTATGATGCTAATTTAATATTTTTAAAATTAAATTAAAACAATTTACATTAAATAAAAAAGTTAAATACATTCGTATACAATATGATTACAATCAATTTATCATAACTGCTCAGATAATCAAATCAGAACTATATAATGGAATACGTTTCAAGATAATCTGTCCAATTTTAAAATACCATATGAATATTTTAATTAAAGTATGACAAATACGTTAATTTCCCATACAAGCGATTATGGTAATATTTAATTTTTTATTTTCGATTAACTGTTATTGAGAAATAATACATTCTGCCATATTTAAGAACAATAGGTATTAGAGGTATATGTAAACCATTCATTCAAGATATATAAGAAAAATAAATAAATAGAAACAAAAATAATGAAGAATTAAAATTAAACTTAAATAAAGTAAAAAAAAAAAATAAATCATTTTGAACTGATTTGTACCTAAGTAATATTTAATTGAGACTAAATTTAAGAGCTCAGTCTTTGTTTTTCAAGAAATGAGAATTAAAAACAAACTTTTTTTTTTATTTCATTAAATTTCATTTCATTCTTTGAAGTATTAACTTTTCCGACACGAATTTTGACATAAATAAACTAAACCTTCCATCAAATCTATTAAATTACAGACACAAATGCATTTATGTAAAATGATGTTATAAATTATATAAAATGTCAGGCGTGAGTTAATACGGAAGAGAATAAATCATTTAATACATATTTTTTGCTATTAGTCAATCCTAGTGACAAGAAAACACCTGGGAGATGCACGGAGTGTCACTCCAGCTATGGGGGTTTGCGTCCTTTCCAATCGAAGGGACTTAACCAATACACGTTTCAAGAACTTGAATAATTTTTATTTTGTAATTATCGATAATATTAAAACGAAAACTTTCTACTTAAAATTTAAATTGTGTAAAATATTATTTATTAAAAAAAATCTGTTTTAGTAATTAACTGATAACAAAATAAATAAATGAGGAGATAAATTGACCTTCAGTCTCAGTACAGCTTTCACATTCTCGGTTTACCTCATTGATTCTTAATTAATTAAAATAATTCTGAAATCATGATATATATTACATTATTTATAACGTGTAATGTTGTAAATGTAAAACGAATAAGAAAATTATAAAATTAATGTTAAGGGCGTTATTAATTTATTAACATAGGTTAATTTTTTACACTAATAATTTTCTAAATTAAATCAAACAGTTTTGTACACTTTATCTGTTCATAACACGAGTTCCTTTTTTTTTTCTTTTATTATTATTATAATACTTCGGATCTAACGTTGATATCAATCTCGGATTAATTTTTTTATTATACATATCCATTTGGTGAATTCCTCCTTTAGTTCCATTTTTAAAAATTTTAATTTATCAGAGTTAATTTTATCAGAAAATCATCATTTATTTCAGACTACCATTTCAATAAAAATATAAACAAAAAAGTATATATTGCCCATACCACGGCTTTATTTCAAAGATCTCCAGGAGGAAGCAGTGTTGACGAGGATACTGGATCCTGTGGACAAAAAAAAAATTTTTTTATTAGTAATAAGGTTAAATTAAAATCAACTTTTGTATGTTTATTATAGTATATCGCCATTACCGTCGTAAAACCTCCTATGTGCCATAAATATGATTTTACGGGAAAAACGTATTTATGCGCAATTTTTTTATACGTTTTTTTAACACATGAGTGCTTTTCACCCGCACAAAGAAGATAAAATATTGTTTCTAATAAAATGAAAACCACATACCTGATTTTTAATTAGGGATTGATAAATTATTTGCCACTTCTATAAATTTGTTTTCATCCTCAGTTCTAAAAACACAAAAATTCAAAAATAAGCAATTCAAAATATAGTTTGATATTTTTATGTTTTTAGAACTGAGGATGAATTTTTATTATAACATTCGAAACTAATTTTCATTAAAACAAATATATAGAAGTGGCAAATAATTTATCAATCCCTAATTAGATTGATCCTTCTATACCATCATGCGGATATCAACTAACTGACTTTTGATCACATAGGAAGTTTCACGGCGGTAACGACAATATGTATATTTGTTGTGTATGTTCAAGTATCATTTTAGAATGGTTTCTCACTAGCGGAAAATATACAGTAAAACTCTTTTGGCTTATAAAACATATACTTTTATATATTCTATTATACTATCATATCTTATTCTTATTGATTTCTCATAATTTAAATTTTCATTTTACGTAATCCATATATACAATTTTTGATATATAATAATAATTTTCAAATTTTCATTGCTGTATACTCTTATGGTTGTTATCTTGTTTTGCTTAGCCCTAAAGAAGGCCTAAAACTTAGATCGGAACGTCGGCACCCTCCAACATCTCCTTGAATTACATCTACAGTCAACGATACCTTCACCATAGTTTTAAAGTATGTCATTACCCCATGGCTTGAAAAAAAATTGCTAAAACTTGCAATTGAATAAACAAATAGGGGGGAAACATTTACAAATAATAGATGCGATTTTTCTTGAAATTTATAATATATTCTGATAACCAAATACTACAATGTGGTCTTAAAATTCAAAAGTATAATAAGTTAATATCAGTGTGTTGGTAGCTGGGATCAGATGTATAGAAGGAATAAGGATTCCTTTCTTGCCCACTCCACCACCTTCTGGAATTCTTTCTCACTCTCTCTCTTTCTCCTGATATTTGGCATTCCTTTTCGTTATGTATATTCAAAATCCTCTTTTTTAAACACCTTCTTACAATCCAGAAAAATCAAACCAACTCACAAACTAGCGAATTTTCGTAATGGATTTAATTAATTATTTTT